>JBBPCZ010000007.1:2891621-2902081 GCA_037974445.1 Brycinus macrolepidotus
GCTTGCAGGTGTGCGTGCGCACGTTTTTATAAATCTGACTTTTTCTTTGCATACGTCATTTTCGTCTTTTGATCGTATGTACACTTTTAGTACGAGTTCTACGCAAAGTTTTATAAATGAGACCCCTGGACAGTGGAGACGATCACCGTAGTCTGCCAATGCTTCAGAACAACACGGTCAAAAACCACGTCATACTGGGAACAAACATTTTTCCATCACAAATAAAGCGGCCCGTACCCGAGCTGTACCCGTGCTGCCACAGCCCTGCTCGGTGGCAGGGCCGAAAGCGGGCCACAGCCGAGCTGACTGCATCACTGCTTTTTGATTGGTCAAAATGTTCTCTTGACAACAAACAGACTTGGAAAGAGGGCATTTCAAGACACAAACTAACAACTGGGAAGTCGCCGAAGTACAAGCACTACTATCTATTTGGGCCGAAGATACATTTCTGAGGGAGTTTGTTTAACGCTGTGTGAAATCTACCAACACATTGCTAACAAGTTAGCTGGGTTAGGTATTTATCACACAGCTAAACAACACAGAGAAAAAACCTCACAAGTCTATAAATAATAAAAGACCACAATTACAAAATCGGCTCTGACAGAAAAACTTGCCGCTGGGTCGACTCCATGGATGCAGTTTTGGGATGACGATGGGCCATAAACTGTGGGGCGAGAATTGCACTGCAGACGCATCAGAAACTCTGTTACCAGACTGAGATCCACTGGAAAATCAAAGCGTGCTGCAACTTCCGTTCCATCGCAGTATGTTTTAGGTACAGCACGGTTCCTGTAGATCTGTGGAAAAGTGCCTGAAGACTCCATACTGTATCATAAGGCATCTTTGTCCCACTGTACAAGTACAGACCCAGAATAAATAGAGGTACCCACCAGGAAAATACATAGTTCTTCTATGCTGGTATTTGTTCATGCTTATGTGACCTAAAATCCAAAAGTCCATGAATGCACTGGAACATTCACCGGTGCTAAATCAAGGAGGTGGAGGGGACATCATCCCATCATATCAGTATTAGCCTCGCTAAAGCAACCAAACATCTCTTGGAAACTTCAAAGCATAAAAACATTTTTTTGCCCACTCTGCTTATCAGCCATATGGACCCCCGTAAAAGAGGCGAATGAACAATGGGCAAAATCTTTCGACACTACGAAACAGCTACTGTGTGGCAACTGTATTAATGCAGTGGTGTTTTTAAATGAGCCTGTCGGAGTGTTTTATGAACTCAGTGTAAAGAGAAGAGCTACAGCGAGATGGTATCGCACCAAAAATAATGTGCTACCGCGGTGCTGCGGCTTATTAAAATGACAAATACCTTTTACTCGTCTGAATTAAGGTGCTAAGACTTATATTATTATGTTCTAAGTAGGCTAGAGTGACAGTCCCGGCCTCTACAGAGATGTACTTTACTGAGATACTTACACTAAGTATAGCTGGGAGAGGGGTTTATTAGACAACGAGGTCTGATTTTATCCTGAACAGGCCTCATTAAGAGCACCTCAGCATGCGTACATTTGACTTATCAAAGAAGATAAATGCTGCGGTTGTGTGGAAGTGAGTGTGAGTGTGGGTGTGTGTGAGTTTCTGTGTAGTCGATAAGTCATACAGTGTTGCGAACTGTAGGTAGGCCTTATTATGAGAGTGAAATACCAACTTTATGTGTTTCTGTGTGAACTATAGGTCATGTAATATAAATGTGTTGCTGGGTCTTATTATAAGAGAGAGTGTGTGTGAGAGAGAGAGAGTGGCTCATTACAGATTGTAAGTCATGTAATGTAAATGTATAGGTGGGCCTTATTATGAGAGTGAGAGAAATGTCAACTACGGCCTTGCGAGTGTGTGTATGTGTGTGTGTGTGTGTGTGTGTGTGTGTGTGTGCGTGCGGGAATGAACGAACAGGTGAGCGAAAGCCAGTACTAATTTGCCTCGCCGTCAAAGCAGAGGTCCCGTGGGGGAGCCTACGTGTATTTGCGCAGTAATCACAGTGAGCATGCGGGCAGCCGGTGGTCCCTTGCTATTCCTGCCGGTGAGAGAGGCGCTAAATTACCGGCACCTTAATTCCTCTCGCTGGTGATTAATATTACATGGCTGCATGACAGAGAACCCCCTCTACTAACACACACACACACACACACACACACACACACACACACACTCCCTGGTGTGATTCACCCCTCTAGAGGATTCCTCAGTCCTCCCGGTACACTCATGCTAGCATAATTACTCCAAAGGTCTCACCCACTGAGGACTAAGGCGGCCACCCTTGTTGTTATTTAATTAATCAAGGGCCGCGATAGCTGTACTGTAGCTTCACATGAAAAGGGTGCTGGGATAAACCGGCATGACACCGCCGGCTAAAGCTTCTGCCCTCACTCCTGTGTTCAAAATGGCATCCCACTACTCCCTGTTCACTAATCTGGAGAAACAGGATTAGCATGCTAACATGGAGAACCAAATTCTACAGTGGGGGGCAATTGCAGTGGAGCCCAAGACACCCCTGAAATCCTTTATGTCTTCTGGAGACTAAAATAATTGTACACTCACACATTCAGAATGATCAACATATACTTTACGGCCAACAGTATGTGGACATACAATCCTGTGCAAAGCCCTTTATCTGAGCAGTAAGTGGTTTTCTGCCAGGAAATATACAGGTTAAGCTTAAAATAAATGCAAACAAACAAGAAAGCATTAAATAATATCAAGATTTGTTTTGTTTGTAATAAGTACTTTAAGTTTTGGGAGCTGGTTAGAAGAACACAGGTTCAGTTCCAGGTTTCACCTCGATGCCTCCAGCTTTTGCATGGATTTGTGAAACTTCATGAGCAGCTCACCCGATTTAATCCAGTGAAGTATGGACTGAGCCAAACCAGACATATGAGGTATTTGATGAGAACTATGGGCCTTCTCCAAGCTTTGCCACAAAGTTGGGATCATTGTGTAAAATGTCTTTGTATGCTGTGGCAATAACATTACCCTTAACTAGAATTAAGGAGTCCAAAGCCCAGAAAACAGACCCAGATCATTATACCTCCTCCACCAAACTTTACTGTTAGCATAATGTACACCAGTTTGTTAGCGTTTTCTTGGCATCCACCAAACCCAGATTTGTCCATCAGACCACCAGAATGAAGGGTAATTAGATCATGTTCTCGTTGTGTCCAGCGGTTTTACACCCCTCCAACTGATGCCATAGAGTACAGTGATCTTAAGACTGTCTTCAGCTGCTCATTTCATGAAGCTCCCAATACAGAGTTCTTGTGCTGATGTTGCTTCCAGAGGCAATTTGAAATTCTGTAGTGAGTGATGCAACAGAGGACTTTAACATGCTTCAGCACTTGGCAGCCTCTTGCATCCATTTATTTCATTCTTTTTTACACAGTGCTTATCTATGGTGACCAGAATCATTTATGCATTTCTTCGTAGCATTTTCATATTAGCTGACTGTAATGTAAGTGTTTTTTTTTTAAGTAATGTCAAAAACAACCTCTGCAATTGGAAATTAAATAAGGAAATAAAATACTGATCATTGTAAGCTCGCAAAAATGCACTCCCATCACTGTTAGCATATTAGCTAGCCACAGTTAGCATATTATTTAGCTCTCTATACATGCTTCATTGCTTACTTTAATTTTAGATGGTTGTTTTTCTCATCATCTTAAAACTCAACAAGTCCGGATTGCTAGGCTAGCTGCTGAGCAGTAGGCTAATAAATAAAATCAAGCTAGTATTACTGTAAAATTTACTTCAGTTGTCAATCACAAACACAGATTCTCTCTTTATTCAGATCAAAATGGATGCCAGAGTTGTTTTACCCTTTCAGGTACAGAAAACAAGCCAAACTGAGGTATCTAGATGTCTGACTTTAGCTTTTAGCTTTTTGTCATTCTAGTAATCCCTTCTCCAGTATAATGATGATTTGAAGACAGTTACCAAAATAATACAGTCGTGATCAAATATTTGGTCTCTTAGCAGTGAAGTTAGCTTCATTCTGCATTCACCAGCAGTTTTTCCCCACAAAATTCCCCCCTATTACAGCAGTTTTTCAAAATTCCCCCTCCCTGCCTTCAAGATATATGATAAACCAGAATTCTCGCTCGAGGATACTGCGGCACCCATGTGGATGCTAGTAAGCATGTTTTTGACAGATTTAGTGTTTTTCATTTTAGTCAAAGTGTCCCTTTAAAGGTTCTCTTAAATGTTTATTTGATGGAAATGATTAAAAAACAGTGATATGTCCAACCTAATCTGCTGCTCCAGCACCGGCCCATTGACTTTATAGAACTGTTCTTTATGTAACTGGGCCCAGGGCCTGATTTTGAGACCCCTGCTCCGGTGACTTTTTAGAGACCAGCGCTCCAAAATGTGCGAGTTTTTTGCTGGGTTGTAGTTTGTGTTAGTGCAGCTGAGAGCTCTTGTTGGAGGTCATATCTGCAAGCGTAGGGGAGTTGTGATGTGTATAAATGAAGGGCTGGGTGCAGGCGGTCCAGGCGGACCGGGCCGGGACTATTGTGCGGCGGTCTCAGCAGTGCCGGGGTAATTAAGAATCAGGGCTAAACGGGGAACAGTCACCTTGCGCTCCTCCGGGATCTTTACTGAAGCGCACTTCCTGACTCGGAGCTCAGGTGCTGCACTAAAACCGGACCCCCCATTAAAGCTATGCTTTAGCCGAACATCCAGTTTACATAGTTTTCCCTGATCAGCCAAGACATTTTTGGGTCTGCATCTATAGTTTGCTACAAGACTAATGTGGCTGAGCTTACAGCAGCCAGATTAGCATCATCGCTTCAAACATCACACCTCTACAGTGTTTGTGATACGAACCAGGAGTCTGTCCACCACACAAATACCACCATTTACTATTGAAAATGACCAGCAAAGCTAAACATCTTGGGATCTTCAGTAGGTAATGTTGATGACGGTAAAATTGTAGGAGTTTCAAAAAAAAAAATGCTTCCTGTGGGGGACTATTTTGCCTTAAAATGCCCTACACCTCTCTGCCACAAATAGTTTTAAGAACATGTTTTAGTACTGAAAAGTCCTCAGAAGCATGTCTCAGGTATCAAGCTATGTATTTGTAAATACTTCCAGTGATAGTTTTTAGTGATATAGATTTCAGAGGCATTAAACTCTTCAGATGTCTGGTTCCATTCACCACCGTTGTGAACGGTCAGTGAAAAACCTAATCTATACAATTTTCCTTTGTGGTCGATTAGCCAAGACATTTTTGGAGTCTGGAATTTTGCTTCTTTAGTGAAGCACTGGAGATAATATTGATAAGAACAGTAGCTGTAGATACCCAAATAGCCCAAACTGTTTTTGGCAGATCTTGTGGACATCCTTTAGGACCCAGTCATCTAATTTACAACTTCTTTGTGAGTATTATTCCAGCTGTTGTCCGAAACGGCTGCAAGTGCCTGGTGACGTTTAGTCCATTTTTATGGCAACTAAAATTTAATATTACTGAGACCTCATAAATATAAAAGGTGACAAAAGTTACTATTTCAATTTTACTATTTTGCGGTCGATTACCACAGTCATACCGTGTCCTAAACCACATGGACCGGTCTGTCCAGTCTGGATGAGTTTTGAAGGGTTGAGAAACATTTTGGTATTTTTATGGAAGCAATTTGGATGACTATTGAATTGTGGAAGCTAAAGAAGCAACATTTAGACATGTCTTGATGTCTTGGCTGATTGGTTATGTCTGGGGTGAGTGGGGAAAAATGTCTAATTTTGATTTTTACACTGAACCGTTCCATTAAGGAACCCTAAACAGACTTACTTGTGCGTTGACACTCTATGACATGCTGAATGTTGTGGTTAAACGTATGTCACATAGTGTCAGAAACCACATTAGCGAGTCTATTCCATTACTTAACGACACAAGTGTTTAGGCATCAGTGCTAACTCGTGCCATTACTTGTTAGCTGCATTAGCCTCGTAGCTAACTAAAATTGATTCACTGATCAACTACATTTAGGCTCGGAGGGGTGGGGGATGGGCTAGGGGGCTGTCAGTTTGATTTTAGGCTGAACTACCACTTTAAGCTCTGCTCCTTTTCAGTAAGGCCTTATTGATCCCGAGGCTGAGGGGACAGATTGACAGACAGCCAAAGTGAATGATGCGCCATGTAAACGACAACTGTGACTTAGTGCCGCTCTTGCTTCTCTCCCTCTCTCCCTCTCTCTCTCTCTCCCTCGCTCATGACATAAATCCATCAACCCTATCAGTGTCACTTATGTCCCTCTCTCCTCCCTCATTCCTCCCTCGGTCCCACTTGTACAGTGGGATGTCAGGGGGGCAGTTAATCCCGTTATCTCTATAGACGCAGACTTGGCAGCAACAGACTCACACTCTCACACGCTGCACACACACCTCCAGAGCCTCCGTACTGTAATCAAGCAGCTGGTACATGCACTGCAATTAACTGGCCACTCAGCTGGAGTGAATGCATGCACACACACACACACACACACACACACACACGTGTCCACATGTCTCCCACGCTTGGTGTTCATTCAGTCGCTTGACCCAGGAATGACAGAGACAAGCCTGCCATACTTTATATGTATTGAAATGTCAGGTGGTGGTGCTAGGTGTGTTGGTTTTGTTTGTATAATGTGCCTGAGGAAGATGTTTGACAGGTTTTGGCCTTGTTTTAATGTTTGCACTTCAGAGCAGAGATGAAAAGGGGGAAAAAACACTAGATTTGTTATCCGGCCTACGTTCTATCCTCCTACACATGTTGAACACACACACACACACACGCGTGCACACACACACACACACACACTAAAAATCAGAACGAGCATTGAGACTGAGGCTATGTGCAGCCTTGCACATCTGCCCCCTACAAAGAATGTAGAAGTGGAACCGAAGGCCAATTAAAGGGATACTCCACTGTTTTTGAACGTGCCCTCTATCCACCCTGCATCTGTATCATGCGGTCGATTACCATGGACAGTCATTTCAGTGAGCTTCTTTGTTTTTAAATAAGAAGAGAAAACCTGTTGAGCACGAGCTCATTTATATTAGAAGCCAATGGGCACTTGATGCAGATTGAAATATGTAACTGAACAGATTTAAAACCACAACAGTACAGGTTTTAGGGGAAAACAGACAGAACAGAGAGAATGTGCCTCCTCTTATGAAGTGGATTCAACACTGGTCCAACACAGTGGGTGACTACTGACTTCCATTCATATCAACATTTACTCGACAGTTATAGTTCCAGTTACTTTTATTTTTCTGTTAAGTGACAAGACCACACTTTTACAGTGTCGTCTCCTTTGTTTCCATGAGGCGATTTTGTGCAATGGTGGGTGGAGCCAAAATAGTCCTGATTTTGACCTTGCTAAGGCCACTCATGTCACTGGTACATCCACTGGTACATCCCAATAACTGAATGAAGCTTCCTTTCTGATCTGTGTGCCCTGATTTCTCCTGATGTACAGAATACACTAGTAGAGCTGACCAACATGTGGATCTGCTCGGCCACCAGATCAGTCAAAATCAAGGGAGGAGGAGGTGAATGGAAGTTTTTTCCAACCCCAGACCCTGCCAGCGTCACCAGTTTTGAATGGGACCCTTGTTAACCTTGTTAGACCCTTGTTAACCTCCAGGCTTCTGATTGGCCAACATGGCTTTACGGTTCAGGTTATAATGCCACCTTTTGGTTTGGCATGGTCTTGACAGCTTGTTTCGGTTGGGGCTGGCACACCACGCTACACCAGTAAGAATCCACCAAAAGTCACTTGTAGTGTATTCTTGTAAACAAGTTCAGTCACTGGATAAATGAATTACACATATTTAAATTATATTAATGTCTATTTGATTCACCATGATGGATGGTTTCGTGTTATAGACATCTGGTGCAGCTCTTTGCATGGAAGTGAACTCTCAAATGCGAATTAGTCCCTTGACCAATAGTGCTTTGACTGTGGAGACCTCTGAAGGGGCAGCACTGAATGTCCAAAACAGAAGGCTAACTGACCAGTGTCTCAACACAAACCTTTTAACAGCTCTTCTGAAATTAGCAGCCGCTCTTATACGTGAATTTGATTTTCCTTGCTAAGGCCTGAAATGTGTCGAGAAATGAGCGTCCGTCCATACGCCACTGATGCAGCAGCTAGAGACGAAGGTCAAAATATCTTTAAACATTATTCACACCTCGCACTTCAAGAACCAAAGCCAGTGCATATTCCCTTGCACTACATTTTCCATTACAGTGGCTCTATTGCGAGGCATGAAGGCTCGCATTTCTGGATTACTGAAGAAAAGAGCCGTCGCTTCTTCGCCTTCCACACTTGTAAGTCATTTGATTGGGCCGTCATTCAAATCGCCTGGCTGTATTCAGTGCTTAACTAGTGCTTAAGAGAACCAGCAAGCTCACATTAGCATTCCAACATTGGTTTTGGTTTGAGTGTGCCAGTTTCCACAGCCGTCCACCTTCACCTCCAAATGGATGGCTAGCGTAGCCCATAGCAGTCTTTTGATTTAGCCTACGTCAAGACGCTTTCTGCTTCAGTCTCCATCTCTCTCTCTCTCTCTCTCTCTCTCTCTCTGGTAATTACAGTGGTGGGCTCAAGCCGAGTCGGTAAATGCTTCTCTTTCCCTCTTTCACTCCCGCCTGGCAAATTATGCGCCCGTTACTATAGAGACCTGTTTACAAAATGCACTTTTTGCCTTTTTTCCTCCCTCCCCGGCTCTGACCTGACTCTTTCCCCCTCTCTCCCTCCCCCCGTTCCTTCAATTTTCTGCTTTTCCCTCCATCCCATTTGACACCCAGTATGGTCCCCTGCATCTTCTCGCTCCCCTCTGTTTCCCGCCGGCCCACTCTCTCTATCTTCATCACCTTTGTTTCTGTGCCATCATCTTCAAAGCCTGCACGTCTCAACACTAGATGCACAAAATATATCCTGAGGTTTCGTGAACAATTAGAAACGGACGAACAGCAAACCAGCCCTTGCTTTAGTGGATCAGCAAAAAGACTTATAATGATTTACAATGACAAATACAATGTTTTAATATTTGCCTAAACCATTTAAAGGAACAGTTCGACAGAAGTCTACAAGGTGCTCGACTGACCCCAGATTTGGTCAAGCCCCCTAGACATGTTTGGAGTCCAGATTTTGCTTCTTTGGTTTAGAACTGGGGCTATGAGGCCAACAATACTAACACTAGAAATCAATAGTCACCCAAATTCTTTCATAAAAACACATGACCAAAACCTTTTAAACATGCAAAGCTCTTTAGTAAGGTGGAGCAGACTTGCAAATGTGGTTTGGGACACAGCATGACTTACTCTGAGCGATAAAAATGAGCGTATTTTTAATTAACTGTAATTCCTTAGCAGTGGTAGTGAAAGGAACCGCATAAATGCGAATAAATTAGGCGTCAGACAGCGTATTCCTCAACCATTCCATTTAATCATTTTCTTTGAGGGAGCTTTTAGAGCAATGTTTCCTAATCCTGATTCTGGTGACCCACAGCACTGCAGGGTTTTAAACATTCATTAACACACCTCATGCAGCTCATGATGGGGTAATCAGTGCATCAGGTGTGTAGAGTCACATGAAACCATGCAGTACTGTGGGTCATTTTAGAGCCATTGCACTCTTCAGTCATCTGGCTCCATTCACCATCACTAACTGAGCATTTCACTCCAAATCTTTGCCATTCAACTGTGCAGAACTGTTGAAAAACTGGAGTTCCCCATAATATAGACAATAAAGACAACACATCACCAAGTTGCCAACCCCTATTTGTAGCCATGTCCCCCCCCTCGCCCCACTAAGGATGCCTGCAAATGCATCTATCGAAATCTCCGGATGCTTTCCATGAATATACTATGAATATGTTAACATTTTTGCTGATTAGCATATTTCATAAAGGCTTCCTTAACAGGCTGTTAAAAAGCACCAAGTGCATCTGCTCGCTTTCATCGTCATCATGATTCTCCTTTCTTTCCGTTTTCTCTCCCTCTCTCTTGGTTGTTCTCCCAGTATCCCTCTTTGTTGACATGACAGCAGGGACCGGCTGGTGCCAAAGCTGTTCAAATATCACAATGGGGAAACAATACAGTGTAGCATCGCGGTGGCCCAGCCATAATGTACACCACTCGGTCGTGGGTGCTGCTCCATTGAGGTGTCTCTCTCTCTCTCTCAAGGCGCAGTCTACTGTATATATCCGGCTCCAGTGTATAACGCGTTTGTCTGAGAACAGCAATGAAACACTTTGTTATGTCCATTTAAAAATCCTCATCAACTTGCCTCCCCCAAACCTCAGTATCTTCTTAAAGGAATAATTTGGCAAATCAGACTGACACAGTTTTCCGCTTGATGTAGTCAATCAGAGTTTTTGGCTTACATTTACGGCATTTAGCAGAGGCTTTTATCCAAAGCGACTTCCATTCCCTACCTACAGGGGGCAGTCTCCCTGGA
>JBBPCZ010000007.1:2997793-3010249 GCA_037974445.1 Brycinus macrolepidotus
TATGTGTGTGTACTTTTTTATATATAAACACACTCTGAAGTGGTTGTGTATGCTCGCAAGTCCAGCTGAGTCAGTGTTGCCGTCACCTTGAGGAGGCTTGGAGCATGATGAGCAGAGCTGCGGCAAGCTAAAGACAGTAATGGAATTACACTACTCTTTGGACAAATAGTGTTCCATCCAATAAGCACACACACCCCCACACATCCAGGATCGTTGGCCACTATTTCTAGAGTTTTTTCCATCTGCTTTGTGACCTTTGTGTGAACCCAGTATACATACACTGTGGCTCCTTTTCATCTATGAACACTATCCCATTCACCAGTGGTCTTCAAACTGGTCCTCAAAGCCTCCAGACAGTCCTTTTATTTTTTTTGCTCCAAACTATCAATGGAATAAAAATGTGGAGCATCTAGAAAGCTCTGAGGACAGGTTTGAATACCACTACCATGCATATATGGTACTGATCAACACAGATACATTTTAAGGGTTGTAACAAAAATAAAAGTAAAAAGGGAAACAGCCAATTAAAACTCCGTTTATTTAGAACTCTAACACTTGGCCCACTTTAGGTATCTTGACAAGTGACATTCCTTGGATGTACATTTGCTAGACTTTATAGTCTATTTTGATCTACAAACAATGTAACATGGGTAGATCCTAATGCATTTGGCTCAGCTCTCAAAAAGCCCTGTTTCCTTCTAGGTGGTCATAAGTGTTTAAACCTCTGAACTCTTAAGCCCAGTGACCAGGTCTTTAGCTCAGGGAAAGTAGCGTAAGTCTGATTGACCACAATGTAAGCCTCCTACATTTGAGGAGCTGAGCCGGGTTCATTCTCTCTTTCCTAATGGTATTAAAGAGCATTGTGACAAAGGAGTGGGCACACGTATTAACCCTCTTTGTCCACTTAGCCATGTCCTGCAAGTCCCCCATGAGGAGGTCACGAGAGGACACTTGCAAAGATGGCTAAACTGAAGGCCTAGCCTCGTTAACTACTCCATGCTGTTCTGTTTGCCTGGAAGGGCCCGAAAATATCAGGCTCCACAAACTGTCAGACAAAATCTGAAGGCTTGTTGTCTTGGTTATTTTCAAGAATAGCACTTACATTGATATACTAGCTTTTTATGGATTTGTGTAACTTCATGTAACTTCATGCTAGTCCTGCTAGTTCATACTAGCAATAGAATACCTGTGAATATCTGACCATTCCAATTAGAGGTCTGCTACTGGACACCAGCCCAACAGGGCCCAACAAAACAACAGGGTGATTTGTCAAGTGCAGCATTGGTGAACGGCCCCCCTCAGAGAACCATGGACAATGAGAGGGTGTTTTTGTTGGTGGAAAGGTCACTGTGGATCTTTAGCTTGCTAGTCATCCATTTCTGCAGCAAGAGGAAGGCTGGCATCTGATCAGATGAGTATGGAAGCAGTTCTCTGCCAGCACATTCCAAGAAAATGTACAGATAATAAACACTGAGTGTATTACAGATATGGAAAATATCAGTCTATGCATCAGGAGAGCTGATAAACCAACCTGTTCAGGATACAGATTTAGCAGTCCAAGTCAAGCCAGGTCAGGCTGGGTCCTGAATCAGCATGAAACTTTCATTTCATGCAGACTTTTTAAACACAATGATATGAAAAGCACTAGCGACAAACCTGACTGCACTCCGCCAGACCACTGCAAAGCAACATGCTCAGTAAAATGCCTTCACACAGCAAATATAAATCCTAATTGATGCAGCTGCTAGACCTGGGGAGTAGCATATGCTTAGTTTTCCTGTTATTAATTACCCCCTTATTGAATTGTATTAGCGAGTGGGCCTCGTGCTTGCTCCATTAACCAGACGTTGCAATATCATCATAAGTTAACGTGTAAGCTAGATTTTGATTAATGCTCCTGTAGATCTGGGCCCAGTTTCAAGCAGCTTAGCAGTGAGAGCTTTGTAGTCAAGTGTATGAAAGCTTAAAAGAAAAGTTGGGGCAAAAATCTAATTTCCATGACATCCCAACACGCCCAGTCTAAGTGTATAAATGTAATCTATCAACCAAGATATGTCTGATGTCCGATGTCCAACGTTTTCTTTAGGTTACATCAGTCACTACTTTAGCATAGTTAGCTATGGTATAGTAGCCTTAATGTATAGTTGATAATGCTCCATACCATCTGCACTTTAATTCTCCAAAGAACAGGCTTTGAAAGCTTTGCATGAAATAACTTTGCACTGGCCTCGGGGCAGCGGGCAGTTTCATTTTAAGGTAATGGTGAGGTTGTACCAGGACATCTCTTAACCTCTGGCCTTCACCTACTGGACCAAACAACACATTACACAACAGCATCCAATCTTCCTACAGCGACGTACAAATGGCATGACAAAGTGGTAGAGATTTAGAACCAATAGACCTAAGCTTTCTCTGCGTTTATTTATATCCCTTATTATACGCTTTTATCCATTGTGCTGGCCACCACCATTTAATTCTCTTAGTGAGCTCCATGATGTTGTTGGTCACTAATCTCCTGGAGGTCAGCGAACTGGTCAGTGTGTCCTCAGGAAGCCTTGACTACTTGGAGCTCTTCCCGTTGTCTTCCTTCTCTCGTGTCAGTAGCTGGTTGCAGAGGGGTCAAGCTGGGCTTTCACAGCCCTTAGCTAGATGAAGCTAGTCCTGCTAGTTCACACTAGCAATGGAATGTGAACATTACAAAAGGACGTCTAACTTTCCTGTAAATCTGTAAGAGCCCTGCCAATCTTGTGCAAATATTTCTGGTACGATTTTATCGGCCTATGCATCTAATAAAATAGGGAGGCAAAATGATAAGCAAGAATTGTTTGTGTGTGTTGAGCCAGTATACAGATGCCAAATTCATCTTCCATGGTCTCGTCTCACACTGCCATTAAGGTTTAACTTCAGGTTAACTTAAGTTAGAACGAAGGATGACCCCAGATGCCGCAGAGGCGGAGAGTGACCGCCTCAGTCCTTTGAAGTTCTCCATGCTCTGACCAGAAGGCGGAGGGTCAGGCTCAGGCCTGCAAGAGTGACCGTGCTAACCTTCTGTACTGATCACACCATCTCTTTTCTCACAGGTTTTGTTTTGCATCAGAGCCATGAGCCTAATAAACCTAGCAAGCAAGGGATACTTCTGACATAGATCTACACTTGTACTGCTGCTGTTCGCTTATAGCTCACATCAGTAAGCTTCTGTTACTTCTTAGCTACATTAGCCTCCAGTTTAAAACTAAAGACGCTTGAGACAACAACTATGTCTCAGCTGATTTGAGGGAAATTGTCTATATTTGATTTAATGTGTTGTAGATTGCTAAATACGAGCTGGTCTGGGCATCCAATCCAAACCTTTTTATTACATTTACGCTATCATTTATGGTCTAATAATATAGATTCATCGATAGGAAAATGGGGTTAATCTCATATTACTGTATTGCACAATGCCCACACTCACCCGGTCAGAAACACAGTCTCTTATTGGTTAACAGATTAAACGCAAGGCATTATGGGATTGGCATTGGATGGCTACCAACAAAACCAACAACAATAACTGTTTCAAATATGGAGAAATTGATCAATAAGTGATCAGTATATGGGTTCAATAAGGTTTTATCATAATGGATTACAAAGCTTCCAAAAGGGAAAAAGTACAGCTCTAGTATGGAGGGTTCTCAAGGCTTGGAAAGTTTAAGACTGTGTCCTGAAACAACGTGAGAAAATATCGCCATCCTAAGATCACCGCCGCCAGTGTTAGGTTGTGAAAAAAGAACTGGCCTGTGAAAGAGTTTATTTAAAACATAACACTTCTATCCATTTTGGCACCGAATTTGGGAGACAGATTGTGAAATGGGTTTTGCAAGTTATTTTCCTTAAATCAAATCTAATGCTCCTGTTGCTGCTGATAACAGTGATCCGTCGCGCCGTGCCGTATGGCGGAACTGGGCTAAAGCTGCCCTTTTCCGCTCTGAGACTAGTGAACCTTTAAACACACCATCATTTCAGCACATCAAAACATGGCATCTGGAAATGCAGTAAATTTACATAAGCCTGGTCCTTCACATTTTAAAATGCCTCGTCAAAAGTTTCGGCCTGCTTTGGAACTTTTGAAAATATGAATTTAAGATAAGATAAGATAAGAAAAGATAAGAAAAGATAAGATAAACCTTTATTAGTCCCACAAGTGGGAAATTTGCATTGTAACAGCAGAAAGTGGATGGTAGCAAAAACAATAAAGTAATACGACAGTACAGTAAACTATACAAATAAAAAATATATAAATATAGAAACGTGTGTGCAAATATATAAATAATATTTAATATATAATATATATTATATAAATATACAATATAATATATAAAAAGTGTGTGTATATATAAAGCTATATAAGTATGTGTGTGTATGTACACAGTGGATTTACGTATGTATGTATATATGTATGTATATATGTAAACACTGTGGATACATATACATGTACATACTGGAGTGTCCTCAGTTGTTTGTTAGCATAAAAGGACTAATGCTTTGGGTATATTCTGCTTCAGCAAAGGGCATTTTTTCACTGTACCACTGTTCCATTAACAGGTGTCAGCTTTATGGTTTGTGGTATCTACTCAAAACTGGGTTTTTTTATGTTTTTGGAAACACTAGCACCTGAAGAGAACAACAAAAGCGCTAGAGAATGCAAGAAAGACCCCTGAAGTGGCGGCAGAATCCTCATCCACTGGCAGAACTGGTCACAACAAACGGAGCTGAGGATCCTGGTGTTTGCGTCGCCCTCACTGGACACTGGCAGTGCTCAGATTATCAGTGCTGTATTTATACATTTGTATTGCAGTGTGTTGTTTGTAAATTAGGCTACGAAAAGGCAGTTAGGCTAAAAAAATGAACATATCAAAATGTATAGAATCAAATACAAACATAACCAATACCTGCATATTTTAATTATTCAGGCTAGACCGATTATTCTGCCTGTCAGTCGAATGACCCTTTCCTGTAGGGTCGCCAGTGAAGCCCGCTCTAACGTCAACCGCAGCGACCAAAAGGTGAGCTTTTAGCCCTTTTACTTTTATAGCTAAAATTAAAGCTGAGACATTTTGTTTTCGTGCTCTAACACCTCACTTTAGCCTCATTAAGCAGCTCATTAGCTCAGTCAGGCATGTTTGAACAAGGAAAACACTCAAAATGCGCCGGACAGGGGGCCTCCAGGTCCAGGGCTGGGAAACACTGCTCTTGTGCAACTTTCCCGTCCTCAGTTCACTCATAAATCATCTCACTGACAGAAATGCTAAATCTTTGACATTGACAGCGCTCTACTAACACTTTCAAAAAAAGGCTTTCACACACACACATACACACATATATATCCCCGTGCCCTGCCTAACCCATGTCCTGAGTTCACTCATAAATCATCTCACTGACAGCAATCTTAAATCGCTGGTGTCCAGCAGGAATGGGACTGATTGCGAACAGACCCTGCTTTTTGGCTTTACTGTACTTACCATTTCTTGGTAGTGTTGGTGGGTGGTGAGAGACTTTGGGCTGATGCGCTTTGGGCTGACCTCAACGTCCTGGCAGTGATTACGGCACCCCTTGCACGGGCTGTCTAGAAGTGTGAGAGAGAGCGCGAGAGAGAGAGATAGAGAGAGAGAGAGAGAGAGATGGAGCCCTAATTTACATCATCAGTCACTTAAAAAGCACATATTAAGCCTGTAAGCAAAGGTAAACAAAACGAGAGAGACAGAATGAACAAATGGGCGAGACAACAAGCATGAGGGGAAAGGGAGATTACATGCAGTCACTAGAGCAGGGCATAGGTCCTAATCTGACAACATCTGGGAATAAGAGTACACACACACACACACAAATTATACAATTGGCCTGAAAGGACCTGCCTTCCAGGCAATGTTTCTCGGCTTTCTTTATATAGAGCTTTTACTTAGAGTGATTAGAAGGCAGCTTTACACAGAAAGAGCCTTTTTTCAATGTATGACCATTCAAACATCCAGGTTCGTAGAAAATGCAACCCCTCACACATTCTGCTGTAACTAAGGAGATGGACATCCTCTTAATAATCTGATCCAAAGTGAATAGGCCTGTAAATGTTCTCTGATTTTTGTACTTTATTGTACTTGATAAATCTGTCTACAGATTTTGCAAGATTTACTTACTTTTTGTATTTATAACTTATACAGGCCTGCTCACACTGGACCAGTTCAGTATCGGGGGATGTCTGTCCCCTCAGTAAATGTTGGCAATAAAAGCACTACATGATGAGCGAGTTTCTAGTGGGTTATATTTTCTACGAACCTGGACGTTTGCATGGTCATGGGCATATCCGGGTAAAATGTTTGCCCCTCAAGCCACAAACAATGTATATACCCTGAAAGTCCATAAGATCCAATTGTGTATCTTTAACATATTGTGTATATTTATACATTTTTATATATTTATACATTTTTAATATATTTATACATTTTAAAAAAAATAAAATTAAAAGGCCTTTCAAGATGGACAGTATAGAATGAGTGAAGCTTACAAAATGTAACTGCAAAGCAATATGGGTAAAATATTAAAGAGGTACCCTGAGGCACCACCCCAGTGAATACATTTTTACCCTGAAAGGTGCAGATTTTGAGAAAGTGTGGTGCTCTGGCACCAAACACGGTTGATCGACCACATTCGGGGTGAGGGGGGGAAACTGTGTAAACTAAATTGCCATGGCAATGTCTAGAGTGTTCCCAGAGCAGCATGACCCAGGACAGGGCAATGGATGCTGACCTTCAAGCCTCCCAAACATAAAAGTGATGTTTCAGCCAGCACATATTGAAACCCCTACAAAACACACACAGTATTAGCGACATTAGCTCTCTGAATCAATTCTAAATCACTCAAAGCATCTGACATGAAACTTTGTTTACACTGACAGCGGTAAGCTTTTCAGCAGGACGTCCCGTCCATTGAGGCCTGCCCACTCCCACCCAACCTCGACCCCCCTTTGCTCTTATACGAACCTGCCCTTGAGTTCTCACACTCACAGAGGCCGATTGTTTGTCTGTGATCTCACTCACACACACAGACACACACACACACACACACACACACACACACACAGTTTGCGGTGTCAGTGAAGTCAGAGAGGGGAGCATTCACAAACATCACACCAGTCGTCAAAAGACACCAAGAAACAGAGGGTCTACTGTGTGCAAGTGGTTGTGAGAAAGGGGAGGAGCCAGGACAGAGGGAGGGGCAGCAGGTTCACATCCGTCACCCGTCTGGTGCAGCATGAAACTACAATCATCCTCGAGGTCTTCATCGGCTGTCATTTTGTGGACCACAGAGCCGTTCTTGGCTGGATGCTTCTTGGTGGCAGGCAGCTCTCGACCAATCGGGGGCACAGTGTGTAAAAAAAAAAAAAAACAGCAGCACCGCCATGACTGATACACTCATACTAGTGTCACAGTCCACACAAACTGTACCTGGTCAGAAACTGAAAAATGATGAAGGAGTAGGAGGGGAGACTGGAAAATTGCAGCAACAGATACCGTTTGTGTGTATTTAGGCCTGGATGAGTGCATATGTGTGTGTGTGTGTGTGTGAGTGACAGAGAGAGAGAGAGAGAGAGAGAGAGAGAGAGATATTTGTACAGTACTGATTAGAGTAAGTGACTTGGTCATGTACACAAAGTCTGAGGTGATGTCATGCTAGGTGTGTGTTAGCATGACTTGGCCAGTGTTTTCCCAGTGGCTAGCCTCGGTAGCTACTCCACTGTTTACACAAGGCAGCCAATCTCAGCAGCGCCCGGGCTCGTAAACACAGCCAGAGGTGATAAAGAGAACGGGCGAGGCTGGTTTGTCCTGGCGGTCAGGGGTGTGTGTAGTGTGGGCCATAGGTAAGCTGATGTCATTTTTCCTACGTGAAGGTTTGCAAAGCGCTCACGTCAAGCCTCACGTTTGGCCACAACTAAGTCAATAAACAGACCCACGTATGGAATGTCTGCTTGGAAGAGTGTTTCCTTACTTAGTGTTTCCCTGCTTAGGATGCCATCATTCTAGCCAACCCACCCACCTGCCCCTTTTCTCTTAAAGTATCCATATCATGAAAGACATTTTTTTTTCAGGTTTTTAAAGAAAAGACTTTGATGTAGTAGGCAAGCACTGTTCTAACAGCCCATTTTGAGTACACTGTCTTTGTGATGTTACAAAATCTCAACAAAAAATGGCATATCTGCACCGAAGTTAAAAGACATATTTCTTCCCAGATTGTTGCTGTTTTTTTCATTTGTTTGTTTGTTTTGAAGCCAATCAGTGCTGAGCCCATTTATATCTATCAATCGCTAAGGCACAGTAACCTGTTTAAGGGATGTAGAAAGATTGCAAAATGGCTTATAAAACATTTTGTCCATAAAAGAACACAGATGACCCAAAAACAGCTTATGTATGATCCCTTTGGTTGGTTTTCCAGACAGGGATTAAGTGTAATGACTGTAAATGAATGAGTTGAATATACAAAAGGTACCTGGAGGAACTGTTTAGAATTCAGGGAATAAAAACAATACCTTTTTTGGCAGGAATTTTTTTTTATACATTTTTCCCCCAAAACATGAGCACAAAGTTTATTGAATATCAGTAGAATCCATTCTAACATTTCCAAATTCCAAAGTGAAATGCCACAGATTTGATCACTTTTTCATTTATTTTGTTGTACTACTTATGTATAATAATAGCAAACAATGGTTACATTTAAATTCAAGTCTTTTACATTTTGTAAGGATTTGAGTCTGTTTTTTCCACTTGCTTTGATGTCAAAAAATGGGGAAAGAAGTGACAAACTTTTTTTAATAAAATGTGGTACCAACAGAGAACATAAAATTCACATGTTTGAAAGAAGATCAGACAAGGAAAGGACATGGAAGAGGATTCATTAACACAAAGTGACATGCCTTTGCCAGGAGGGTAACCACTGTTCCTAAGTACTGGGGGGTTTTCTCTTGAGAGTTTCCTCAAGTGCTTGGTATTGTTTTCCTTTTTCTCTCCTGCTTTGTCCCATTGACTCTAAACGACTTACTTTTTCCTCTCCTGCTTTGTGAGCGCCACTGAAGTTTGCATCCATTGGTTTTCTGGCCTTGTTTGGAATTCCATTGTTTTCCATTATGGGGTCAAGATGCTCCTTTAGTAAAAGCAAGGCCTACAAGCACATCGCTTGGTTTCCTTCTGTGTCCAAAAGGCATTTATTGTTTTTTCACTCTGTGAGCTAATAGAACCTGCTTTCAGAGTTAAGGTCTACAGCCAGGGAGGAAGAATGGGAAGGCTGTGAGATAACGAGGAGAAAAATGAGGGACGGAAGAAGAGCGAGAGTAGTTAGAGACAGATTGTTTTTTGGACCATAATCGTGCCAAGCTGTTGTTGACTGCCGAGGACAAAAAGCTACAACAGAGAACAGCTGTCCCCCGGGGGAGGGGGGGTACATTATGCAGGAAAAGGCACCAATTTATGGGACACCAAAACATCTCTTCTGCAGAAGAGAAATGATCTCAGCGCTCGCCACAGGCAGCGTGTCTCATTATTGTCCAAGGATGAAAATATACTTCGCTGATGGAGAAGAGTCATAAAATTGGAATTCCTCAGACATTAGAATGAACATCAAGGTCATTTAGACTGATCACAACAGGGACATTTTTCTAAATCTTCTAGGTTTTTTTTCTGTAGTTACAGCATTGGATTCCATTTGATTTACGTGATTAGTCATGAACACATTGTTTTCATTGCATGGTGGCAGCTTTTTATGTTACTGTGTGGTTTAAATCTTGCTTTTCATTGCTGAACAGCCAGGAAGCCACAAGAAATTAGACAAAGTGTTCACAAAAACTGTCTGACCATTATTTATTCATAAAACTTAGGGGCTGTCTGGGGCCTACTAAAGAGAGAGAGAGAGAGAGAGAGAGAGAGAGAGAGAGAGATTTTAACTTACATTTAACATTACTTTTTTGGGACTATGAAGGTTTTAAATATATTTCAATATTTTAGTAGAATTTAATATAAGTATAATTAAATATAAGTATAATTTTTTATAAGCATAATCAAAATAAATTTCACTCAACCCAGTCTAAATGAATGCTAATGGTGCTATGAAGCACAAATACTCAGAAATGTTGTACTTTTCCCACATTTTGTGATATATTGATTTCATAAGCGTATCAGGCTAAAATATATAAAATAAAATAAAAGTCAATAAAAGTCATTGGGGTTTTATTCAGTCAAAATGATCACATCTCAACATTTCAAAATGGTCAAAATGGCCACCTCATCCTTCCTAGTGTTAGAGGAAAGGTTTAGCAAGAAATCAAACATGCATGATTTTGCCTTCACCCCAGATTTAACTGACCAGCCAAGGTGTGTTTTCTGCCAGAATTATGTAGGCTAATGCAGCTACCAAGGAATGGAAGCATATAATGATCAACTGGAGGTTGATCTTGTATGACTATGTGTTGTACTTGTATGACTACGCATGTGACAAATGAAGAATCTTGAATCTTGAATCTATCACACGCTCACCTCAATCTGCTCAGACAATAAATCATCTCTTTTAGACTTGCTCATGTGGTTTCTGACACTGTATGACAAAACGTTCTCTATAAACAGACAAGAATATGAACAAATTTCAGGCTTCAAGGCTTCCATTCCTTTTTTGTAGCAATGCATCAAAATCTTTTTCCAATAACAGCATGGCAAGGAATGTCAGAAACCACATAAGCAAGTCTATTTGAGATTATTCAACTCCTCAAAATAGTTTGAGTTTAACTCTGCACTTTGCACAATGCTAACCATGCTAAAAACGTTCATTATGTTTAACTGGGTTGTTCTATCAAAAAAGGACAATTCTACAGTTAAACTAAACATATAAACTATACAATACACAACTCTTTCAAATTTACAAATGTAAACTTTTTATAAACTTGAGCTGAGGTCCACTTTCACTTTAAAATGTAAATGAGCTCTGTTCTAATTGGGCGCCCTGTATTGGACTTCATGCAAAAAGCAGTCCCGAGTGAAAAACTCCTTATAACGTCAGTTTGAATGGCTGAACTGCTGAAGGCAGATTAGATGGCTATGTGTAAATGCTGTGGTTTTTGTGACATCACAAATACCATGAGCTGTTTTTGCAGCGTCGCTTCCACGTGTGGACTGGAAGGTGGTACATTTTGAGTCTTTAAAATTGTTTACGTACTGCGTCTCAAAGTTTGGGGACACAAATTGTCCAATTTTATGTACAATAAAAGTGGACAATTGGCATTGTAGCTGTAGTGCAAACCCAAAGGAGCAAACTTGATTATGTTCAGAGTAGTACGTGAGGCTCAGGTGCAGTTTACTGACAAAGCGCTCAAGGTGAAGCGTTTTGTTGTCCAGCAGGTTAAAGTCCTCTCTGAACAAGTGCCTTGGCCATAAACACCGTGGCTACATCACCGGGCTAAGATAAGAAATCACACCTGCGATTCCTCTGCAATTAAACTGCGCTTATCACCTTGCCAGAGTGGAGAGCAGTCACACGCTCAAAAACACGCTTAAGGACGCACGTACACACTAGGCTGAAACAGGTGAGGCCAAAATGTGGCTTAAAATAGTTCCTCTGAAATATGTTTACTTTATTCAGTGACAGCATTGTTATATTTGACCCATGTTATGCAACCCCGTGTCCAAAAAAGTAATGGAAATAAAAACAGAGTGCAATGGTTTGAACTCATATTCAAATCGAAATAGAAGAAAGACATATCAGCTGCTGAAAGTGAGAAATTGTATTTGTTTTATGGAAAATTTATACTCATTTTGAATCTGATGCCAGCAACATGTTTCAGGAATGCTGGAACGGGGCAACAAAAAAAAAAACTGGAAAAGTGAAATGCAAAAAAAAAATGGTGGAATACGACGTCATGTTTTCTATAAGGGGACATTACACAAACAAGTAGATCTTGCTGAATTATATCATGTTTAAAACATCCGCTTATTTCACTCATTTAACAAAACAGTGTGATGTTATATAAGTGTCTTTCCGGCCTTCGACAAACCACTAACACTGCAGTTTGGTACAAAAAGTATTTCGTACCATTCATTCATTTTCTGTAACCGCTTAATCGTTACTGGGTACCCGGAGCCTATCCCGGGGCCAAACACACACACACACACACACACACACACACACACACACACAAACACACACACACTCACCATTCACTCACACATACGGTCAATTTAGAATCCCCAGTTCACCTGACATGCATGTCTTTGGACTGTGGGAAAACCGGAGACCCTAGACGAAAACCCACATCACCACGAGAAGAACGTGCAAACTCCACACACACAAGACCAGGACCCAGATTCAAACCCCAACGCTGGAGGTGTGAGGCACAACGCTACTCACTGCACCACAATGGGGCCCATTTTTGTACTAAAGTGTATATATATA
>JBBPCZ010000007.1:3020427-3033595 GCA_037974445.1 Brycinus macrolepidotus
CTGAGGATATTATTCACCCATCAAATGACAAATCAAAGCTGTTTATTTACATATGTGTGCATGTATGTGTGCCCGCATCTCTCAAAAATTAGTCGGAATGAAGAGGCCCCTGTTTATAATGTGATCTTAAAGAGGAAAAGAGGAGAAAGAGCGAGGGAGAGGGGGATGGGCCAAGTTGGGAAAGATAAAAGATGGACAAAAGGGGGGAGGAGAGAGGGGACAGTGATGGATGGGATGAAATTTGGGGGCTGCAAAAAAGAGCAAGCTGTCTCCAATGAGTTTTTAAAGAAGTGCCTGTCTGACATAGTTGAGTTTAACACACACACATACGCACACACATATACACATGCACACACAAAAGGTGTAAAATTCATTGTGCATTAGGTTTGGAATGTTATAATCTGTGGTTATAATCTGTAGTTATATATAATCAATAATAATCAATGCAGTATGCCTTTATTTGTAATAAACAATAATAATCAAATTGTGATGAAAATCACTGTGTTAATCTTTACCATCAGCCCCCTTTTCCCCGTCTGTGGGGTCGAGTTAGTAAGGTTTGGTGCTGGTGAGTAGAAGGTATGCGATCTGTGGGCTTGGTGCCGTAATCCTTCTTTCGAATAGTGGATTAGCCGCTTGGCATTCCAGCCCAGTCCACTGTGGCCGGGCTAATTACTGCCATGATAGCCAATGAGTGACAACAGAGGAGCAGTACAGAACTGGGGAGGCGCAGAGAGAGTGGCAGGGAGTGTTGGAGGCTTTATGGCAGCGGTGTGCCTCAGGGTCCAGTCTCGGGTCAGGTTATTTTCATCCAGATATGATCCATATTCATGCGTAAGCTTTAAACTGCATGAACAAAGCAAGAGATTCATCCTGTCAGCTCATGCACATGCACCAGAAAAGTGATTCCAGAGGGAAGGTTAAGAAGAATTAGCTGCTGTACCGAGAATTAGAGAATTAACAGCTCAGCTCGGCCAGCTTTTCCAGTAAGAGACCCTGAAACTGGGACTTCCCCGCCCGCAAATTACAATGGAGGCCCTTACAGTGGGTTGGAGTTCAGTGTGTGTGTGTGTGTGTGTGTCTGGGTAGACAGATTTTATCACTTGATAGTGTAAGAATAAACCTCCATAATAAGGCCTCAATACTTGTCCTGACACGTCGTCCCCCATTTAAAAGGGAGCCCACAGGTGTGTGTTCGTCTGAGAGTGAACTGCTGACTGCTGCCAAAGCACAGTTGGTGTGGAGTGCATGTGTTTGGTGCTGACTGTCTGAATGTGTTTTGTAGTGTGTGTGTGTGTTTGTGTGTGAGTGTGTGTGTGCCTTACTGACTCTGGCAGTGTGTGTGTGTGTGTGTGTGTGTGTGTGTGTGTGTGTGTGTGTGTGTGTGTGTGTGTGTGTGTGTGTGTGTGTGAAACATCTGACCCTGCACTTTGACTCCGCTGACCTGCCTGACAGCTCGGCAGCCCGAGACATTCCAGAGAGAGAAAGAAAGAGTTTGACCCAAAGGCTGAACCTTACAGTCATTTCAGGGAGACACACACACACACACACCCCTGCCTGACACAACCGGACACATCTAGCTACTGGACAGTATCAAGGTACGAATTCTTAACAGACACACTCCTAGGTCAAAGGCCAGTGGTCCACGAGTACATACACCCTGTCATTACACTTCTGTTCAGTTACTATATTGAATTAAAATAAACTTTGGAATCATAAATCACCATTTAATGCCTCTAAAAGGTCCCACACAGAAAGTTATTACATAAAATGGTTATAAAGACACTGAGAAGGTTTTGGCTTAAAAACCATTCATGGTAGAGGGGGCACATGCAGGGTGTTGTGTTGATATCCCACTATTATATCATCATACCAATGTGTGTTGGTACACTGGTGGGTTTGGATACTAAATAAAAATGGCTATTTTTGTATAGTTGACATAGTGACCACTGTTAGTGGTGTTTCTCTACAATAAACCTCTCTAAATGGCTTTGTCTACGTCCCAACCACAAAAAAGTTTGGAATTTTGACCTAAATTAGCCCAAAAGATGAGAACTAAACTGAGTTATAAATAGCCTTGTTCAAAAGATGAGTGACAGGAATAGATTGGAGAATAATCTCTCAACACTTTACGTTCTTTGGACTACCTCACTTCGCTGACTATCACACGGGAACGAGGGAACGAGTGTTTGAAGTGCCTGATCGCCACAAGGAAAAGAACAACAAGAACAGCGGTGTGATTGTAAGGCCTGCCATGTGTTGGCCTCAGAGCGAGGCTCGTGGATGAAAACAGGTCTGGGAAAATGATGATGTGGATGGGCCTCTGGATTGGAGGCCTCCGAATACAGGACAGCGATTAGTAGTAGCAGCATGAGTTTCTCTCCATAACGTTCCTAGGAAGTTCACAGAAGGTATAAGATAATGGTTTGACTGGGTAATTAATTAGAATAATAGGTGGGCTGAAGGACAGAATGCCACACTGGCTATGTTCCCGTCTGGGATGGGTGTTTGGGTGGGGGAGAGAGAGTTAATGACACCTCATTACAGCTACTCTCTTGTTGAGAGACCCATACTGGAAACAGGCCTCAAACAGGTCCTAATCAGCATCAAAGAAAGAGTTGGTGAGGCGGGGGTGACAGTGGGAGAGACAGCCTGGCTGACTGGCTGGAGTGCGTTTGATTGGGGGGGCTGTCAGTAAGAATGAAATACCACATGTTTATTGGATTGAGCAAAGAAAAAAATGCATTTTTTTTTACAGCTTACCTAGCATTTAAGTATCAAAATATGGTCCCAAACACAAGGAAAAAAACACCTCTACCAACCCTACAGTATAACGTCTGAGAGCAGACGTTTGGTATTCTAGTGCTATGTTAGCGCTGAGGTTCAGTAAAGAGTCCTGGCAAAGAGCTGCTACACTTCACCATCAAGCCCACATATTAGCCAGCTGATCCTATTCACAGTCAGTGAAGTACCTTTGACTTCGTTTTTGCTCAAAATGGTCCCACCCATTAAGAGTAGTAATGAGTTTCAATACAAACATGATTGTGTTGATCAAAAATTGACAAACATTTCTTCAGCTGCCAGAAATGAGACATTTTCTGAAGGCCTAGACGGCCCTGAGGGTTTCTCCCTGCAGTTTGTACATTGCTAATTGATGGTCATCATCGATGGCTTCCATTACTTGTGGGTTGTGAAGCTCAAGAAGGAAACTCCAGATGCTAAACTGGCTTAGTGGAATGACTACATTGGTGGCAAGAGGGAAAATAGTACATTTGATTTGTCAAAATACCACTGAAACTTGTCCATAGAGATTTCACTGCTGTTCTCAATGCGCTAAACTGAGTGACTGACGTGACCTGATGTGCTACAACTTGCTGGAAGCTGAATGCTGAGTATTCACAGACATTCGTGCACAAAAACGCAGAATGTAACACACACGCACACCCCATTTTCCCACATGCTGAAAAGTCAGCGGGCTTAGCAATGTATACACCCTGCCGTTTGAACGGGGCATTGATTACAAGCTGTGCGAGACTGAATGTAATCCCAACATTAGCCTGTACTAATGAGGGCAATGGTGTGTGTGTGTGTGTGTGTGTGTGTGTGTGTGTTTACCCCATTCTGAATAGACTGCAAGGCTGTTTTGACAGGTTTTCCAACAAGAGGAAAAACAGTGTGTGTGTGTGTGCGCGCGCGCGCACGTGTGTGGTTGATGGGGGCAGGAGCCAGAGTGTCTCTCAGAAACTTAGCCAGGGGTCCTGAAAGCAACAACTTGAGAGAAAGTAAGAAAGCAGGAGAGAGGGTGGGGAAGACACACTTGCTTTGATGGCAGCACACACACACACACACTTGTGTTTTGTGCCAGTTAGGGCAGTGGAGCCCTTGAAGGCACTGGGTATGTAAAATGCAAATCAGAAAAGTGGAGTTTACAGCATAGTAACAGCCACAGAGACGGCAGCCAATCACACGCCTCGTTACTCAGTGGGGTCTAAACGTTGCCGTGCAACCAGGCCTCATGGTCGCCACAGGAGAAGAAGACATTTTTAATAAACAAATGAGTTATTCCTGCACAAAAGCACAAAAGCAATCAAAGATGCACGTTTGCTGGCTTTAGTGGTTGAAGAAAATGTCAGTTGACTGAATGGAACTCAAGTGTTTGTGCAGTAACAGACATGGCAGCTGTAAAGGCATCATCATGGCAGAAGGGATGACAGTAAAACGAGAGGAGACGGCCAGAGACAGAGAGTCATAAACACATGGAGGGGGAAGGATGAAAGCAGAGACGCAGCCTGGACGTCTCTTTCACCGTCTCAGAACTGACTGGACCAAGTGAATAAGACTGTAGGACTCAAGTTATGACAACAAATTGGTTACAGTAATATTGTTAAAAGCAATCACTGTTATTTTATTACATTTCACTGCTGCCAGCTCTGAAGGCCAGCATTCATTAGGCTACATAACACCTACATAAGCCTCATTTGTATGTTAATAAAAGTGTATTCCAACAAACCTTTGGAAAAAAAGCTGTTTGACAACAAACTTGCTGGAGCTGTCTTATATATATATATATATATATATATATATATATTTAGAAAGTAAATATCAATTCTGAAAGGCTTATGTAGCCTTATGAACACTGTCCTATAATAAACTGTTATTTATTTACTTATTTGGCGTGGACATTTCATGATGAATGGTCCAATAGAAATAGTTTTACAGTTTTCTGTAAAGTTGCCATTTTCTTAATCACGATATGACATTAATACGCAACCATTTGGCATCTTTTCTTATGGCCGGTTTCAAATGTGGACATAATGAGCTTTAAAGTGGTGATAGATAAATAAACAAACAAATAAAGAAATGAAAATGACAAAGTCTTTGCAAGATTGGAACCAATAACAATTCACATATAACACAATTATATTAACAATGACGAGGATGATACCAATAATAATAATAATAATAATAAAGAATGCGTGAGGGAGCGAGAGAGAGAAAGAGACGTGGAGCAAAACAACCTCGGCAGGTTCAGTCTCGACATCATGAAACCAAAACTCCTCAAATAACACGCCGTGACGCCAATGACAACACAGACAGTGACGAGACAGAGGGGACATAAAAAGTTGTTTATGTCCCGTCACAAAACCAGAAGAACAAGGTGACTGGTAAACGTAACTCTGAAGAAAAACAGCCATTTAGTCATATGCAGTGTTTCTTGGTGCCGGCCCAGTACATGTGTATTGCCTCTGGCTTGCTGGGTGTGTCCCCCCCCACAACGTCTGGTTTACATTTAACAGTTTTTGTCATGAATTTCCTATGCCCCCTAAGTTATTAGCATAGCGCTGTACGTCTCCCAACAGGAACCACGTCACTGTTTCTCCCAAACCCCTCCAGAGATCAACATGGGCTGACCCTGTCTTTTCCCTCTTTCTCTAGCTTCCTGTGGGACACGTACACCGTGCAAGTGCGCATTAACGACTACCTGGACATCGTCTGCCCCCACTACAAGCGCGGGGAGATCCCGTCCCAGGAGGCTGAGCGCTACGTCCTCTACATGGTGGAACTGGAGGACTACGAGGCCTGCAAGCCGCACTCGTTCGACCAGCTGCGCTGGGAGTGCTCCAGACCCTTCGCCGCTCACGCGCCCGAGAAGTTCTCCGAGAAGTTCCAGCGCTTCACGCCCTTCACTCTGGGCAAGGAGTTCCGGCAGGGAGAGAGCTACTACTATATCTGTAAGTCTCCAAATGTTGTCGATCAAGCCAAGACCTCTTTGGTTTTGCACTGGAGCAACGAGGCTAATGTAGCTAAGTAGTAACAAATCTATATTACATTTGTTATGAAAGAAGCATAGGCAAACACAGTTGTAGAAGCCATCCCAAAGGTAGAGTTTTGTAAGTATTTATAGATGAAACTCATACAGCATCAGAAACTAAATAAGCGAATCCATTTGAGATTAATCTATTTGAGATTAATTAACCATGTGATGCAGTTTTGAGGTAAGTTTGATCACATGATGGGTTTAGCTTTCCATTACTTGTAGCCTCGTAGCTTTAGCGGAAAACCAAAGAAGCAGATCTGACACCAAACATGACTTGTATGACCAGCCACAAGGGGAAATGTAAAGCTAATTTTTTATTTTTCCTCTGAACTATTACTGTCTTTATTTGTCTGGCTTATTCTTTTTTATATGTGTAACCAATCGGAGAGTCACGTAACTGTCTGAAGCCAACAGCTGAAGTTATAAGCTAACAGCTGAAACAGACTTTTATTGTATGTCAGCAACCGTCCTTTGTTTTATTGTGTCTAAATTGTTCCCGTTCTTTTCACCTCCACAGCCAAACCTCTCCACCACCACGGGCAAGAGTGCTTGCGGCTTAAGGTCGACGTGGTCGGACCTCACAGTAAGTGCCAAATATATTATTAGCATTCCTCGCATTAGCCTCCGGCCGGTTTACTCAACACATGCTTAGTGTTCAAGAGCACCTGACGCCGATGAGAGAAGCGGCTATTTTGAGTTGCTCTGTCTAATAGCGGGGTTCTTGCCAAGTCCCTAACAATGCGATGATTGACGTCGCAGGCTCCAAGAACCACAAGAAGATGGTGGAGAAAGAGGAAGAGACGGAGGGCGGAAAGAAGGAGCGCCTGGGCGCGGGAGGAGTGCACAACCCATCAAACAGGCTTCCAGCAGGTGAGCATCTCAGATCTGTCATCCCTCTCGCAGCCCTGTCAGTTTGTTTGTTTGCTTTAGAAAAAGACTCATGATTCCACCCCAACCGCTAGCTTTGTGTAACAAAGGTCCACATTTACTGTGCAGAGAAAATATTCTACATTTATGAATTTAAAAAAATGATTACAAATGTAATCATTTGTTTGTGTCTGATTGACTGATTGAATATGTACATCAGTCATGTACATACAAAAATGTATTAATTAGATTATTCAATACAGTGCATAAGTACTATAAGCTAAACATTGGAAGGCATTTTAAGCCATTTCGTATAAATTTCGGAGGGAGTACCGAGAAATTACTGCATGAACATTCTATTTACAGTTTTGCCATCCCTTAAAGAAAAGGACACATCCCACACATTTTTTAATGCACAACTATTTATTTGCTGAATTTGCTGTAAATATGGGGGAAATAAAACATGAATGTGGCTTGTGCAAAAGTGGCATATTTCATATGTTTTATGTTTTCCCAGTATGTTAAACTATAGTAAATAAAAATGGTGTTTAAAATTTGCAGAAAATTCCATGTGTTAAGTTCTTTTCACATTGCTCATTACATGTTTCCCTGGCATTCCAGAGTGATACACACTCGCACACACACACACAACCGTTTCCATCTATTAATGGAAAACATTTTTATTAATAAAGATATATCAGCTGCCTGTCATTGCATTCTCTGCAGGTCAGCCATCCCCTTAGCTGTGAAATATTAACAGACCTCTCTCTTTCTCTCTCTCTCTCTCACCCACAGACGACCCTGTTGCGATGATCCCGGTTGTCCAGAGGAGCGTGGGCAGTTCGGCCGCTTCCAGCTCTGCGATTTCGCTCTCTGTCACGTTGCTTCCGGTCTTCCTCGCCCTGCTCTTGAACAGACACTGAAGGGGACGTTTAGCTTTGCTGTTAAACAGACTTGAACGCCAGCGCTGGTAGCTGGCTTTGAAAACAGATTTTATACAGATTTTTTTTTATATATATGTGAAAGAAATGAAGCTTCGACCCTGGCGCACAAGGCCGCTGAGTGAAGTGCTTGTGTTTGTGCTTTTTGGACTTTTGTGACTTTCGGAGAGAATTTCCAGAGCATGGAGGTCTCTCCTTTTTTTAACTGAGGAGTATTACCTACCAACTTTCCTTTTTTGCCCTGTTTTTTTTTTTTTTATTATATTATTACTTTGCTCCTGTAGCTTGTGTGCATTGAGTCCACTGCCCCACCCACAGAAGAGTGTCCATTCTTCAGAACTGAAGAACAAATGGAGGCCCTGTCCCCATGAGCAGCAACTGGAAAAGAGACTATTATGTGTAATAACATCAGTTTTCCTGAGACATTGTGCTTGGTTTTTCATCGTCAGCACTTCTGCGTCAAAGAGCAGGATGGACTGTTGCACCTTCGGTGAAGAAGCTTGTGCATCATCGTCATCGTCATCTTGTATATCACGTACAACCTAAAATCTAGTGAATTCTTGGTGTTTTCTTAGCGTAGCCGTCGACCAGGCTTTCTTTCAGTCATCAGAAACCAGTCTGTACACTGTGTGAGGAAGCACTATGTAATTTTAGACGCGAATTGTGAACCTTTTACATGAACAAACAGAGAGAAGACGTCAGAACACAGATCTATGGGCTAAAAAGGGCATCGCCGTCATAAGAAAACCTCGTATCTCAAAAGGCAGGACCAAACAACACTTTTTAATGTATCTTGATGTAGCTAGATTTAGAGAGACTACTTTTGGACCTTTTGGACCATTCAGATTGGTCTCCTCATCACAAAATGTTTACCCAACATATAGGGCAGCTGATTTTTTCAAATGATATTTTTAAGAAAAAGGAAAAAGTTACAAGGTTTTTATTGTGACGCCAGATACATACAGTTGTACTGAGCGGTCTAAGAGAGAGAGAGTGTGTGTGTGTGTGTGTGTGTGTGTGTGTGTGTGTGTAAGAAAGCAGGTTCGAAAAATGGAGCACTCAGTACAGCTGAACACCCACAAATGGACATGAGTTGGCTGGATAGTATCTACTCGAAAGCTGTGTTTTGTTTACCTGTAAATAGTTGTGTAAAAATGTATAAAGAGAGTTATATAAAGATTTGTTAATTATGGAAAATATGGAATTAAAATAAAGAGAAAAAAAAAATTGTGATTGGTAAACACTCTGGTTATCTTGCTTTACTCGAAGCTCCTGGAACTACTTTTTTTGGTGGAGGAATTTGGCAATGTTTAAAGAATTCTATTTTGCAAAACGTTCATAAAAAGAACAAATCCTGAAGGTTGAGCTAAGCAGTCATGTTTTTTTCCTCAATATTGTTTTTTTTCTCACTCAAGTTGTTTAAAAGACCAGAAAAGACCCTTTGGAGTCCACATTCTTTAGTTTAGATCTGGAGCTAACCAACATTAGATGTGAATAGTCACTCAAATCGTTTCTGTAAAAACATCCAGAAAAACTTCTCTCGACCTGCTCAAACCGCGTCCGACTCTTCATTAAGGCAGTGCAGACTCGTGGATGTAGTTTAGCACTCAGTATGACTTACTGTGAAGCTATAAAAATGACCAAAACTACATAGTGTCCCCAGGGAAACCTGATCTAAGATCAGTACTTTCCAACCCTGGTGCTGCCTGAAACAGCTCCCTGCAGCGACCACAGTGAGTCACACTGGGTCCTAAACTGCATGCACAAGTCTACACCACCTCTAAAGAGCTGGACACGCTTGGAGCAGGTTGAGAGAAGTTTTGCGGATAGTTTTGTGGAAACAGTCTGGGTGACTATTGCCTTCTAGTGTTTGTTCGGTTAGTAGGGTGGTAGTGGCCAAGACACTTAACCCTCAGTGTCTCCTGGGGGACTGTCCCTGTAACTACGACTGTACGTCACTCTGGATAAGGGGGTCTGCCAAATAGCGTAAATGTTTGCATCGTTAGCCTTGTAGCTCCAGTTGTAAACTAAAGAAGCAGAGTTTTGGACTCCAGACATGTCTTGGCTGATCGACAGTATCTGGGCTCGGCGGAAAATTCTGTGTTAGTCGACGATTTACGCAAGACATGTGAGCAAATCTCAGTTCTGCCGAACCAAATGCCAGCCCCACTGCTTTCCTCCTCACCGTCGTTCCCCTTTCATCCCTCGTCCTTGGCCGGGACTTCACAGGCCTTATCCAAACATGCGAATGAACAGGAGGGCGGAATGAAAGAAGGGAGCGGGGGAGGGGCTTGGAGAAGTGTAAACTGTCACCAGGGTGCGAGGATATCACTCCTGCACACTTTCCCCGGCGCTTTCACCCCGCTTTCTACACCTTCTCCTGAGAAAGGTCAACACTCGTCTGTGCTAGTTGCATTTGTGCCAACTCGCGGACAATGCCCCATTGATTTCCACTGAATTTGGAGGCGAGACGGCAAATCTAATGCAGATGGTGTCAGGGTCAGAGATCTCGCTGCGGAACTGCACCAGCGAACATTGTTTCAAACTCTTTAACTGGTCAAAAAGTGTGTTTTTGCTTGTAAAAAACACTATATAACTACGTGCTAAGCAATAAAGATCCCATATCACGGAAAACTGATGGAAACTAAGCTCTATCTATGTAAACTAAGCTGCAAAAACTGGCAGTTTTTCAAATAATAGTTTTTTGTGATGTCACAAAACCACGGGTGCCGGAACCATTATAACCTCCCCCCCCCCACTTTTTCCCTCCCGGACTACAGCCGAGACGTAGAGCCCTGCGTCCCCCCCCCCCACACACACACATTAAAAATGCTTCCGGTGCCCATGCACAAAACACAAACATTACATACATCTCCTAATTCAGCCTAAACTTGACTGATATTTCAAACTAGAGCAATACGACAAAATCACTTTTCTCACATCTGAAAAGTTGGAACACATTCAAAAGAAGCAGTAGTGTAGGGCTGCACAATATACCATCTGTAATTGTAATCACAACATTAATCTCTGCAATACTGATAGGGCAGAAGGCTACAATATGCAAATGAGCCACTAACCAATCACAGTGTTTCTGACAGGGTGACCAATCACAGCTCCGGGTGAGTTACTGGGTTTTCTCGTGAATTGAGGTCTTCATGTAATCCACCAAAAGTTATTCATCTTTAACTACTGAAAATCCTGACTGGCTGAAATAGGGTCCATATTCTACATTTTCATCCTTTTTCATTTTTTCCATCATGTATATGTGGGTTCGTGCACCAATAACATCATGCACGATTCATCATAATACATTCTTACACCATTTGCCAGTTTCTTTTCACCCCGAAGTGACCATTTTGTTATATGTGAACCTCACAAAATTCTTCGTCTGCATTTAACCAATTCACCAAGTGAAGCAGCGGGCAGCCAGGAACACAGCGCCCGGGGAGCAGTGTGTGTGGAGATGGTACCTTGCTTAAGGGTACCTCAGTGGTGCCTCTAGCAGTCCTGGGATTCAAACCCACAACCTTCTGATCACAGGGGCAGCTCCCTTACCACTAGGCCACCAGCTGCCTGACCTTCGTTCATCCATTAGAATTAAACAGGCTATTTATGTTTCCTCGCCTTTAAGACTGATATATTTAAATGATCTGTTTTCTGATTGGCTGAAACACAGGGGTTGAAACACTCCTTAGAACTTCAGTGTGAATGGGCGGTGCTATATATACAGGTTCACAATGGAGTGACAGGCATAGACAATAACAGTAGAAATGCACCAGATGCGATTATTTTAGCTCGCAGTTGGTGAGGAGAAGTAGCAGCATCATGCATTCACGCTCCTCGCTCACTTTTCCTTCATGGAAAGGAGGATGAAGTCGACTCTTTGCAGAAGAATCATCGAGTGAAGATTTGATTCAGTGAACCTGGTCGCCGTAGAGAATCGGTTCACTGAAGTGAATCGAACTCTGCATCGCCACTACGAGGCTACGTCAGCGAATGCCGAACGGCGTCGTGATTGGCTGAGCCTGGCGGCGGTAGCCAATCAGAGAGAAGGAAAACGTGGACTACGGATTACAAACACGGAAACGGAGGAGAGAGACGTCAGGAGCGATAGATTTCTGTTGTTTATAGTTTAATTTCTGATTTTTTCAAAAGTCCAGAGTTGTTTATTTTTTTTGCTGTTTCTTTTTCGTTCTATGGATTTATTGCAGCTTCTGTCATGGGCGTGCATCGTGTTCACGGTCGGGATGTTCTCCACAGGAGTGTAAGACACACTAAGCTGTCTTTTCCCTCATCAGCTCTCCTAAAAACACGCATTTACATCAGTTTATATTCATATAATACAGGATATTAATATAATACAGGATTGTGCGGTTACCAGTAATGTTGTTCAGACATGTCACCTTCCTTGTGTTCCTTCAGTGACGTGTACAGTTTGGCAGGACCTGGAGGAGCAGGGAATTTCATTCACATAGTTAACCGGATAACTTAAGCCCAAAGTCTGGCTTTTACTGACCAGATAACTTTTCAGAGTCAGAATTAGAAAACTTAATGATCCCGGAGGAGGCTGCTTGTGTTATGACTGCACAGACACACAGAGACACCAAAAACAAGAACAATATAAAAAAATAAAGTCTAAATTAAATTTAATATGAAAATACACTATGATATATACACAAATGCTGGGTATAAATACTATAGATAAGTAACTTACAGTTAAGTGAAATCTACCGACAGATGGTGGTTAGGAGTATATTATTGCACTTAGTAGAGATCCGTAGCACATAAGTAATATTGACATAAGTAGTGATACTGCACATCTAAGACTATTGCACATGATGAAGTGATCCAGCAACCATTTAGAAAATGTCACATGATACTGCACATAATAATAATGTTTTAGCACCTGATGAGAACATTGCCCAGTATTGCACATGATAGACTATTTCACATCGTAGCAAAATAATGCACATAGTGATACACATAATGATAGTTATTTAAATACTGACCAGATAATGTTTACTGACCAGATAACTTTTACTGACCAGATAACGGACGTTTGAACTCCCTTAAATGAACCCACTCAAGTTTATACCTTAAGAAATGACACAAATTACTATAATAACCTTATATTCTCTTGCCTGTGTGTACACCTGCGTCCACATCCCTGTATCTGCCATGGGTCATTACATCCCATATTTTTATCCTTTATGGGTAAAAATCATGAAGAATATGATGCTTTGGCTCCCATGAACACGGTCAGGTTTCAGCACGCATGCTAAATTGCTTCTCCACCTGAATGGCATCCTCAGGTGCTGATGGCGAGCATGCACAGTAAAACTGGGCTCCAAATGACATGAAATTACACTTTACAAATGAAAAGTCCCAGTTAAATTTGAGTTACAGTGATGATTATGGGTGTGAGTTTTAGTGGTTTTATTTTGTCAAGAGTTATGTAAGAGTTTGGTCTCAAATTACACTGGAAGTGGCATTGAAATTAAATTCGTAAAAATAACAACATACACACACACACACACACACA
>JBBPCZ010000007.1:3073641-3085916 GCA_037974445.1 Brycinus macrolepidotus
GGATTTCTCGTTTTTGATTTTTATATATATATATATATATATATATATATATATATATATATATAAGCTTTCACATTGATGTTTTTGCTATCATTTTGATAGGAACGGTCCCGCTGGTGGGTAAAAGATGCACGCTGTGCACTTTCCACATTGTTTTTTGTGGGAGGAAAAATGTATCTTCAGAAACTTTTATGTTTTTGTGTTATGATTTGTTTTATTATTTTATTCTTTCTGTATCAAAGACTAAACGGAAGCCCGCGTGCTCTTGCTACTGTATCGACCCTGTGGTCGTTCTTTTTTTTTCTTTCTTTTTTTTCTTTAATTTCTCGGAAATGCCGGACACCAGACCTGGAACCTGCGATCGCACACATTTTTTTTTAGCCTTTGGTTTATGTGTCGATTGTGTATCTCTTTAGAACCACTGAACTCAAACTCCACCTTGTTCCTCAATAAATTGTCTGTTCTCTTTCGTCTCTCCTGAGCCGGTGTAATTACTGTCACTTTTTTACCCTGAGTAAAAAAAATTCATTAATATCTATGTAATTAATTGTACATGTTTGAGTTATATTGGCTTTTTTCCATTTCATGTCAAGATACTCAAAATACCACGAACATTTTATGGGTTTTTCCGAGTTTTGCACACACATCTAAGTCTTTCCGTTGCATTCAAATCATCATAAAATATCTGCTCACAAACATCGACTCACAAAAATCATTTACAATTTGCACTTTCAACTTTTAGCGGTGGAATATGAGGGAGAAAGAGGAAAATGGGGCATTTGAGGTGTCTATATATGCCACTGGACGCTTGATTAGTCAACCTTGACATTTTTCCTCAATTCATATTAAACACAAAAGAGAAAATTCCTAATTCTTGCCATAATATTTGCTCCTTTACAAATTGGGTGACTTTTACCTGGCTCTGAAACTGCATGTTGTTTTTGGTATATCAAAATATCATTCTGAATATCAGAATAAAGAATACCAGAGCTGCTGCAAATAGTTTTATCGTATTTGATATATTTGATCATTAAAATGTAAAAAAGACGGTTAAGGTACCGACACGTTGACAAAACTAAAGGCTGTTTTTGTCTCCCTCCCTCCTAGCTGGTGGGTGGAATTAGACACCTGATACATTTTCATAGGGCAGTTTACTTATTAATAATAATTATAATATTTTTAATTGTAACGTTTTAGCAATAGTACAATAGTAAAGTGTAGTAAAATATATATGCGATAATCAATATATGAAATATGTGTAAATGTGATATTTCAAATAACAGCATTGTATCATTTAGGTATTAAATAGAAGTATCTTTTTAAATAAGAGCTTTTCCTTTTCTGAATAGGCAAATGTTCAGTATAGCATTGAATTGAATATTCAAAAATTTAAGTATTCATTTATATGGTTAATAGCAGCCCTAAATGAGATCGGAACCCCCAAGTCATCCAGTGAAAACGCTGAGCTGCCTCCGAGACCCTCTGTGATGCTGTGTTTAATGGAGAAGTGTGTTCTGATTTCTCATTCTGGTTGCTTGTTGATGATGTGAATCTTTGCTTGTTGGTGTTCCTGAGCTGGAAGAGCAGGGCTGCGTGATGGCCTACATTTCAGCGCCCTCGGTTCTGCCCATGCTGCGACTTTTGCATGCTTTTCCATCACTAGATGGCATCCGTACCTTGAAGCAGCTAGGAGCCTGGTGCCTGGCAGCCGGGACCCCATCCTCACACAGCTGCCCGGAGTTAACAGCTGAATTAGGTGTGAAGGCAGTGGCCTTGGTGCTCAGTGTGAAAGGCTCAAATTAAAGCGCACCACACACAGTTATTTCAGACTGAAGGGCTTTTGAAAAGGTCAGGCTGTTTCAGCTTTAAAGTGGAGGTTTAGTGAAGCAAAATTACTGATTGGCTGGGCCCAGTCAAAGCTGACCACCTCCAACAACTGAATTCTGTATTAATGGGCCAAGGCACTAAAATACTGTTCTGTGAATGGAATCATTTTTCTGCCTGAAAGATGAAGATCCCACGTTTGTTTAAACTGAGGGGCTGGCAACCTATTTTTCTAGGGGTATATTGATGAGCTAATGGGTCAGAACAGTGGTTTCCAATCCTAGTCCTGGAGGCTTTAATTGTATCTATGCTCTCAACACCTATCAGCTTGAGTCCTTTTTGAGCTGAAGCGGGTGTAGATCAGGAGAAACATAGTGAAGGAGGGGGGCTCCAAGACTGAGGTTAGGAATCGCTGGGATAAATGATAGCTAAATAGCCCTTTCATTAATATTATGGTCTTTCAGTTAAAGTACCTACAGTATGATTCTCTGAAAAATGGTGATATTAGACGTACACGCCTTAGCTGACTCGAGCCCTGGAGGGTCCGTGACCAGCCCAAATTTGTCCAGTATGGCTGTATCCCAAATAGCTATTTGGCAGACATATTACACTCTTGTTATTTTAAGTTCTACTTTATGCACTATGTAGGGAGCCATTTGAGATTGTGGGAAAAGGGACGTACAACGTTGTGACCTTGGTGCTAATAGAAGATTGGGAATCCCCTCCAGAGGTTAATGGAAAGTAAAAGAAATAAAGCTTTTTGCAGTAGACCCTGCTGTTTTATGACATACTCATCATAACAGGACAAAAATGTAAAAGTTTATGAAATTCCTGCTCCAGGCGACTGGACACAGCTTTGCATTGAGCCTTATAACACTACGCAGGGTTTAATGCTGTGTAAAACATCTTTGCGTGTTGGTGGTTTCGTTATGTTGTACAGGGGAGAGCGGTTGGGGCGGTCGTTTTTGTTCCAAAACTGTTTCCTAGTCCTGTAAAGCTACCCCCACCTCTCATCCTTCTCATCAGTAGACTAAACTCTGGTGGTTTGTGCACTACATTACATCACCTCAACATAGAAGGCATTGAAAATGATACCTTTGGGAGTTCTAAATACCCCTGTGTACTGAAATACCTCGATACTGCCCAGTTCTAGTAGTGATTCATCATGTTTAGATAAAACAAAGATCCTCTGCAGACACTTAAAAATACTCCTACACCTAATCACCTACTTGTCACTACTGTCATTTATTTCTAATGTAATTTAAAATACTTGTGAAGTGAGTCTAGCTGCTGGTAATCTTGAAGGTATGGAGCTGAAACCGACAAGTCACACAGATCTGATATGATCTGAGCGTGTGTGTTTTTTTCCCTGTGGGGGGAGGATCTGGGGGGGAACGTTAGGTAGCTTGAGTTCCTCTTTTAGCTTCAGTGCACAAGTCAAGAAGCTGCAGATCCCAAACATGACTTTGCAGAATTTGGTTTGTATGAATTCTCGTCCTGAACTGTGCACCTCAGGACCACACGAAACCCTTTTGTTATTTAACTGGGCTAAACCTGCCAGACCCCAGCACAAAGGAAGTCGCCCACCCTCCACTGCATATTGCCAGGGTTACTTTTCTCTCCCCCTGAAGCGGCCTGGTTTTGTGCTTTGAGACCGAGGTGGCACTTCCAGGAATCCATCTCTGTGCTGCAAATGTTCAGAACAGAGCTGGGCCGAGATGGACGGAGCCTAGCAGGGTGCGAAATGCATTATCACGTACGATCTCTCAGGGCTTTTATGAGGCCGAGAGGGAGCCGTGCAAATGACTCGATCAATGCCCAGAGATGAGGATGAATGGGCTCTTTTGTGAATTCCTTCCTTCCCTTTGCCCATTCCTTCTGGAGTGTGGCCAGAGGAGAGTGCTCAAAAGGAGGAAAGGGAGGAGAGACGGACAAGAAACAGAAAACTTTCCAAAGAGCTGAACTGTGTACATGTTTTATGGCTGGACAGCCCGACAGCAGACCATTGGTCAGATCATATCTTTGTAAGTTCACTGGTGAGAAATTTAGCTGCTACACTGAGGTCCACCTATATAACACAAAACATCCAATTTTACATATACTCTTTACCCCTTCAAATTACACAGGCTGTTTTTGTCAACTGGGCCCTTAAGGCCGATATGTGAGTGACCTCTTTCTGATATACTAAAAGAAATTCGATTAGAGTGTCTTACTAGGAGTGTTTCAGGCCTCACTGCTTTTTGAATGAGGTATGAGTTTTAGTGGTGTTTCAGTGTCAGTTTGAATTGTTATCTGATGTGAGCTGCTGATTATTTAAATATGGTACATAAAGGTAACATGTGGAGCTTTTTCTCTGTCATTAAGAATGATTGGTAAATGACCTCTTTCTCTGCCTGTCCTGTATTGTGCTTCATTCAAATAGCAGTCTGGCCCGAAACACTCCTTATAATTTCAGCACAAATGGGCAGAGCTAAACTAGGCGAATTAGATAAGTGTATGTAATTGCATTGGTTTTTGTGACTTTACAAAAACAAGGTGCGGGAGTGAACAGCAGAGGTGGGAAGTGGAAATTGGGTTTCCGTGATTTGGGCCCTTTAAAGAAAATCTATGCTTTAGATTTTTGCTGTGATTTTTTTGTTTCACCTTTCAAACACACATTACCACACAGTACAAGCTCCCCTTCCATTTGACTCAGTTAACTGCTGTCTCTGCAGGCATCCCTGGATTCGAACACATTCGAGCGCAGACTGACAAAAGCAGTAATGCAATGTGAAGTGTAAGAGTGTGAGAGGGAGACAGAGACACACACATGCTGACCTCAATGGGCTTTCCCCTCAAAACCTCCACCTACACACCAACTGTCACAGCACAAGTGTTATGCTGTGTTTATAATTGGGTGCATAGCCAAGGCCTTACGTAACAAGATTAAAAGGTGCTCCTGTTCGAAGTGCGGTATATTTAGGTGGCGGTTGGTTTCAAATGAAAACATTCTATGTAAGTTCAGAGGGGTTGGAATATAGTAGGGAAGATTATCCACTTGGATTTCTTTACAGTGGCAAATGGAACTAGGAGTCGCAGTATCTTCAACACAAATATAGCCGTTTTATTTACTATCCACCCCTCCAGTGAACCTACACAAGTCTTCTGGGTGTCTGTATGTAATCTTAATGATGGTAAAATAGTGGTAAATCTGAACTAAGATTGTCTGACAACGCCCTGCATGTATCCCACCACCATAAATGGATGCTAAAAAAACAAATCAATTCAATTCAGTTCAATTTTATTTATGTAGCGCTTTTTACAACCAATGTTGTCACAAAGCATCTTTACAGAGTCCAGCTCTGAGCCCTTAGTGAGCAAGCCAAAGGCGACAGAGCCGAGAAAAAACTCCCGAAAGCTGGAGGAAGAAACCTCGAGAGGAACCAAGACTCAAAAGGGGAACCCATCCTCCTCTGCTCGACCCGGAGAGAAAGAGAGTCTCTGGAGACAACTAACAATAGAAGGCCTTCGTGTACAGACTTAATCACTGTTGGACAGATTGGCTATCTATGGCTAACAGAGTTGGTACAGTTAAGAGTCAGAAGTGGTAGATTTTATTGGAAGAGTAGCTGAGAGTCTCCACTCCACAACAACAGGAACAACAATAGCCGCCAGAGCTTTAAACACATTTTAGACCCAAACTTGATCTCAGAACTATCATAAAACAATGTCTCACACAATGTTTAAGATGAGATGGTTATGTCTCATGCATTCATAACCATTTCATGTTATAACTTTCTGTGAGGGAGCTTTTAGAGGCATGAAACTCTTCAGACGTCTGGTTCCATTCACCACGACTGTAAACAATTTTCACAAATAAGTACTCCAAATAACTTTGTTTACATCCTAACAATTGAATTGTGCATTTCCCCTTCAATTCAAGCTTTACTAAAGGGACTCTCCTAGAAGGCAATTCCGGTTCTATCCATTTAACCTCCATATACACTGATGAACCACTTCGTTATGTGCTCCTTGTATCTGCACTCTTTGTCCATTTTATCAGCTCCAGTGACCATAGAGATGCACTTTGTAGTTTATGGTTACAACAAACTATAGTCCATCTGTTTGTCTGCAGCATTTGTTAACCCCCTTCATCAATGGTCAGGGCCCCCACAAGGCCACCAGAGAGCAGGTATTATTTGGGTGGTGGATCTTTACTAGCAAAGCGGTGACACTGACATGGTAGTGGAATGTTTGTGTGTGTGGGTGTGTTGTGTGTATGTGTTGCACAACTTGGATCACACACAGCATTGCTGCTGGAATTTTTTAACACCTCAGTGTCATCGTTTGACAGTGTCCTGTGGCCTAGAACTGACCACTGATGAAGGACTAGAGAACGACCAACACAAACTGTGCAGCATCAGATGAACTATCATCAGTAACTTTACATCTGCAAAGTGGACCAACTGGTTAGGTGTGTCTAACAGAGTGGACAATAAGTGGAACCTCCACTGTATGTTTTTAAACCCTTAAAGGGTCTGTATATGGGCTACATTTACTCGCTCTTATTTAATTTTACACTACTTTAATAGTAGTTATTGAATAATAATTCTTAGTAATAGTAGTTGAATAACACGCATAGAATTTAAGAGGTTCAATTCTAAAACCTAAAGTTTTTTGCTGAATTATTTGATTAATTAAAGAAATTATTATATATTACAAGATTATACATCTCACATTGTTCTTGGCTAACAGACATTCTATAAGCGCCAGTATCACCCAATAGAGGCACTCTAATTGAATCTCTTTTATTATGAGTTTTAGTGGTGTTTCAGTTTAGTGGTGTTTTAGTGGTGTTTCAGTTTCAGTTTGTATTTTTAATCGGATGTGAGCTGCTGAATACTACATTTAAATATGGTTAAAAATATATATTTTAAAATGTTTTCTAGAACTATTAGATTTAGTCTGATTGCATTTTGAATTGTCTCCAGTGTAGACACCCTATACTTCGTTCAGTATTTCATTTAGTTGTATTTATTTGCAGCAACACGACATGAGAGCTACTTTTCTTGGTACAGCATGAATAGACTTTCTTGTTAATCAGTTTTTGTGTCATCACTCTTTCAAAATCTATTAAAATCATAAACTGTCGTATAATTGCAATAATCCACTTGAGATCATGTCTTTGGCCTGAGTATTATTATTATTATTATTATTATTATTATTATTATTATATTATAGTGTATTATTGCATACATAACTCAGCTTGTTTGCATTGCAGTCCACATAGTTTCTAATAAGCCTTAGGATGTAATAAACCTGAGATCTTAAGGGAGTACTCAAAGTTAATGGTACAAATTTAAGATGTGCATGAAAAGCTGGATGGTTGCTGTAGATTATTTGGGGAATTTGCTGTTCTTATTCAGCTGCCATTTCCACATTGCATATCATTTCCATAATAACTTACTGCCACTTTCTAAACATTCATCAACTTACCTCATATTACGCATGCTTAAAATTCACTCACAATAATTATTCTTCCATTAGGCTTAATAGAGCACTATAGGGTGTGTTTTGCCTTATTTAGCTTTTACCTTTCTATGAATTATTCAACATCAGCATGACTTGTCATTGCTCTCATGCCTAAATCTGAACACCTCTTTATTAGGAAGGTTTACCTGCCGTCCTGGAGTGAACTGTGGAAGCAACTGTGGAGCTCAATTTCCAAAGTAGATTTTTTTTGTCTTTACAGGATATTTCTCAGAAACTGTCTCAGTCACTTGGTTTGTTCCTCCTAATCCTGACCATCAAACAGTCTGGCGCTTGTCAAAAAAAGACGGAACTGTCACCCAAAGAAGCTCTTGGATTCTGTTCATCTCAACGCTCGACATTTCAGTTTGTGTTGCATTTCAAGAGACAGTTTCATGGCTTCAACCGTGCTAACCAAAACTGGCCTAGCAGTCTTAGCTATGGTCAACTATATCGACTACCTGTCATGTCAAGCTAGCTAACTGCATAGATTAGCAGGTGCTCCACTCCTATGAGTTTTCATAGGCATCATTTAGTGGCTGAAATAGGAACAAAGTGATTCAGAGTGGGTTTTATGTGAAATGATTCATTGTGGAGAAACTAAGATTCCTTTAGAGTGGTGGTGAATGAAACCAGGGGACGGAATGTCTACACCCGAATAACATGTAATGTCTCTAAGAGAAAAGAAGTTGTACAGAAACTTAAACACAGCACTTTTTACTACAAATTTTAGTGCACAATTTCTATTTATTTAACATGTTGGGCACTGGGTGCCCAAACCTTTGCATATGACAAAATTTGTTAAACTTTATCTCAGAACTATCCTAAAAAAAATGTCTGAGCTTTTTGAATCTATTCATGTGAGGGACGTTTAATGCTTCAGATGTCTGGTTCCATTCACTACCACAGTAGACGATTATGTCTCTTTTTGAATACTTTGTTTATGTTTATGTTTATGTTTATGGCATTTAGCAGACGCTCTTATCCAGAGCGACGTACATCAGTGCTTTAGTAATCCACATCTGTTTCTTAACATGTTGACTTATGCAAAAATGTTGGAAAAACTGTGACATTTTCACTTAAAGAAGGTTAATCTAAAGCAGGGATTTGACTCACATTTCCGAATCGACTATGAGAAAAGCTGAAAAAACAAATGGACAACCCACCATTGGAACGAGCCATGGTTTAATTCACATTCACCACAAAAAGAGTGACCTGACCCTGTTTCACACATTAGGGTTCGATTCTAAACACTTCAGCCGCTTTCCACGAGTGGATAACCGCCCAGCCAACGACCCAGTCGTTCCTTATCCCTGCTAATTTGCCGACTTACACGCCATTTTCCTTCTTCCCATATGCTTCGACCCCCTGGTGACCCTGTCTTCACACATTAGCGGTAAATACTGCTGACATTAGCAGCAAACCACTTGCAGGCCGCATTTGATCTTCTTACGCACTCTCTAATGTGTGAAAAGAAGGGGAATGTTCAATTTGCGCGGTTTCGATGGCTGAAAGGCGTAGCGGAAAGTGACTTATACGAGTCTCCAGGAGTTCACCGCTAATGTAGGGCCATCAATAAGCTTGAATGGATAGAAAATGGGCATAAGCCATCAAAAGGCTAAAAACAATAAGCTACCAAAGTAACAGAAAGAAATGATCTTCAGGTCTGTATGGATATAATGCAAACAAATGACTTCTGAATCATATAGTGAACTTTAGACAAATGGTTTTATAGCTCTTTCTTTATCACAGGACATCTTGAACAACTCAGGATATTTCTGTGTCAGTTTCTGAATCTTAATTTGTTCCCAGTTTTATCCTCATATTACAAATGCCTAATTCCACCCACTAAATAAGACTCCCCAAGTCACGCAATCCCACCAAGGCTAGCATTTGCTTCCTCCAAGTCGAGTAAAGCTCATCTGCATCGATTAGAACAACTTTACTGGTCAGCCTGAAGGACAACACTAACTGTGATGTCAGTTAACAGACACTTGTGATGGCTAGTGTCATGCTGGGTGATGGGGAGGAGGAGGGCCACCCTACCCCCTACTCCCAGAGAGAGCGAGGACAGCTGTGCTTTCTTGTACTTCCAAATAGCAGGTGGCTGTGGCATCACTCGGAAGCCCCAGTTTCTGAATCTTTAAAATCAACAGAGTTCAAAAGGGCAATTGGCTTTGCTTTTTCTGAGTGGGTAGGATGGCCTTCCCTGTCCCATCACTCAGTGTGACGCTAGTCAGCACAGGCATCTGTTAGCTGATGTAACAGAATTGGCTGGTAGTGTTCTCCTCCAAGTCGAGATGCCCAATGCTGTCGCATTAATGGCAGTTTGAAAATGGCTTCATGTGTCTCACAGGAAGTATGTGCTAACCTTCACACTGCCAGTGCACTGATAAAAATCATTGTAAAAAATAAGTAAAATAAAAGCAAAACAAGAAAAGATGTACAAGAATCAAGCAAAATTATCTGCCAATATCGTGAGAAAATTTCACTTGTTAAGATTTCTTAAAGCAAGTAAAAAGTTTCTAAAAACTAGACTATCTTACATAGTCAAGTCAGTTGTTCTTAAAATAAAAAAACAAGATCTGTTTAGCTTTTTTGGCTTGTAAAGATTTCATTTTTGCAGTGTGCTAAAGGTAATGTGTAATTGGGGAGTCCTAGCTAGAGTAAAGAATTGGACATTACTAAATTAGGGAGAAAATTAAGGAATAACTATTTTCAATGAAGACAGATTGTATTGCTCAGAAGATGCATGGTTATTTTTTTTACCCAAAATAAACAAACACATTTTTAAATGACCACCCATTTGTCTACAATACCCAGTATGCGTAGCTCATATACATTAAGCAGTCACTGGAAATCCCTGTGGTGTCAACAAATCCTGACAGCTAGCCTGGCCGTGAATCTATAGGCTAATAAATTCAACCAAACACACATAATTTTGAACAAAAGTCGTTGAACAAAAATGTAGGAAAAAAATGCAATTCTATCTTTATTCAACACAAAATAGACAGATTTTTAACCCTTTCAGCCAGAAAAACATAGCTAGACTGCGGGAAGCAGCTAGCTAGGTGGCTACCTTGCTAACTGAAGGGTTTAGCTTGTTGTTTTGCTTGTCTGATGAGTCATTTCTGCCATTTGAGCCCATCTTCTCTACTGTAATGATGATTTGAAGACAGTTGCTACAGTTCTGTGGTTGCAATAAGACATTTAACTGTTAAATATCTGTCTTCTGTGTTTACTGACTAAAAAAAAAGCCACCACCCAAAACAGGCCCATCCCTTAGAAATTCACCACAAAGTAGCTGTAGTTTTTCCTCCCATTGTCAGAAGGGCTTTTTTAGTCACTCACCCCTACGGTCAATTTAGAATCCCCAGTTCGCCTGATGCACATGTCTTTGGACTGTGGGAGAAACCGGAGACCCCGGAGGAAACCCACACCACCACGAGGAGAACATGCAAACTCCACACACACACAAGGCCCGGACCCGGATTCAAACCCCCAACCCTGGAGGCGTGAGGCAACAGCGCTACCCACTGCGCCACCATGGGGCCCATTTTTTTTTTTTTATTATAATAAAAAATAATGAGATAGGCTGCCCCCCAAATCCACCCCAGAACAGTTGTACTATTTCCCACCTTCAAGATACATCATCAGAAAGAATTTTTTAGCCAAATCTTTAAATGTGGCTCTAGAAACTAACAGGGCACCTCATTAGGAGGCTGGCAGGCATGTTTACAGCAGATGCAGTGATGGTTAAATTTTGACCGTATCGTCCGTTAAATAGACGCCGAGTCTGTGAGTCTCCAAAACATTTTCCTCTGAAGTTAGAATTTGACTTTTGTACCAATTTGTCCATTTTTCTCAGGAGAACCCCTGCTATGCCTTTTACTGAGTTGCAATTAAAGCTGGCAGTGACCTCGCCGGACTATTAGGCCAGGAGAGGATGTGCCTCTGAGGGGATGAAACAGATGGGAAGAAAAGGGAAAGATGGCAAGAAGGAAAGAGAGCATGTTAATAAGGTCCGAAGTGGAGCTGAGGCGTCAGAGGTACGAGGGTGAAGACAGAAAGAGAACAAGTTGGGTGAAGCGTGACGTCCGCGCATTATGGCTGGGAGGAAAAGGAGGAAAAGGCAGAGACGGAGAGAAGAGAGAAAATAAGTGAGAATAACAGGTAAGCGGAAAGGCCAAAAAAGAAGAGGAGAGGGGAGGTGGACGCGTATCTGGTCAGGAATCCCAATATAGCAGACCGGCCCTGACCCCTGTATCTTTTCGTTTAGAGATTTTTCCAGAAGCTGCAGGTGACGGCTGAGTAATGAGGGGTCATAAATGCCTCCAGCTTGTTCAGAGGTTAGAGAGAGAGAGAGAGAGTGCTGTAGAGATCCAGTCACTCTCACCCGTACACAGGCAAGATCTGAGAGACCATAAGAAGCATAACTAAACACCGATTTTCGAATGAATGTTTGGTCCAAAGGTACACTTAGAACTGTAAATGAGGGTAGGCCTACAATGATGAATCAACAAAATCACTGAAATTCAGTTCTAAAAATGATTGATTATTATTGATTCGTTGGGACTGTGTTGTTACACGTATGTTGCATGTGTTGTTGCATATGTCATGGAGAAAAAAATGGAAACATAGCCCCTTATAGTGTTTCATTCCTTCATTTCTCTTCATGCTGTTAGAACTCTTTCATAAACTATAGTAAAGAAAAGCATGTCAAGTATTTACTGTTTAGTAAGTTACCCTATACTTAGGCACTCAGGAGTCTTATTGTGACAGTACTGGCATTCCTACCTGAACATGAGGTTAACACTGCAAAAAATGATTTCTAAGAAAGTAAAAAAAGCCTTATTTCTAGAGAGCGTGTCTTATTTTTGGTCTAAATAGAAAAATAATCTTGCCAAGCATGTTTTACTTAAGAAAATTAGTCTAATTTTAAA
>JBBPCZ010000007.1:3172793-3185295 GCA_037974445.1 Brycinus macrolepidotus
GCTGCATATTAATTTCCTGATCTGGCCCCAAATGTTCCTTTATTTTTTGAGTGCATAAAACATCGGAACAGGTGTTTCATACTAAAAAATACCTGTCCAGTTTATTGCTTTCATTTTAAGTTATTTCAACCTTCACTCAGGGTATATTTAAAAAAAACTTATTTGTTGAATTGATACCTTCTACTAAGAAAGCCATTACTGGGCACTGGTTGCCTCCTGACTCTTCCACAATAGTAGAATGGAAAAAAGTCTTTTTCAGTTTGCCTACAAATTAAAAGATTTGCTGTGGTCTAATTGGGTTACTCATGTACAACACTCACAACCACATTTATTGGAGTTAACGGACTGATAGATATTTAGAAAATGTAATATCCTCTCATGTGTTCAAGAAAGAGGTTAGTTGGTGAATTCACTCTCTTTTTAATGTATCTATTATTACGTGTATGTTTATTGTTTAGTTTTAACTTTTTATAAACATTTGTGTATTATTTATTTAAAATATACATTCCATTTCCATGTATATAAAATATAAAAAATTCTATGGGACGTTAAAAGCAAACAAGACAATAAGAAGAGAAGAGTTTTTAAATTGTATTACTTGCTGTAGATTTCTGTTGTGTATCGATTTCAGTAATTCCACCGTTTTTCTTTTGTACAATGTCCTCTTTAAAAAAATCGTCCTTTGTTTTTTGAATGCCTACAGGCCACTCAGAGGCTTACCTGCTTCAGCGTTCTCCGCTGGCAAACCATGGTTCTCTGCCCAGAAAGGGCAGCCTGAAGGCTGGCACAGAACAGCTGCCCTCCAAACAGCCCCTGGCTGATCCTCTGCGTGTCCCCAAAGACTGTGCTCGATCTTTGGGAGACCTTAAGGTAAGTCTATCTTTCCCTCAAACCAACACTGTGGCCCTGAAGAAGTAAGCAGCAAGATTTGTCTCCTACCTATAGACCTGTTCATTCTCCGCCTACAAATGTATTCTTTTGCAACAGTTGTTGTGAAGCTTTACAGAGCAATGGTGAAAATCCCAGTCTACCTTATAAAAACAAATGAGTAATACTAACATAAATTAGGCATTTTGACAAAACCAGTTATTGCTCCAATGTTTTCCAGTGTTTTATGATCCATAAAATATTATGGATATTACAGGTAAACTAGGGGCAATAGAAAACACTGAATTAGTCCTCTTACCTTGTTCAACAGGTGACAAGAGTGTTGGTGCAGCGTTTCCTGCAGAGGTCCAAACGAAATCTAGCTCCTGCTTCAGAGCATGCTGTAAACTGTAGTCAGGGACCTAAAAGGAGGGCGGGTGGAGAGGGTAGCCTCCCACTTGACCAGGTAAGAACTTTACACCAATGCTCTTGCTACAAACTTGTACACGTACCTGTAAAGCAGGGATGAATGAATTGATACTGATGTATGGATAGTTTTCCTTTTGAGAAACATTTCACAAACTTACCAGCACTTGGTGTTTTCTTTGTTGAATAAACACAACTGGAGGTGCTAATGTTGCTTTCAAAGACTAGAAGTCAATAGTCACCTGAATCTGTTTCTGTAAATACAACCCTCAAAACTGCCAAATCTGTTTTCACAAACCATCTCAGGAGTACGAGTGCCGATCTAGAATTGTTTTTGTGGTAATGACCATGTAATCCAAGATCAGTCCTTTTCAGTTATGTTGTCTTGGCCAAAAAGGCTGTCCAAGTTTTAATCATTTTTATAGCTCACAGTAAGTCATACTGTTTCATAAACCACAAGTGTGCATACCTTAATAGAGAACTGAGTGTGGTTTGAGTCGCTTGAAAAAAGGTTTGGGGAGGTATTTTTATGTATTGAAATATCTGTGAATTCGGCATAGGTTTTTTGAATTCTTTGTTGTGTGTGTAGGTACTGCGTGCTTCTTGGGGTGCCAGCAGGGGGCAGCAATATCAGCAGCATGCCCACCACCATCGGCGCGGGCACCACCACTCCCACAGCGACAGCCGCCACATTGTCCGTTGCCGTGATTACGAGCCAGTGAGGGCGGAGGGCATACATTTGCGCAGCTGCGGTGACTTGAGCTCCACATCTGCTATATCGCTGCGTAGGCTCCACCCACCTCCACACGGCTCTTCCGGCACCCTCCATTCAGAGTCTGCCCTCTGAGCGGGGAGGAGGGGCTTCTCTTACAGTAGAGCAGAAAGACGAGAGGACAGGTTGTTGACTGAGTTCTGAGGTAAATGACTGTGCTGTGAGTCTTAGATTAGGCAGGACTTGTGAAGGTGTTGACCAAAGAACTACTCTAACCTCAGCCATCTAACAGTCCACAGAACGACTGAAGACTGGAGGATCATTTCACGATAAGAGGCTTCTCAGTTAGCCTGCACAGAAGGAGAAGAGGTAAGGAGCATCCTTGCTGGACAATCTCGACTTCTGGCTTGAATAATTCTGCTAACGGAGAAATCCTGTCTTTGTGAAGCACCTCACTGGACTGTGCCTGACTAACACACTGGTGCTGTCTCTTGGCCTTACTCCGCCTCTTGCTCTTCTTCTCTGTCTGTGCATCCAGACTATCTGTTCTTCTCTACACTTACGCACTCACTAACTGTGTGTCTGAAGAACTGACAACAGGGAGTGTAATGTAGTGCTTCCGCTCACCACACACACACACACACACACACACACACACACACACACACACACACACACACACACGCACATATACACAGATACACACAAAGACTCTTCCATGTAAAATTCTACGCATTTTCAAGCGCAAATCTCAACATTTGGTTTTTTTGCACCGCTGGACCCTTTTCACAGGTTTTATAGCCAGTCATGGATCTTTGTGGATCTGTAGAGATCCTGTTGAAGGACTGTGATTAGGGAAGGGCCTTTACACACCAATTGCTGCTTCATCCTCACCCACACTTCTACGCACATTGTCTAACATTGTTCACTCACTTTACATGAAACTTTTTGGCTTGCGTTTCTTGAAGGGCCCATATCATGAAAAATCAGATTTGCTTAGTTTGTTTTAAATAAAGAAGTTTAATATACTATGTAAACATTAATAACATTTAACAAAATTTCAAAATGTACCTTTCACCCCCCAGTCCATATATGGAAAGTAAGCTGCAAAACAGCCCAAGTCTACAGCAGTTTATCACCATCAATTCATACTAAAATTAAGCGTGTTTCAGCTTTTTGAAAAAGGCATAATAGAGGGCGGCTGGGTCATTTCCATGTATCAGTCTTGAAGGTACAGTAACCAGAAAAACAGAGGTAAGACTATTATTAGAAAAATTTAGGATATGTGCCCTTTAATGTATAAAATTGCATACCGTAGGCACTGACATTCACACCTTTCACACAATACTGCAACACAAAGCAAAACACGCACAAGCCTTTAGTTACCCATACTGTATCTCATTCCACAACTGAAGTTAATAGAGAGGAGTTAAATTGATGCACTGGCGTCTAAGTGCATGTTTCTTTTCTAAAACCTTTCCCCACACTGAGTAAAAACAATGCAATATTAGTGTTGATTTGCACCTGTTTCTTTATAATGAACTCCTCCTTCTTGGGCTGTGTGCCGTTAAGCCCAAAGGATGCCTTTGCATGCGTTGAGAAAGGCTTGTGTTCTTCTTTGTGTTCCAAACACATTCGCGCAACAAGAGTTTGTGTCAGCATGTAAGAGGAACAGTGCTGGTACTTTGAAATCTCTGTAGTGCATTCGAACGCCATCAAAATATGATGTAGAAGCTCTGGTGAAAAATATCTGAAAACTCAAAGCACTGGACAGCTACGACACGAAGGACAAAGAAGCCTTTGTGGTGATGGCATCTTTTTAAAGTTGGACTGTTGAGCTAAGAGTGACTTTAAAGGGATCTTTTTAGCCTGTTCTCTTTCTGTTGCATCTGTAGAGAGCAGTAAATTACCACAAACAATAATTTCAGCCTGTTTTCCTGTGTGTAGAAAACAAATACTTCAGAATCAGAATCAGAAAACTTTATTGATTCTGGAGGAAATTGTTTACGCAATTGCTTACTTATAATGGAACCCAATGGGCAGGTGCTCAACCTCGTGTTTCAGGGAACAGCGCAACAGGGAAATGAGCCAAAATTATCATCCGTGGTAGTCGACAGATTGTCGCAGATAGAGAATGGCATGAAAAGTTCCAACTCTCCTTTAAGAAACCCATCAGGGAAAGGTTTCCCCAGTGAAGGCCAGTGCTGAGAGTTGAAAAAATGCAGAGAAAAGTCAGTGCAGGGCCTAAAGGTCGCTGACCTTTGATACCAATGAACACATTGTTGATTGTAAATAATGTGAACATAAAAGTCACTGACACGTGTATCATGGAAATATTTTCTGACATTATTCTCCCTGAACTTGAAATGGAGCTTCCAGCGTTGCATCTTGTGTGGCATTATGGGAGAACGAACATTCATGGCTCTTGTATTATATTGTTAAAATGGGAATATGACATCTAAATAAAAACTAGAAGCAATTCAGAACTCAATAAACTTTTAATGCAAGCCTGTATTTAAAAAAAAAAACATGCTGAATAAATGTTTAGTCGACTCGTTATTTGTTTTGGTGAGGTGTACTACTTTGCATTGTGTCGGATATGTTAATGTACACTATATGGGCAAAAGTTTGGGGATGCCTGACCATTACACCAACAGGGACTTTATTGACATTGCATTCAAATACATAGAGCTCAGGGCTCTGTGTAGGCCAGTCAGGTTCTTCCACACCGAACTCATCCAGCCATGTATTTATGGCCCTTGCTATGTGCACTGGGGCACAGTCATGCTGGAATAGAAAAGGTTCTGCCCCAAACTGTCCACAAAGTTTGAAGCATGGCATTGTCCAAAACGTCTTGGTCCACTGAAGCATTAAGATTGCCCGTAACTGAATTCAGTAATTAAGAGGTGTCCCAATACTTTTGTCCATATAGTGTATCTTTTATTTATTTATGATCCTTTCTTTATAATCATCCATGCTATTATACTGTGCATAAACTCACATAATTTCACATAACCTTACAGGTTTAAGAGACAAATGAAAATGTTACCAGATGGGATAGTTTCTTGCCTGATTGAAAGGATTTTGGTTGGATTTGGTGGGAGCAAAAGTGTGTAAAGGGTGGACAATATTTAGGCTGATTTTGGGTTGTTGTTTTTTTTTAAGAACATAAAATTTTATGTTACGCAACTTATTAACGCAGCTAAAATCTGGATAGGCCTAACTGCTCCCCAAATCCAATCAGTTATCAAAACTGATGGAAATATATTGCATTCACTTCTTTTGAAAGGAGGCCCATCATTTACATTTTTAAAGATTGCATAGATTATCCAGTTGGTTTGACATCTTTGAGTGTATCGTTCTGCAATAGCTGGAAACTGGAATGGCCTACACTCTGTATGGCATAGCCTGTTAAGAAAGGTAAGTTTAAAAAATGTGTAAGTGAAAAAGTTACGCTTTCTTTTTTTGCTTGCAATATTCACTTTATTTATTTGCCTTTGTAACTGCAAGGGATTGTCATACAGAGCACATAAATTATAATTAATAATTAGAATAATAAGTAACAATAATCAAGTTTATGCCACTAAAGCATGAGATAGATTCTAAAAAAATAATGTGAAACCTTTTTTAGGGAGGTTAACATTTTCAGCAGTTTATTACTATCATTACAGTTTAAATGCTGCATTATGTTGTGCTACAGGTCAGACTTTTATTTTGTAGGTGGTTCATGCATTTTAATTGCTTTTTAAGGGACAGTTCCATTCTAAAGAAAGTAGATGAAGAAGCGAAATATACAGCGTTTTCCCTTTGTCACAAATGCAGTTTGATCAGTCAAGACCCTGAAATGTTTCTTTTTCTAGATACAGGGCTAATGTAGCTCACCATTCATGGAGGGTTATTGGAGGAAATCATGGTCAAATTCAGGCTAGTACTGTTTTAGCCATGGTTTGTTTTTTTTGACCATTTTTATAGATCAAAATGATACAGATACTGAGTGAGCTCATATAAGGAAAGGCTTCTTTACACCAAATATCCTGAAGCTAGAAAGGACTTTTATTATGAAACTGGGGGAGTCACTGACCCAGGATGGTGTAAAAGTTGGCGCGTGTGGAGAGCAGTAGTTGTTAAAGAAGATTGGACCGTTTCTTTTTAAAAAGAGAGAATTTAATCTCGGATCTGGTGCGTCAGGCGGGTGGGTATCATGACTGGGATGAAAACGGCCTGAATAAACTGTCAGTCGCTGGGAGGCATGTGGAAGCTGCAGCCTGGAGAGTCTGAAGCAGGTATCTGAGAGCTCAGTTGGGGACCCCCAGTGTGCTGGATAGACCAGCTGCAGCTGGGTAGATAGGCTGTGTGTAGATTTTCTCAACCCAGCAAGTCAAGCTGTTTTCCCTGTTGAGTAGGATGCTAAGCAGCAGACTTAAGATGCTATTTATACTTGTTTTACACTGTTATACTGTTTATGCTGGGCACGCTGTCTATACTGGTTATTTTGTTTATACCGGCTATACTGTTTGCACAGTCCTCTACTACATTGCACATATTTTTTTTTCAATCATTGCACATTTGACCTATATTTATATATAATGTACGGAGAGCTGTGCTCTTATTTTGTACTTCTTTACGTGCACTGTTTTGTGTGTTGCACAATGCCTTATGTCTGTTGCACTATGTGTACACTTTGGAACCTGAGCTTCGCCATTTCTCTGTGTACTTGTATATGGTTGAAATGACAAAGTTCACTTTGACTTGACTTTACAGTTTCAAACAGCCCATCTGTGGTCATACAGAGTTTGACACCCTTTCATTATAATTTCCAGAAGGTTGCCTTCTGTATCTAGTGAATGAGGCTATGATCAAAAGTGAAACTGTCCAGTAAGACCCTTAGCTTTTCCAGAGAACAAGAGAAATCTAGGCTTACTTGGACTGCAAAGATAACTGTGGATAGATCTGACTTTCTCCTCGCTTTTTTTTTATTTTTATTTTTTTACTCTTCTGCATAATTAAATGGTTAAGATGTAAACTAAGTCATTCAGAGTGGTTGATGTTCTGTTCTAGAGAAGCTTACTGAGATGGGAACCAGACATCCAAAGGGGTCAGTGGCCCTAAATCCCACCTCTCAGAGTTATTACTTGCTGCCATACTTACTACATGATAAATACATGGTCTGGTGCCTGAGACATTACAGCATTTCACACCAAACCGCCCTGAGTGACTTTGCTTACGTCTCAATCATTAAATTATACAGAATTTTTTTTTTTAATTGGGGGAGCTCCCCTTCAAATGCACTTTATCATAAGAAGTTATACTCTTGATTAGTGGAGTTCTCCATTGTCCTATCCTGACATTGTAGTGTCCTGAAATCTAGGGGCATTCTACTTACTCCCTGGTAAAGAGTATGTGGTGGGCCGTAAAAACTGCGACATCCTCCTGGCCAATGACCAGTCGATCAGCCGTGTGCACGCCCAGCTCACTGCCACCGAGCAGGTAAGAAATAACTGCTTTATGGTTATGCAGTGTTTTGTAACTGTAAATGAGTCAGGTGAGAGCTTTCCTTTGTAGAGTATCGTGGAGACACTCCACTAAAGCGCTTAATTACTGTAAAATTGTAGAATTTAAAGTAAAGTAAAGTAAAGTGGCCCCTTATAGTCATGCTAGAACACCACACCACAGCAGAGCACACAGTGTGAACAATGTGAAATTCTTTCTCTGCATTTAATCCATTCACCAAGTGAAGCAATGGGCTGCCACCAACTAGGGTCGTCCAGGGAGCAGTGCGGGGACGGTACCTTGCTCAAGGGAACCTCAGTGATGACACTAGCAGTGTTGGGATAGCTATACATATACATTTGGAACAGCTGTCAGATCTTATTACATAAAAATAAAATCATAATTAGAGTCAACCTGTATGAGGAAAGATGCCCATATGGAAAATCAGTCTAGTTTTTACCGAATAGCTATATAAACGGTACAGTAATATTCAGGGCACTGTTTTTGTCCCAAAATAAGTGAACGAACAAACAGCCTTTAAAAAAAACACTGACAGGTGAAGTGAATAACGTTGGTGGTCTCGTTACAGTGGCATCTGTCAAGGGATGGGATATACTAGACAGTAAATGAACAGTGAGCTCTTGAAGCTAATGTGTTGGAAGCAGGACAAATGTGTGAACGTAAGGATCTGAGTGACTTTGACTTCAACTTTAACTGTGTTGACTAGCAGCTGGATCAGAGCGTCTCCAAAACAGCAGGTCTTATGTGCTGTATGCAGTGGTCAGTATCTACCAAAAGGGGCTCCCAAGTACACCCCTTCATGTCAATGCTATTCCCAAGTAGCAGTGACCTCTTTCTGCAGGATAATGTTCCCTGCCGAACAGCAAACATTGTTCAGGAACGGTTTGAGCACCCACCATGGCGAAGAGTTCACGGAGTTGGCTTAGCCTCCAAATTCCCCAGATCTCAATCCAATTGAGCATCTGTTGCCTGAAAATTGCCTGTGAACCCGATGACCACAAAGTTGCAAGTTCAAACCCTCACTTTCTACCATTGTGTCCTTGACACTTAACCCTCAGTGGCTCCAGGGGGACTGTCCCTGTAACTAATTATTGTAAGTCGCTCTGGATAAGGGCGTCTGCCAAATGCCACTTTATTATTTATCTAAGATGTGCTGGACAAACTCGTCTGATCCATGGAGGCTCACCTCACAACTTACAGGACTTAAAGGATCTACTGCTAATGTCTTGGTACAGATACCAACACACCTTCAAAGGTCTTGTGGAGTCCATGCCTCGACCTGTTCTGGAGGCACAAGGCGGATCTACCCAATATTAGGCAGGGCGTTTCAGTGTTATGATCAGTGTACGTAGTAAATTATATCCCACCTATTGACAGGTGTAACTGTAATAAGATGATCAATGTTACTCACTTCAAAACAGCAGGTCTTATGTGGTGTTATTGGTATGCAGTGGTTAGTTCCTACCAAAAGGGCCCCTGAGTACACCCCTTCACGGCTGTGCTATTCCCAACTGGCAGTGACCTCTTTCAGCAAGATTACGCTTTCTGCCTAACTGCAAACACTGTTCAGGCACAATGCAAAACTACACAATATCAAGCAGGGGGTTTTAATGTTATGGCTGATCAGTGTATGTAGTAAATTACATTTTATATTTATTGCTTAGCAAAGTGGTATATATTCATAAGAGTGAAATCCTTTTAAAAGCCTTTTGTTTTTACTCAAACTCTCCCCGTCTACCGATCTGCACTGTCGGTCAGAAATATCTACCATCCCCACACGCTCTAGCGCCGCAGTTTTATCCCTTGTTTTTGAGCAACTACCAGGAAAATAGGGACCTCAGTGTTTAATTTATATGTGCAGCATATTTATAAATGCAAGTGACTAGTGCAAAAAAGTAATTCCATTAAGCATGGGTGCACACAAGTCTCTCCCTCTCTCTACTCACTTTACTCTGATAGGCTGCATCCAATGCTAAGTTTTGATCACCGACAGTGGTGTATAGTTTTACATTTCCGTATAGTATTTTAAAAATTAAAAATACAATAAGGAACTTGTGTTTATGCTGAAAGTCTAACAAAGTCATATTTAGAGTCTACATTTTCAGTTAATAGTATCTTGTCATAACCAAATGAATTACTGTCTCCACAACCTCCTAATAATCATGTTTTTTATGTAGTGCTGCTTAATATAAATACCTACATTGTTATTATCCAGTGACAAAAGAATTGGACGGAATATTCCAGAAGAACAGCTGACTGATCTTTAATCATTCATTACAGTAGTTCCTGCTGTAGTTTTCCAGCTTGACTTAAATTTAGCTCTTGTATCATAATCTACCAGATGTTATCACTAAATATGCCGTCAAACATGAGCTGTTTTGAATGTGCTTCCAAGTTCTGTGCAGCAGATGGCACCGTTTCCCTTTCAGAGGAGGCTGTTGAATGGCTTCTGCGCTTGTGCTTCTTGCAGAGCGTCACGGTGAAGGATTGCTCCAAGTACGGGACTTTTGTTAACAATGAGCAGCTACCAAGTGGCTCCACCAAGACGCTGCATGCTGGAGACCGTCTCACATTCGGGGTCTTTCAAAGCAAGTTTAGGTGTGTATCTCCACCCTCTGGTAAATACTTCAAGTGTAATGGAGCAGGTGCATTGGTGTCTGGTCACAGTTCAATATTAACCGTGTTTTCTTTTTCTTTATCTCAGCCTAGAGCTGAACTCTGTGGTGGTCTGCTCCTCCTGTGTCGATAATGAGGGGAAGGGGGCTCTCTCGAAGGCCGTGCAGTCGGTCGGAGGACGTCTGGTCAACTCCTGGTCACAGGAATGCACTCACCTTGTCATGCCCACTGTAAAGGTCACCATTAAGGTCAGGAACATTGTGGCTTAGGCATTTGGAGCATTTTTGGTATTTGAATTGTCAAATGTTGTAAACAAATAACATTCATAGATCCCAATGAGAAAAAGGTTTTTTAGTGTAGTCAATTAGAGATGAACATTTTGGGTTTTAGGTAACGTATTACCAGCTGACCTCCAGAATAATTGCTCCCACAACCTAATCTGGACTGATTTGTCATTATTGTGTTTGAAAAATATAGAGCTACCATATACAGCCAGTCTAAACCTTATATGAAAGTGACAGGATAACGGTACAGTTTATTTCAGGCTGGACATTCCTTTAAATAAATTAATGCTAAGATGAGTTTGAATAGGTGTATATTATATATTATCAATATGTGCTATATTATATATGACATATATTAAATTTTGGTAATGTTAACCTTTTCTGAGAGGTTCTACTTTTTCAGACATGCAAAGGCAGATTAACTAAAGATTAAAAATGACAAAAAGTCAATTTCAGATTTTTTTTTCTTCTGTGATCCACATTGCACTCCCCTGAAGCCCCTAGTTTGGGAACCACTGACTCCTGGCTCAGGTGGGAGTAATAGGCTGTCTTTATGTTAGATTTGAAGTGGTCCCTCCCTGGTGGCTCTCAAGCTGGGGAACGTTGCCCCGTGAGGCCCGCACAGGAGCACTGAGGGGGTCATTGAAATATTTCAGTTACGTAGTAATTTTGTTAGTTGATTAAAACTACTTTGGCTTTGTGGTACCTGTTTAAAAAAGGTAGATGGTGAACGTTCAAATGTAATATATGTACCAGCCAGTCATAATTCACAGCCCTCCAGCACCCTCTTTCTGTGTGTGGCGTGTTCTCAAGTTTCAAGTTTATTGTCATATACTGATAACAGTGGAACATCATTAATAGTACTGGAATTCTTGGACTCAGAGCCCCCTCAAAACACTTAACACAAGTAGAATGAAAGTAGTAAAATAGTCAAAGTATTCTTGTAGTAAATAAATAGTAATATAGTAGTAGGGGCATAGTAGACAGTATGTCGAAGAGAAGGTCAGTAGTAGCTGCCGAGAAAACTAGTAAACTGTGGTCTAGGAAACGTGGTGGGGGGATTTGCAGTGACAAAACCCAAAACAAAAGTTCGGTTAAACCTCTAACAGATGATATCACAGGTCCTACTTTAAGAACCTTGACCATAGATGACCAAGCATTTTGAAAGTTGATGTAATGATATGTAAGTTTAATGATAAAAGCCGAGGCATTTGCTTTGGTGAAAACCTCTAAAGAAGCTTAAAGAAGACGATGTTGATTTGTGTCCAGACGATCTGTGCGCTGCTGTGCTGTCGACCCATAGTGAAACCAGACTTCTTCACTCAACTCTTCCAAGCTGTGCAGCAGAAGGAACTCCTGCCCAAACCTGAGAAGTACGATCTCTTTAAGGCCACAGTTTGAAGGCTGGGGTTTGAATATCATTAACAAAACAATTGCCATAATTACTTCTTTTATTACCAGCCAAAGCATAAATATAACTTTTAAAAGCTGTATTTATGGTGGGATTGTTCTTACATATTGCTACAAGTTGCCCAATAGCATTTGGAAGCCCCTCCATTATTTCAGTGAATCCTCATATGTAGTCTTGTATATTTTTGTGTGATCCTGACCGTAATCCAAATTAATACTGTAAAAATAAACCCTTCCTGCCCTGACCTATTATGTCGTGTATTGTTGGGTCCATCAGTCTCAAAGTGGGTTGCTGACCTCAAATACTGTGCTGCTTTTGCTCAGTACAGCTTTTCGTACACCTGATTCGACTGAAGATCTGAGTTTGAGTCAGCTGAGTCAGAGGCATTAGAGACAAACAAGCGCAGCTCAGGAGTTTGGGACTGACCTAATTTACTATTCTTTCTCATACTACTGTATCACCCCTATTTTGACCATTTTTCGACCTCTCATTATCCCGTCTTTTTTTTTTTTTTGTTGTTCTTTAAGACTGAAATATGTAAATGACTTCCATTCTGTTTGGCAATGCCTGATTTCAGAAAGCAGCCTGAGCTGAAACACTCTTTAAGGAATGCACTATGGATGGCCGACACTAAATTGTTGTAGGCCAAATGGAAACATATATACACATATATAT
>JBBPCZ010000007.1:3185395-3203255 GCA_037974445.1 Brycinus macrolepidotus
TATATATTTTTTTTTTTTATCTGAAATTGGGACCAGTGACAATTTTTGGTTCAAACAAATGGGTTGAGGGGAAAAAATGAGGAGGTGAAGGAAATCAGTGCTAGTAGAGCTTAGTGCAAAGAATCGTGACTTATGAGGTTAAAATATATTTGTTTTTAGGAGGAGAAGCGGCAAGAACAGGAGGACACTGTTGGGGATGATCTGTTCAGGTACGAAAAGACACTTGTTTTCAAGTACACTCCTAAAAATAAAGGTTCCTCAATGGTTCTTGGCGCACAGTTCACAACCACATCCCATTTACAGAAATGATTCATTATAGAGCTCAAAAAACCCATAAGTGGTTCTTTTATGGCATCAATCCAAAGAACCTTTTGGTGCCTTTATTTGCACACAGTCATGCATGCTGGCCCCAGTCGACTTAGCAAACACATTTATGCCACTCGCTGGCCCTTGACCCCAGCAAATCAAGGTGGCTCACCCAGAGACAATAAGCTGTCACAGCTCACTGAGGGCCAAAGCCTGGGAGACCGCTGCTTTTGTTGGGCTACAGTGCGGAAGCAAAGCCCGGCTCAGACACTGGGATGCTGTGACGCACGGAGCTAGGAGACAGCGAAAAGCCAAGGGACGGTTCCGCTGGAAATGGAACATCAACACTCACACCAGCACCCATACGCCCCCCTCTTAGCCTATAGCTCCTGTTACACAACCTCGGGTCCGCAGCGTGCATGTCTGCTAGTGTTATGTTTGTTAATGCATTCCAGTGTAGACTGAGTTGTTGAACAATGTGGGGAAATGCATCTTTCTTTCTCCCTTTCCTTCTTGCACCCACTCCATCTTTCTCAAAATTTCTTCCTCTCTCTCTCTCTCTCTCTCTGCCTTTTACTTTATTTCTCCCTCTCTATTCTTTCTTTCTTTATTTGTCTCTCTTCCTTCTCTGTTTTTTTTCTCTCAGTATTTTCTTTCTCTTTCTCTCTCAGCCTCTTCCTTCTCTCTCCCTGTCTTACTGTCTTTCTATCAATATCTCTCTCTTTCAGGCTCTCTTTGCTCTTCCCACTCTTTTACAGTGTTTGAGCAGGGGGTGGGTGATTATGCTGCTTTCAAGATGGCCATTCATAAGGTCTTGTGTCACAGACTCTCCTAAGAGAGAGAGAGAGAGGGACAGAGAGGGAGAGTTAGACAGGGCACGAGGCGGTTTGTTAAAGGGTGGGAGTTGCCTAGAGACGGAATCCAGCTCAAGTGTAAGGGTTGCTTTAAAGTGCTGCCATTTCTCCTGCGCGCGCGCGCGCACACACACACACACACACAGCCCACTACAAACTGTTTGAACTCTGAATCATGATGCTCAGCCAATCATGCAGAACATCACATGGAGAGAGAGACAAAAGTGCAGTGAAAATGGCTTCTCTCTAACTTCTTTCTCTCCCACACTTCTTTTCTTTTTTCTTCTTTCTCGCTCTCATCTTTCCCTCTTCTGCCTCATATTTTCTTTTTCTTTTTTCCATCTGCCTTTTCTCTCTTGCACCCACTCACTCTGTTTCTTTTTCTCTCTCTCTTTAACTTTATTTCTACTCGCCATTATATTATTCATCCCTCTCCGTTTTCTTTCTTTCTTTCTTTTAGAGTTTGTGTTCTCTCTTTTCCTCCCGTGCTTTTGCTTTTTCTTTTCTTTAATCACTTTCAATCTCTTCCCCTGGTCTTTCTCCCTGCTTTCCTTATTTTTTTTGTTTTCTCTCTCTCTCCCTCTCTTCCTCTCTCTCTCTCTCCCTAGTTCCTCCCCCCCCCCCCCCCCATATCTTTTTACTCCCTCTTCCCCTGATCCCTGATCTAACCGTCCCAGACGTATTTTATTGAAAGGAAGTTTGGTTTGATGAGTTTTAAACAATGCCTGACATTTACAGCTAACAGTTCGTATCAGTTCAGATTTCCACATTGGAAACGAAATGTCGTCATGACACTGGAATGTTTACAGCTTGATTGCTGAGCTTGGTTTGAGCTTTTTAACTCTAATCCTTGGTGTTCAGGTTGTCTTTTTTTTTTTTTTTTTGGCTGTAGGTATAATCCAAAGCCCTCTAAAAGAAGATGAGCCCTCATGGACCTGGATTGTTTGCTATACTTAATGATCCAGATGTTCAAGAAGATCCCAGTTTTAAAGTGTTCTGCTTAGTTGCAAATATGTTTGAAGCAAATTTCCTGCACTACTTTTTGATCGTTGTCATGTTCATAAAAACTGGCCTAAAATATGTTGTCTGTACTTTCATAAGCTTAAAAGTAGAATGGGTATCGTTTCTGTTTGCAAGTCTCATTTTACAGCTGCAAATGCTAATTGGAAATTTCACAGCTATTACAGTGTTTAAAAAGTCAGTCACATATGTTTCATGATCAATAAGGGCTTTTGGGTTGGTGGAGAAGATTTTTAAATTCCAAGTTACTCACTAACCACTCATGGACACATGTTTAAGTGCAGTCTTTTAGACACAAAAACCTCATTAAATGCAATAAATAAAGACTTAGCATGTCCCTGTTTGCAGACAACCCGGCTGATGCTTATTGTGCTCAAGGTTCACTGATGGCAGGCAATGTAACAAAGTATTTTAAAAACTTTTATTTGTCCATAATAAAAAATACTGTGTACAAAACACGTATTAAAACTTCATATTCATTGTACAAGATTGAGCAGTCACATTCACCTTTGTGTGGACCAGCTTGCAAATTCAAAATTCAGTCATGTTCTCAAAAGCTGCATCATTCTCATGCCCTCTTACTGTTACTGTATAGCTTGATTTCTTATAAGTCAACTAAAATGCCTTTAATTCATGGAGTTTTATTTTGCCAAGAACTCTACTGTATCTATAAATACTTAGGTGCTACATACCTCACCTTCTTTGAGGACTGACAGGAACTGAGTAATGCAGCCATGACTTACAGGGTAAGACCATTAAAAATACAACATTTAAGTCAAGTCAGTGATGATTATTATTCCAGAACTATTTCACAGCTTTGTTAAAATTTGGCAAAACAGAAGCATGAGGTGAAGAGGTTTTTGGAGTTAACCTGTAGTGGCCAGAGTGACTGGAGCACTTCTGTGGCAGAGATGTCATCCAACCGTGGGTCAAAGTAAGTACTCGTGTCCAGAGGTAAAGCTTTACATTCATGGGGGGATTATAAGGATTTGTCTGTTGTTTTTTCTGTTTAGGCCCATACATCCACTTTGCATAGAAATCTCTACAAGCATTTCACAAGTAAACACCCATAAAGAAACAAGGACATCATAATATGATGTGTGCCAGTTTTTCTTCCCACTAAACCAATGCCATTGGACAGCTCAACACCATCAGGTAACAGGTGCCCATGTTGGCTTGCATCACACTGAGTGGTTGGGGGTGGGGGATATATCCTACCCACCAACAAATATCAAGTTCGTGTTGGACTTTCTTGGACTCCCAGGCATGGGTGGCTGTGGCATTGCCCAGAAATGATCACCTAATGGTAGGTCCATGCAGACAGTTGGGGTAAGAAGGAACGCTGCAGACAACCACTGGAAAAGCTAATTAAGTGGTCTTCTACTCTTGCCTTAGCAGTGGTTGCTTTAAAGATCAACAAGAGTATTCCAGATTAGAGGTGGACACCTCTTCAACTACATACCAGTTAATTAGCTACAGTACCGTGCCAAAGTCTTAGACACCTGAGAAAATTATATTCCAAACCTGTTTAGCTGAGCAGTATATGTTTTTAGAAGCTAATATTGGAATATATTATACAAAAAATATGAATTCAGTAAATAGTGATTTTATGTATGTCTTTGTGTTTGCTTAATCATTCCCAGACCTCTCCTCCTGGAAGCTCAGTGTTACATTGTAATTCTCATCAAACACCTGTTTCAGCTCAATCAATGCTTCATTAAATTAAATCACGAGCTGCTGATGGAGTTTCACAAATGCATGCAAAGGCCGAAGGCATCGAGGTGAAATCAGTAACCAAACCTGTGTTTTTCTAACCAGCTCACAAGTACTTTTTTTTTTACAAACAAAACAAATCTTGATGTTATTTAATGCTGTTTGCATTTATTCTTATGTTAACTTGTGTATTTGCTGGCACAAAGTCTCTCTTCAAACAGTTTGGACAAGAGCCTAAGACTTTTGCACAGCACAACAGCGACATCTTCATCAATGACAAAGTGGCCAGTGAGTGCAGTGCAAGGTAGTTGTACCTAATAACTTGGTATATATTCAGGCTAAACCTTCGACTGGGAGAAAACACTGAGGTCTGCTGTTCAGTGCGTCTAGATGTTGTCATTTTGTGTCCTGTGTCCTTATTTTTTGGGGTTGGCCATTTTTAAAAACAGAGATCCAAGCAGGAAGACACGATGGTTTTGAAGAGGGGCAGCAAACATTCTGAATATGCATTAACTGCTACATAATATCCTAAGAATAGGCAAAAAAGAGTTTTGTCGTCTTCACCATGCCAACCTTTTTAATTGTGCGTTTTGTTATGGTTCTTGCATCTTTTGCAGGGATGAGTCTGGATAAAAGTAACAGTAATAAGAACTCTGTGCAATTTGTTACGATATCCAGAAAGACAAGGAATTTGGCCACGAAGCTTTGTATATCAGCCATGTCATCTTAACACTAGTGCTTCAGTTTTGCTCACTTGCACAGCCTAGTGCAGTTATACACAGCGAGAATGGAATGAGTCAGGAGTGTCGCTGTCTACTTGGTCATGTCAAAAAAAAAAGTAAAAATAAGGCAATATACAGTATGTGCAACATTTACGAAGAACCTGAACAACCTACTCATTTGCAGATGAAATGAATGATGAAATATTGGCACATTACTTCTGCATCCTGCATTGTCCTTTTTTTTTTTTTTTTTACAAAAAAAAAAAGACAATAGGAAAGTACACTGTTTATGCTCTCCTATCCTGCACTCATTATATAATCTTAAAAATAGTAAGAAAGCTGTAGAGTTAAAAATATATGTATCCACTGCATACATGTAAAAATATTTAGCTTCTTCCTTTCTGCAAAACCATCCCACATAATTTTCTCAAACAAACCCCCCACCTCCTCTGTTATCACCTTGCCCAACCCTTCCGCACCCTCCTTCGTCAGCAATCAATTCCCCTTTCTTTTTCATTTTTTTTAGTCTCTTTAGTAGGCAGCTGGTAATGCCCAGGGCACCTCCCTTCAGGAAGCGCACAAAATTGTCCCCTACTAGGGGACCCATGGCAAACAGGCCTGGCTCAGCACTGCACTCGAATGTGTATGGGTTTACATCCACAGGATTCTGCCTACAAGAGATGGGCCTGCTGGGGTCCAAGCTTATGTACTGACCTTGCTCCTTTAAGAAGAAAAGGTTGGGATAGGTTCCGATCAGAACAAGCACCATCGAGACTTTGAAGGCTCTCAGAACGCCGTTGGATCCTCTCAGTATACAGCGCATGTCAGGCTGGAAAGAAAGCACACAGTGCTCAGGAAAACTGGTGTAGTCTGGGAACAGGGCTGAGGAAGCACTAGGGACTGTGGGATTGGCACAGCAGTTGGCAACAGGGGATGCTGAGTAGGTCTGAGAACACATCATGTGGTAAACCCTGTGATACTCGGGGTACAGCGTCTTTGGTAGCTGTTTGAAGATGAGGCTGGGGTCGTCTGCCCGCTTGCGAAAGGCATGCAATACTGAAATGCTGTGGTTGTAGGCACACAACACCGCGTCAGCTGCACTAAGCCCTGCCCCGACCACCAACACTGGGTCAGAAGCGGGGCCCAAGTTGCCCTGGCGGTTGACAGCCAGGCCAAGGTCACGCACGCTGTGGAACACATAAGGAAGATCCTCCCCTTCCACACCCAAACGAGCTGGCGAGTCAGAAGCCCCTGTCGCTAAAACAACATTCTCAGCAAACAGACAGAAAGGAACAGGGGTATCACCCTGAAGCTGCTGGTAGCCCCGGACCTCCCACAGTCCCGGTGAGGGCCCCTGAGGAATCCCACTGTCCGTCACACCCTCGATGCCCCTCTTCCTTCTGCTCTCCTCTTCTCCTGTTTTAGCTCTTCCACTACCATTATCTTCGCCATTTTTTAAGCCATTGCTGAAACCATTTCCTCTTCCATCGTGACCATTTTCTGTTTCGTTTTGGTTGCAATGATCAAACCCATTTTCTGTCCCATTCCTCTGACCATTCTTGGTGTCATTATTTGTCCCATTTTCTTTCCCAAGGTTGCTGTCATGGCCACGGTGGAGTTTCTGAACAGAGGTGACATAGGTGTAGTCTGCAAAGTTCTTCTGGAGTCCCATGAGTTTCACGTAATTCTTGTAATAAGAAGAGATCTCCTCTGGAGTGGCACGGTCGTTAGTCGTGCTTCTGCTGGAAATACCACAGAAAAGAAGAATTAACCAACCTTTTGGAAGGCCAACATTGGAAAATTTGATCGATTTACTATTTGCATTCTTGGAGAATACATTTCAGGGATACTAATTCTGACAATTTCAGTTACCATAGCCCTAACATATGAACCCAACAGCTTACTGACTTGTAAGAAAGCACACATTCCAGCTTAGGAATGAAGTAAGTTGCTTTCCTTTGGGCATTAAAAAATTAAGAATCATACCTGTTTTTTGGTTTTGTTTTGTTTTTTTCAGTAAATTTGCTCTTCTTGCTTAAGTGCATACCTCCTCTTGCCAGGGGTTATATCCCTGTAGTTCACCCCTGGCAGCTCCATCCAAATACCCAGACTAATGGTCAGCATAGATCCTTCCATTGCCTAGGAGGCACAAAAACAGAACATCATTAAATAAACTATAAGGAGAAGGTAGAAATGTTTCTTAGCAAAACTGTTAGAAATTATGACACAGTTCTTGTACTGTTGGGGGTTAAATGGAACCCTTCATTCTGTAATTCTTCCTGGGTAAACAGGAAAAAGTCACTCACATGCCAGGCTCCACCTGGTGTGCCTTTGCCCAGGACTAGGTGGGGGATATGATGCTGCTTCTCCAGCCTCCATTGCAACACCGGTGGGAACTCGAAACCCAAGTCTGCGTTTGGGTGAAGAAGCGTATCGAAGAGTACTGCCACTGGGTTCCCCGAACGGCCCTCTAAACCCTCACATAGGTACTCCAGGTTCTACACACCCAACACATAGAAACATGTTAAATTTATGCTGCCATCACACACTTTTTTCCACAGGATCTCCACAGGCTTCTTCACATTATGGTAACTCTTGACCTGTTGGTGAATGTGAATTTAAGGAGGAAATCTTGCTTGTTCATGACTGTGAAAGTTAGTAGATTTTCTCACATTATGGTAACTCTTGACCTGCTGGTAAATGCAAATTCATGGAGGAAACCTTGCTTGTTCATGACTGTGTAAGTTAGCTCTTTTCCAACTTACCTGCTCTGTGATGGGCAGATGCTTGGCCTCCTGCAGTTTGTGGTAAAGGATGGGATTCGGATGCACAGTTGCTGGATCCAAATAGGGTGTATACCCACTCAGAAGATATGACAGGCAAATACCTGAAGGGCCGTTACCTGGAGAGGAATGCATTGTCATGCTATCTTCTTGAATCCAGGGTTGGGGAGTTTTCATGGTAAGTCTCTTATGGGATGTGACTCACCAATGATGACCACTGGCACAGTTGGAGGGCAGTCTCTGGGTAGAAAACTTTCATCCAGAAGAGGCATGGTGACAGCCAGAGCTGGCACTGTAAGTACAAGGCCTGCATTATACATCTGTTAGCATTAATTTAGAAACATTCTTTTCCACAAATTTACCACAAATGTAGTCAACTGACAAGGACATGTTTAGTGTCTGAAGGTTACTTCTTTAGTGTTTTAATGGACCATCAAGACTAATGTGGCTAACAAGTAATCTAAGCTTTAATCGCACCAATTATCACCGTGCAAACTGCAACACATTTGCCTCAAATTGTTGTTGAGTAATCTCAAATAGATTTGCTTTTGGGGGTTCTAAGATGTTAGCCACAAACCTGATCTAAAGTATGTTCAAGAAACACCTCAGCATTCCAGATGCTACCTACCACTTGACATTACCTCAGCATAACTGCAGCTAATTGTAACATCAGAATGCCCGCCATTCATCCTGAAGCTCTTGATATTTAGCTTAACCTCATTCTCAGTAACCCATCACATACACACACACACACACACCTCTTGAAAGCTTGACTCCATAAGATCTAGCACACTGATTCAAATCTGCTAGAAAGCTGTTTACATGACATTGACACTAGTCCTCTCAGTCACTGGGGAAAAGCAACTGAACATTTGGAGAAAGAGAGGTATACCTGGCACTTCTAGATTCTGCAGATGCTGATCATGAGGTTCTCCTGAGGCACCGATTGGAAAAATCATAAATCAACCATGGACATAACCATTACCAAAAGCTTTCAGGACATGTCAATGAAATAATGTTACTTCACTGTGTCTAACGTTTATGGCCAGTTAGGCACTCTTTGCACTAAGATCTCTATATAATTAGTTAGGCCTGTATATCCTGTAGTGATATTCAGGGTTTATTTTATAGTATGTAAAAGCACCCAAAATCTTTTACTGGGTTTACGTAAAATTAAAGCTGATGTTCTCCACGTAAACCTTAATTTCAACTCGTGTGCCATGAAAAAAGTGGTGCATTTTGCTTTTTTTATTTAATTTTTCAGTTTTTGTGATCTTGTTGTCGAGGCATAAAAGCAAGGACACACTGCTTTGAGAGTTTAACTTGACCTCCTTCACATCTGCATAAAGCATTAGCATGGAAGAACCTGAAGAAACATGTTTCTGGAGCTCTGACTGCTTTGTTTAGACTTAACGTGCACCCTAACCTGAACTTCATATATGATAGGAATCGAGATGCAAACATGGTGATGTAAACATACCTGACTGTTCTGGTTAGCTACATATGAGATTTAACCCGAACAGTCAGCTACAGTTTGCGGTTTGATCAAATTCAGTATCACAGCATATTCTAAATGTATCATTATATTACAGGTGATATTCAAGGGCCCATATGGAAAACAAACAAACAAAAAAATCATGTATGCAATCTAAGCCATTTTGAAATCGTGTTTGTGAAGTCACATTTACTTATACCTGCCTGTTCTGCCTACAAGAGTTATACCCATTCCCACTTAAGTTATAAGAAGTGTTTGAGTCCAGGCTGCTTTTTAGGTCCTAGTGAGGCACCATTCTAGGTAGCCAGCCTGAACAGATTTACAAATATTTGTCAAACAAAAATGGCCATGTAATTGTGCTTTTTTTGGTACATACATTTATACAAATGTCCTTAGGGAAACGGGCCTTATGGAAAATAATAAAATAGAAGAAATGTATGATATCGGCCCTCATAAGACAAATGAGAGACCTGGTGTCTATCCTAAAAGACTGTAATAAACCTAACAGGGGTTGTTCTGACTGGACTGTTTGGTTACATGGTACTGAAAAATCTAAATTTCCACTGAGCCTACATGTAGTAACTTGACAAAGACATGATTGCTTCTTTGGTTCAGAACTGTCTGACCTAACAGGCTAATGCTACTAACAAACACTAGAATTCAATAGTGACCGAAATAGCACAAATAGTGCTTTTACTCGTAGAAATACACCACCAAAACTTCTCTCAACCCACTCAAACCACATCCAGATCTTCATAAAGGTTGAGCAGACTTGTGTATGTGGTATAGGACATGGCATGACCTCACTACCATTGGCATTTCAGATAACAGTTGGCATTCACAAAGCACAAAGCCACACCGACAGGTCTGAGCGGATATAACAAACATCTGAATATGATTTAAGCAGGTAGAGAGAAGTTTTGGGGATGTATGATTGCGAAAACGGTTTGAGCTATAAAAGTGGCTACTGAGTTTGTTGAAATAAGTAGAAAATTGTGTGATTTGGCTTTTCGACAAACTACCCTGTGGTAACACCAATATTAATACGTCGATATTTACATCGCTCAGCTCTAACTACCATACTCCCAAGCCTTTTTTCTAGGGCCCAATGTTTTGCTCTGCCCAAACTCTAGGGCCATTACAGATCCCTGGCAAAAGCAAATTATAATCAGTTTTATTGGAGCAAGGCGCCCCGGGATCCGAGCACAGTCATTGTCCTGTCCTGGCGGGACGTAAATCCCCCCTGATCACACCTCGGGGTGCCCCGTAATCCAGGCTGCTCATGTTTATGTCTTTCTCGCTGCGCTCAAAAGTGCGCTTGGCATGCTGACGCTCGGCACATTGCGGCCGCCCGTCCCAACCTGTTTTTCTTTGACCCCGTCTGTTTACTCTTTTCAAAGAGAGGGCGCGGGATTCCAGGCATAATCGGGGGGTGAGTGCGGCAGGGCAGGGGTGTGGGGGATGTGTGGGGGGGCTGGCAGATTTTGGAACTGGCATTTCCAGCCCACTGCCCCATTTTAACAGTCTCTTGACCACATTCAGAGGGGTTACTCACATGGGCGGGCCTTCCATGTGTTTTTCACACTCCTTTCTCACCAACTGTCTTTCCCCCCCCCCCATCTTTTCTTCTCGCCAAAGACAATGTGGAACGGGGTCATCAAAACACGACATGCTGCCACACAGTGTGTAAGGACTTGTTTGTGTCGTTCTATGAAAAACTGGACCTCATTGCCCTCATAACTAGACCTTAATTTACATTTAAACAAAAGCTATTTAACATTTAAAGAACAAAAAGCAATTTTGGACCATTTTTATTAGTCCATTAATTACAAAATTGCTATGCGATGCCATTTTCAAATGGTACAAAAAAATGAGTTTTTGATAGGATGTTTCATGTCTTTCTTAGCACTGTGCCCAAAATCAACTCGTCAAATAAAAAAAACAAATCACACACTAATTTTCTGCAATTAGAGAGAATAGCTGTTGGCAGGCTGAAGAAATGACTTTCAGGGCGGTTCTTGGTGTTGCTAAGGTATCTAAGGTGGTTGATAGGGTGTTGCTAGGGTCTGGCATGTGAGGCCGTTATCCCGGGTGGTTGCTAAGGTTTCCCTATAGTATATTATGTGGTTGCTAGGTGTTGCTATGGCATTGTCATGGTGCTAGGATGTTGTTAGGTGGTTACTGAAGTATGTCAGGTTGTTGCTAGGTTGTTGCTGTGTTACCCTAGGTGGTTGCTAGGGTTTTGCTACATTCATATGTTATTCCAGGTGTGTCTTTGAGTTTTTACATGTTTTTTTTTCCCAAAATAATATCACTTTGTATATACTGTGTACTAATTTGTGCAATTACTTTGTGCAAGAGTGAGGCTGTGTATATCATGTAATTACTGTGTAACTACTGTGTAACTACTGTGTAATAATCTTCCATTAATGAGTACGTTGTGTCTGTATTATATGCAATGTCTACGTCACTGTAATAAAAAGTGTAAGTACACTACTCGACCTCTAAGTCTGGTGGTTCTAGCTAAAAACCTGTAGCAGGAGCATCCTTGAGAAATTTCGTAAAGAGTAATAATAATAATAATAAGAAGATTATTACAAGGGTTAAGAAGAACTGACACTGTGTGACAAATATGTGGCTTCCCCGCCCATTCTGTCTGTATTGTCACAGTGCTAGACGGGCCTTTGTAGTCCCGGGGTGTTTACGAGCGAGACGGCGCAGGAGAGCTTTGTTTGCTTATGAAATTCAGCGCTGGTCAGGCTGTGTTTAATAATGACAGCGGGATGCCTGGCTGGACGGGCCGTGTATGTACACACGCGTACACGTGTGAGCTCCAGGGGCCTGAGAGGGCCCTCATCCTAGCACTTCCACACAGCCTCTTGGATTTCTGGCACCTTCAACAAATGCATGAGAGTATAGAAGGAGAATCAGTGCACATTAGGAGCCTGTGATAGACTCTATGTCTGCAGTTCAGGCCCACATCCTCAGCAGGCCCCGTAGTGTTTCAGCCCAAATAAAGTGCCTACAGCTTGAGGAACCCAAGACTGGTGGGTGACCTTACTGGAAAGCACGAGACGTCAGTCACAAGTCTGATGCTGCACAAGTCTGATGATTCTGAACCTGCAGAATCAGATCAGTTCTGAGATGCACCTGATGTCCTCGTGCCCCCCCCCCTACACACACACACTCATCGCATCACGTTGCAAATGAAGCCCCAAGCACGAGCGGCTGCAAATATAAAATAAAACGTTGCAAGGCAATCAGGTCGGGGGGTTGGGTTATGGGGGGGTGGTCAGAACGATGCCCTACATGGACCACGTCACGGGCCGACAGTGGTGCGACGTGCTCGTGCATGCGAAGCTGCAATGCAAGGGTCTGAAGAGGGTCTTACCTCCGCAGGAGGGGCTTTGGGCAGTGCCGTGTCTCGCGCGTCCCGGGTCCTCTGTCTCCGCGTCGGGGGCGGCGGGCTGCATAAATAGTCTCGTGTCACCGGTGGGAGGGTCCCGGATGATGCTCACCGTCCGGGTGGGTGGGGGTGTGGGGGTGGATTTAAAAAAAAAAATTGTTACGGGTGGGGGGGCTGATTTACGAGCTCGAGGCTGTGACGGGACCCCGACAGCATCTCACGGCCCCCGCGCGCGTACGCACGCAAGCATACTAACGCGCACGCGGAAAACGCACCCAGGAGGAGAGGGCGCGCGCACGAGCCCCGGATGCGCGGATAAGAACGGTGTGCAGGGACAGGCTTATTTATTTATTTATCTATCTATTTATTTATTTATTTTAAAAAGATTTGATTGTTGGTTTTGAGAAATGTGTGGTTCATTTATATATTTATCTATCTGTCTATCTATCTATCTATCTATTTATTTATTTTTATTTATTTATTTATTTTAAAGATTTGATTAGTTGATTTTGAGAAATGTGTGATTTATTTATTTACGTAAAGTGACTCCAATAAATAAATACATCTTTATAATTTAGGGGGGATTTTTGTTCTGGCTGTTTATTTTAATTTGTAAGATATCTGATGTATTGTGAGAGCAGGGGTGGATCTAGAAAAATATTTATGTGGTGGCAAGAGGGGGGCAGGAATTTTTGAGGGGTGGCAACGTATGGCAGACGCTTATATACTGAATTTAATCACAGTTATCACCAGGGCTCCCAACTTTTCCAAGAACGGGGGGGGATGGGGGTTGGGTGTTACGACCGTCATCTCTCTGGCGTTATCTCGTACTGCATTCAGCGCAGTCGGACATTGGAGATTCGCGCTCGTAAATGTCAAATTTTAAAAAATTAAAAATTTTCTTTTAATTCGTTGCTGCCAACTGGGGTGGCAGCAGGGGTGGCAAGGCAAATGCCACCCTATGCCACCCCGGTAGATCCGCCCCTGTGTGAGAGGTTCATTTTTTTAGATTAAGATCTTTTCTGAAAGTCGTGGTTTTTTAGGTTCTTGATCTATTTTTAATTATTTCTTTTTTCTGTTCGTGTGGGACAAAAGGTTGAAGGAGGTACTTAGTATAAAGTGACTATTCTGTCATACGTGAACACACAACAGCACAGTGTGAACAGCACGAAATTCTTTCTCTGCATTTAACCGATTCACCAAGTGAAGCAGCGGGCAGCCAGGAACACAGCGCCCGGGGAGCAGTGTGAGGGGGCGGTCAAGGGTACCACAGAGGTGCCGCTAGCAGTCCTGGGATTCGAGCCCACGACTTTCTGTTCGGAGGGCGAACGCCCTAACCGCTAGGCCACCAACTGCATCGAGACGAGTTCCACCGAGATTTAAACTCGGATCGCTGGATTTAGAGTTCAGAGTGCTGACCATTACACCATGGTACCCATACCACTTAATGGAGCTCTTTGCAATATTTGTTCTGTAAACAAATATTCTGTAAATGGTCTTTGTAATTTGGTGGGAAATCATATTAAAACAGGTTTGTCATGCACATCAGCCATATTACCCAAAGCCTGAAACACCTGAACGGGGCCTCATGGAGCCTCATGTTTCATGAAGGTGAACTGCTGTTGGCGTGTGCTGTCTCACGTTGGTGAAACTCCTGGAGGCTGGAAGGACTGCTTTGGCATTTTATCTATCTATCTATCTATCCTGGGGTAGCATCTTAGCTACAATGCACTGTTTGACCACAAGAGGGCACAACTGTATAATGTCAACCATGTGTAATAAAGGCTCTTAAGGAATGGGTTCAGGAATCTGGATTCTGTTGTAGCTAAACTCCTGTAGGTCAAATGGCCAGTACTGAGGAAGAAATGCTAAATTAACTCTAAGAGGAAGTTGCGCATTTATGGCCATTTATTAATTCTAATTAACACACTATTTACAGAATCTTATTACTTAAATGCTCTTTTTTATCCTTAGGGCCGTGACCTCTCACACCGCTGCAGTATAGTACAGTTGTTTTCCTTTCTTCAAGGTTCAAGGTACAGTTGTTTACTGAAATGTGAACAGACACCCCTCCCTCCACAAAAACAAAAATTAACATATTTTCACAAATCTTATCCAAACTACATTCATACTTGACGCAGGCCATGTGGTTGAGACATAAGACTCAGTTTGCACTCAAACCACTTGAGACTCGACTTGGACTCACAGCCTAGAGACTCGAGACTCAGCTTAGACACACACAGAGTCAAGATCTGACTCTAACTGAGATCTTCTGACTCAAGACTCGACTCAGACTCACACCCCAGAGAGTTGAGACTTGACTCAGACTTGCACATCAGAGACTCAAACCTGACTCAAACTCGCATCCCAGTGACTCAAGACTCAACTCAGACTTGCCCCCTAGTGACTCGAGACTTGACTCAAACTGTAGAACATTTTTTGGTTCCCTAAAACCCTGGCGTTTCTTCTTTCTTTGTACGTTAGTGCATGAGTGTGATGAACCCTTAAATTGGTATTAAACTCCAACGTTTTGTGAAGGTTCTTCAGACTCTTTTTTTCAGTATATAGTTTTTATGTTTATATGTAATATCTGACCTCAGATGCTATACGCGTGTATGCTGGATGTGATTGTTAGACGTCATTACCTTTGCACTGGCGTCATTAAAAGGACATCAAGAGGTTCATCATTTTTTTCCAAAGCTATTATTAAGCCTTTACAAATTCCCAGTATAATAATCTGTTAACAAAGTGCATTAGAGTCAGCCTGTGAAATGTATAAATGTATGGCCCTTTTTTGGGCTCAATTGCATTCAAATTGCGGCGTTGACCCTTCAGTACAGTGGGCGTTGCAGGCCTGGCTACCGAAGTCTGATTGAGTTCGTGACTAAGTGGCTAGCTGCTCCTGATAAGGTAAGGTAAGGTAAAGGTGAGGTGTAGCGCGGCACCATTTACCTACAGTCCTACAGATGTCAGCAGAAATCCCCCACAGAGACAGGAATACAAACCCACGTGTGTTAAAAGACAGTGTGTGTGTGTGTGTTGACTGGACATTGATTGGCTGAATCGTAGGTGATTACTTTTATTGTTTTGAGGACGCTGGGGGCACAGCTGGGGTCCTGAACTCAGAGGGGTTGTTTTGGACCCATATAATCAGTTTAATCAGTGCTTCGGCCTGCTGGCCTGATATTACACGCCGTATCTAGCTTGTTAAACCCTCGATCATTCATATGCTTCATGTCTGCTGGATCAAGAGCAAGGTGCACATGATCAACAACTGAGCTCTATAAAAGGGGTAAAGAAAGGACTTAATAAAGTAGGCTGGCTTTCGTGTGTGCGTTTGAGTGTTTCAGTAAATATTCTTTGAAAAAGGAAAGAGCTTAAGGCTTCTTAAAAGAGTGGTTTGGTGGTTAGATGTAGGTGATCGGCCAAGACGTGTTTGGAGTTCAAATTTTGCTCCATTAGTTTAGGACCACAGCTACGAGGCTAATGTTGTTAAGAAATTACTGGAAATTGATCGTCATCCAAATATTTTTCTATAAACATAACCCCATAACATCTCGCTACTTGTTCCAACCACATTCAGCTCTTCATTAAGGTGGAGCAGACTTGTGGATGTGGTTTAGGAACCAGTATGACTGACATTTTGTGCAGTTCTTAAGCTCACTGGAAGTCATACCACTAAGCCACTAAACCACATTCACAAGTCTTCACCACCTTAATGAAGAGATGGGTGTGGTTTGAGAGGCATTTTGGGGAAGCTCGAGTTATATGTTATATTTGAAGCAAAATGCGGACTAATATCTTGGCAACATTGGACAATTGTGTAAATATGATTTATCAGCAATATTCTTTTAAACTTATTGGATCCTTAAAGTGAATTTTCACAGTTGTCCCCAAGTGCCAATCCACCAAAATGTGTTTGATTCTTCAGTTTTGCAGTTAGATTTTTAGTTTTACGTTACCTATGACACTAATGTAGCTAATAAGCAATGGAGGCTTATAGCCCTCCTGTTATCCACACTATACTTGCTTATGTGGTTTCTGACACTGTCTGATATACCATAATGTAAAACATCAACAGTAATCTTGAAGGTATTGTCACGTGCAGGGGGTGCTCGGGGTGTGAAGAGTGAGGCGCAAACGCAGGATTCCCTTTGCAGGGTTTTATTAACACACAAACTCAAACACAAAAAGGCACGAGGGCCCAAAACATACATACAACAGGCGCCACAGAAAGGCCAGGTGAAGTGAGGGTATCCATAAGGGTGCATGAGGGATGACCGACACTGACAACAAAGGCACTTTAAATACACACACGACTAGGACAAGAACCAATGAGTAAACGCAATCACTTAGACCTAAACACAAGACAGCTGACACTAATACAAGCAATCAACATAAACATGTCACAATAAAAGTCCACAACAAACTAACACGATGGCAGCCTCTAGTGGCCGCTGACAGAACCGTGACAGGTATAATTTTGTCTTTACTTATGAGCATTTTTATAAACAGTATCCCAGACAGTGTCAGAAACCAAATACACAAACTGGGGAAGGGGAAATGAAAAAATTAATGAATTTAATTTTTGCTGAATTATCCTTGTCCATTGGGAGAATGAGGAGTTTAACACTGAACTTATCAACATGTAAATAAAGGGGAATTCCAAAACAGAGAGATACATGCAGGGTGTTGTAAGGCAAATTGTTGCTCAAATGTATTTATTTTTAACATTTTTACAGTTATTAAATTCATTTTTTCAGATTATCCTCTATTTTACCATGATCAACATTACATACAAGAACTTATAAGCCACATGAAGGTCCACTGATGGTTTGGGATGGTAAATAAAATTTTTGAAGAAAGGTTTGGCTTTGAATATGGAAAGGTACATCCAGAGCTAAAGACAAAATAGTACCCAAAGAATTTTTTTTTCAGGTTTTATCGCTTATACAAACTCAGAAGACATGAGTAGGTTCATAGGTGGTTTTGTGCAGCAAATAAAAAGGCTGCATTTCCATTGTACCTGTAGATGGTTTACTGAATGGAAAGCCAAGTTCATGTTCCAAGTGATGGAAGAACACAAATCTTCTTCAGGACTGACGAAATGAATTAATAGGGATTTGCAGCAGTTCATGTCTTATCAGAAACAGCTAAACTGATTAGCTAACATGCTCGCTGGATGTTCACTGGAATCTGGAACATCATTCATGACTGAAAAAAGACCATTAGGATTCAAATCTAGTGTTTTTTCCTTCATAATGGGATTTTGGCTTAATGATTACCATTATTTCTGTAGAATACCTTTAGGTTCCATTAGAAAACTACCAAATGTGTCTAGAATCAGTCACAGGTCACCTGTTACACTATTAAGGTCCTTTACATTGTCATATCAACCAACAAAACACCTTTATTAACCAACACAGATCCCTGAAACTTTGACTGGTTTCTATGTTTTTTTTTCAGTATATTATATTATATATATATATATATATATTACAGTTATATCACACATAGTGATTGGACTCCTTTTGTAAATGCCCTATAAATGCTTTATATAT
>JBBPCZ010000007.1:3210764-3238117 GCA_037974445.1 Brycinus macrolepidotus
GGTTGCAGACTCCTGATGAGAAGCAGAACATAAGCAAAGCAAATCCAAACTAAGAGCGGCCTCTAGTGGCCGAAACCAAGACATCACACTGGGTTACACCTGTTCTAGTGTTAAACAGCAGTACATTGCTATCTCCCCTCCAGTAAGAAAATGTCTAAGTCACTAGTTTCTCAGATTTGTTCTCTACATATAAACACTGTATTACATAGGCTAACTGACTGACTCAAGTTGAGCTTTTTTTCAGTTTGGGTCACCTGGACCACACCTCATTAGTAATGAACCATAATACATTATTTATGCAGATGAAAATATATTAATTTACAGTTTGGACTTAGTACTTAGTAATTAGTAAGGAACAGTTAGTGATTAGTAAGGAACAGTACCATAAAGTGTACTGGTTCATTGTTTCAGCTTGACTTTAATCCTAATTTTCTTGAGAAAGTAATTACTGTATTCTGTGTTATCTTTACAGCATGTGTCAAGATGTTTTGTCTGAGCAGTTAGGTGACAATAAGTGGCAGAGTAAGAGAAAGATGAGGATGATGATGATGACAAGAAATGGAGGGCTGCTGAATTGCCTGATGTGGCAGAATTTTTCTGGAGTGTATCAGAAGCCCACAGCAAGATGGCGCCAGAAGATCCAACCTCTCAATCAGATGCTGTTCTGAAGATCCATTTCTGATTTTGTTTCCTTTAACAACTCAGTCAGAAAGTCCAGAGTGGGTTACTAATGTTGTGACCAGGGATACTGGTATTAAATACCATGGAAGTCTCAGCACTGATGGAATGAGCCACAGAGGCCACTGGCACATTACAGTTCATTTTGATGTCTGGTAATCCAGAACTACTCATATTTGTCCTCTAGAATAGACAAACATGTTTAAATGGACAAAATTACCATAAATTACCACTGCATATAATACTGTATATACTTCCTTTATTGCTTGGTTAGTATGTTGTGGCAGCATAGTTCGTTCACTAAAACGGTCTGGGGTTGATTCCGGATGTGGAATCTGTTGCTGTACCTCGCAACACAAGAAGCAAAAAGTGTAAATGCTGAGAATAACTCCACTTTGTTTTCAGCCGAAGTGCAATGTGTGCGGTGGGCCAAAGGCCCAAAGACAAACAATATACACAACCAGTCAAAAGTTTTGGCACACACTGAGATTTTCCACATTTGCATTTTACTCACTTAATATTTACTAAAACTACACTCAGTATTCTTTGACAAATACATTTACAGTATTTTGAGTACCTTTTTATTAGCCAGAATATGTCATATTAATCACAACTGAACTACAAAAAGCCACAAAATATAATTCTAATGTGGATCACCAGACAAGTGTTATATATTTAATGAGGTATTAAGTGACAGCGAATGGGGTGAACCAGTTAAGGATTGCATTCAAAGTTAAAGGACAGTCTAGAATTTTACTCTGCATTGCCACAACCGGTTAACAGGATGACATGCAGTGGTACAGATTCTTTGTTATAAAGGAACCTTATTTTACTTGATATATTTCTATTAATAGTAGCTCAATCAACAGCTGTCCAATCCTTAACAAGAATAAAAATCTGCTGTTTATGAAATAAATGGATAGTAAAACCCTGTAATGTGCAAAAACCTTTGACTGGTACTGTACAAACAAAGATAAAATCAAGTTTTTGCGCCATACTTCTGTTACTAAAGTTTTGCAGCGTTCTACATTCTAAAGAACTGCAGGGTTCTACATTAACGATTGTCCAGTTGTCCCAGGGCAAGCAAATTGCCAGTTCAGGACAGCAGAGGTGAAAAACACTGCCCAGTGTTTTCAGGGATAATTAATACGGCAGACAGCATGCTTGATATTTTCATTTGCTTTCATATGCAAACACTGCATCACTGTGAGAAAATGATTAAATCTAGCCAATTGCATAGTTTATTAGTAATAATTTGCAGCACAAGGCACGATGCACAAGGCTGGGATGGGGGAGTATGTGTTGAAGCAAGGGAGTAACTTTATTCCCTCATGGAAAAATTTTTTCCTTGGATGAATGGACCTGTCTATACAGAGATGTTATACACAAATTGTAGGTCCTGCCCCGACAAAGCACTGCTGTTTACAGATAAGTCACAATGACGGCTTATTATCACAAATCATCCTCATCATCTCATGCGTGTAAGTGACACAGGCTGCTTTGCTTGTCACTCCCACACACAGAGACATTTACAGCATTTAGCGGATGCTTTTATCCAAAGCGACTTCCATTCCCTAACAACAGGGGACAGTCTCCCTGGAGCAGCTTGGGGTTAAAGGAACCCAGTGGTGGTATGGTGGTATGCTGAAGGTGGGATTCAAACCCATGACCTCTTGGTCCAGAGGCAAGTATCCTACCGACTAGGCCACCACCACCCCAGACACACAAACATAGATAGTAAAATGACTACATAAGTCTTCTTTGAAAATATAAAGCAAACAGATAACCTGTGTTTTATGACATGACACTGGTTTTGTACTGTAGTGTAAGAGTAAATATATATAAAAGCTTTATTATTAATATAATAATAGACTGCCCTGAAGAAATGTGTCTGTGTGAGCTTACTAATATTTGAAAAATATTTTTTTAAGCAAACATTTGTTTGGGAGAGAATACACTCTTTTTAGGACAGTAAACTTTGAACACATTTTCCAGATCAGGCACATTTTGCAAAGTTAATGCTGGATCTATTACAATATAAAAATATGATAAGCAAGTGGGATAAGGGTAACATTTCAATGGTGCAAATCAGAAAAAAACGTTTTTATGGGACATCCAATTTTGAGGATGTCCTGGATAGGCCTACTGTAGAATGACTGAATTCCAAACTGAGATCCAACCAAATGCCTCAAAAACTCACTTGATGGCAGTTTGACTTACAGTAGGACATCAACTCAAGTACTGAAGTTTTTCAACATTTCACAGTGTGTCATTTTCTTGACTCACCAAGCCAGTCACCTAATCTAAACAAAAGTTAAAAATGATGCCAAAACTGAAGTTCAGCAGTGCAGGCCAGACAGAGCATCACTAGTGGAAGTTACCTTGTGTCTGATATGTGTCAGAGGCAAAATCTTTTTGATCCAAGGACCACACCTGACATTCTCATTTATGTTCATTTGTCAGATTACTTTTGGTTCACTCTTCCTATATACACCTAACAGGGATGGAGATAAAAGGGGAATTACAAAGAATTTTCAAATGTAATTGTTAGAATATAAACCGTTATATAAGCCATTCAAAGATATGAGATTTTGATTTTAGAGAAACCATGTCAAGCCTGTTCACAGTGTTGTTGTGAATGGAACCAGACATCTTAAGAGTTTAATGACTCTAAAAGCTCCCTGACAGAAAGTTATTTCATGAAATTTGGAATACACCATCTGATGAGACACTGCAGTAGTTCTAAGAAGGTATTTGTTCAATCCATTCATGCCAGAGAGGTACATACGGGGTGTAGAAAGGCAAAATATTTTTTCAGAGTTACCACTATTTTGCCTTGCCTGAGACATCTTTGCAATACAACTTTGGCCTAAAATGTATTTTTTAATCTGTTCATGGTGGAGGGGTTCCTGCAGGGTGCTGAGGCAAAACAATGGCCAAAGAAAACTTCTTTTTTTAAGATTTGTTACTATTTTACCATCATTAGCATTGGATTTAAAAACTCAGATAACACATGTAGGTTGTAGGTTCTGTGGTCATTTTGGAAAGTAAATAAATATATTTGTGTTGTAGGCAATCACAACCTCTGATTCTTATCACCACCACTGTAAACAAATAAGTAGGCTTCTCCTCAATGAACGATTTCACCTGAAACTACTCTGAATGAGTTTTATCCGGTGGAATTCCCATTTAAAGATGACCTACTGCTCACTACATTTCATGTTTAGTCCAAACAACAAAAACATGTCACCTTCCACTTCCATGCAGTTCATTTTTAAACAGTTCTACATAATCCTTGTGTATACAAAATCATGTCACACACAAAACGCATAATTGTACGTCATATTCTGCAACATCAAGGCAACCTTTCTACTGCAGTGGTCACAAATGAAAGGTTATCTTTCTGCATGTGCAAACTATAAATCTGTCATCCCCTTCCAGATAAGCATGCAACCTTGCAATCAGGAGGAATGAGACAAGCCAGACCAACAGTGGCAATTGCTGGCATGCTCATACTTGTGTGGAAAAACTTTAATGTATCAAAACATCTCAGTATGATGTCACAACCAGCAATACAAGAGATAGCTTGTCTACCAGAGCAAGTATGGTTGTCACTGCAGAAATGAAAGCAAAATTTCAACAATATGCTTTGATGTTTAATGTGACATTCTAGAGAAAGAGTGTCAGAAATGTTCACTGTTGTGGTAACAGGAACCAGACATCTGAAGTATTTATTGCCCCTAAAGGCTATTACATTAGATGGTTACAAAGACACTGTTTTGTGATTGATAGGTTTAAAAAAAGATTTTGGCCTAAAACATGTTTTTAAACCCATTATTGGTGGAGGAGTGTTGGGTGTAGGGTGCTGAAAGGCAAAACAGTCCCCGACTAAAATGTATTTTTTAGGTTTATGACTATTTTCCCATCAATATTACTAATAAAACTCACATGTTAGTTTGTGGTTGTTTTGGATAGTAAGAAAAATGGCTTTTGTGTTTTGTGACAGCATGACCCCAGGTTCCAAACATCACCACTGTAAAGAAATAGTCTTGCAACGTTTCTCTACAATTAACCATCTCACACCAAACCACGGTGACTGAATATGCAGAACTTTTGAAAAAGTGGAATTCCCTTTAAGAGGGACTGTGAAGGTGAGGTATGCAACATGTGACTAAAACAGAAATAAGATTTAAATAGTATAAGTACATCAAATGACATAAATAAGCTTCTAAGTTAAGTTTGGCTTGGTTCACATCAGGTATACATGGAATGTACTCATTGCTTGTTTGTCTTTACAGTGTATTTTACTGCATTATAGTGCCTGTTTGTGTGCAAGTGAGTCAGACTATGAGGAATTAAAGACATGCCCAGTGTCGTGTTGTCGGTGGACTCTGTACCTCCACGCTGGCTTAGTGATGGTGGTTGGGTGGGAAGGGGTGTCATTTTTACTATTGGCCAAAGTGTGTTGGCGTCTGGGGAAGGGGGTGGTTGAACAGATAGACACTCACTAAGACTCTATAAACTTCAAAGAAACAACTTGATTAGTAGCATCAGTTTCTTCCTTATCTTTGTCTAGACCTTAGTGATCGTAATTAAAGTCTCACTGTGTAATCTAACAGAGGAAAAGCTCCAGAAAGGCCCATGTGTGTAAAACATCTGTCCCTAATATCAGAAAAAGACAAGATTTTGGAATAGGAGTTCAAAAATCTAAAGTTTACAAAGAATTTGCTTTGTATTGCAGATTTATTGTATGTTATCTGAGTTACTATACACTTAATCGTAGTAATATAATAAATTTGATGATAAATAGTGTAATGTGTTACGATCAAAATAAATACAAACATGAACTAAGTACACACAACCAACACACACCTCTAAATCTCACTGTTGTAACAAATGTTGTTTGCATCATGACACAACACACTTAAGATACAGATATGGAAAACAGATGATAGCATGTATCTTGCATTTATTGATTTATTTTAAATTTCAAAATGTTATTTTGGCAGTTCCCCCGGTAGTCCCCATCTTAAATCTACTCTACCTGTCTAACTGTCTACTACTTTTCACTTTATGAATATCAGCACATTTTATGCCATTTATAAAATCAAGGTGTGTCTTGCAATGTTAATATGATATCAACACTCTATAGAGCTCTGCTCTACAGAATGGGCTTGAGCTCCAGCTGTGCCAGGATCCTGTCCTTTATGTTAATGTGTGTACCAGGCTAAGTCCACCTCCAAAGCACTGGAGCTGACTGGAAATCTGAAAGGATGCAGGGGTTTCATATGCACTGAGTGAGTGTTCACCCACCCAATGGGTTTATACTATTGTCCAGTGGGAAAGAGATCCACTAGAACATCAGCTAAAACTACATTAGGAGAAAATATATAAGAAATGCTACAAAATATGCTATATCACAACGAATCCATGTCAAAGCACAGAATTTTTTTTTCCCCAAAAATGACAAAATATGCTATCTCATCTGGAAACAGAGTAAATTGATCTGGTGACATGGCGGGATGTGAACAGACGCACACGTCTGCACCTCCTAAGGAGAAAGTTCAGTTTCCCAACTGAACTGAAGTGTCAACTGTGCAGGCACAAAGGTCATTTTCATTACAGTATCGCACAAATGATAAGTTTGGAATATCAATAACAATGCTAATAGAGAAATTATGAGCAGATCACTTAATTGCAAGCTTGTCTTGTATATCACATGTCTCCATTGCCTTTGTTGATTAACATAAACAACTTAAAGAAGTCCTTCTGACTTAATGTGATTTTACCATTGACATTCAGAGATCAGCTTCATGCTGCATGACACGCTGCACTGAATTCATTATTTAAAATAGAAATAATAAAGCTGGGAAACCATGACAAGATACTTTTCTAAAAGCTCATTTATGGTTCAGTGAGTGGATTGCTATCAGTATTATCGGCACAAGCATAACATCATGTGACAGCAGCCCAGTAACAGCACTGTAATCCAAAAAAAAAAAAAAAAAAAAAAATAGGAGCGGCACTGACAACATGGCACTGAGTGCTGGACTTTGGGTTTTACTGTGAACCATTTCTCTGATTATACATATATATATACCGCCATGCTCTGTCTAGACTGACATAAGCTTACTGGACTGGACAAACATTCAGTGGGAAACATCTGCCAAGAGGTGAGTTACATTTTAAGCACACTGGCAAAAAAAAGCTAAATACAGACTGTGTAGAATGCTAGTACTGAAGTGCTTCTGCTTTCTTTCTTTGTTTTAGCTGACAGCGTCAATGATGAAGGCGTTTCTGGTCCTCGCCATTGTGGCATTTACCGGTAAAAAAAGTTTTCATATTTTTATAGGAATAGATTATTATAAATGAAAAGTAAAGCATGAAGGGTAGCAACATTTAAGTATATGTCTCTCCCTTGCCTTTTAATCATTCATATTCTATGCAGCGACACTAATAATACTGACATTAACACTGGCATTTAAAACAGAGGGTAGACATTGTACAAGACAAAAATTGGTTTTTAAGAACTGGTAAAGCAAATCACTTAAGCTAAAAGATGACAGTGTCATACTGCATTAAAACTATATACATTTATCTTCTTTGACCAGGCTGCCAGGCCAACCTCTTCTACGCTGATGAACCCAAACCACAGCTCGAGCAGCTGACTGATGCATTCTGGGACTATGTAGCCCAGGCAACGCGCACTGCTGAGGACACAGTGAAGAAAATCAGAGAGTCTCAACTTGGACAGGACGTCAAGTAAGTGAACAGAACTGTTTGAAACTATCATGTTTACGCTCACGGTCTCGGATGCTGTTTCAAGTCATCGTTACTCATTTGTACATGTTTCTCTTCTTCTGCTCCACAGTGCTAGGATTACAGAAAGTGCCAATGCAGCCAGTCAGTATGCCGTTACCCTCCAGAGCCAAATGCGCCCTCTGGCCCAGGACGTCGTGAGCAAAATCACCAAGGAGGCTGAAGTTCTGAAGGAGCGCCTGGAGTCAGACCTGATCACCGTAAGGGACAAACTAGAGCCCTATGCTGAGGATCTCAAGGCCCAGATTCAGCAGAGAGTGGAGGAGCTCAGGGTGGCTGTGGCCCCATACGCTGAGTCCCTGGACTCTGAGGCCCTGAAAGCCACCGTGCTTCAGAAGACTGAGGAGCTCAGAGGAAGCCTGGAGGAGAGAGTGAAGGAGCTGCAGTCCCAGCTGGGCCCATACACAGATGAGCTGAGGCAGAAAGTAGACCAGCACCTGCAGGAATTCCAGAAGACAGTGGCTCCCCTGGCTGAGGATCTTCAGTCCCAGGTTGCCCAGAGGGCTGCAATGGTCCAGCAGAGTCTGGCTCCCTATGCTGAGGATCTCAGAGAGAAACTGGATCCCTATGCCCAGAACCTGAAGGATCAGCTTGCTTCTCTTTACGAGTCCTTCACCAAGACCAGCTAAACACTCTGAAAGAAATTTCCCACTCCAATGACTGACAGTTGCAAATAAAAAAAAAAACGAAAGAAGGCATTTGCCACCTTCTGGACTAGAAAATGGAAACATTTCCACTGTCATTCTAATAGCCAGAAAAGAGCATTTAATGTCTTTAACAAAGGGATGCATGAAGATGTGATGTAATGTCTGATACAATTTCTTGAATGTATGCAAAAATAAAGGCCAAACTAGAAAAAGTGACCCGCATTTCTGTAAGCATCTTGATAAACTCGGGAAAAAGAACTTATTAAAGATACCTATTATCACACATATTGAGATAAAGATATCTTAAGACAACATTAGCACAAATTATAGCATTTCATTATGTAACGTCATTACTATAAGGCTAACTTTGTTAAATACTTTACCCATCGGGCACATTCTTGCTTGCAAAAGACCATTAGCACCAATCCATTCATTAAGTGACTCAGGTACCAGCAAAATGTTTTAAGATTGTCTGCAAGGATTTCGGATGTATTTTCTCTTTAACTTAATGTAAGGTAAATATGAAAGGATAGCTTTCAGTTTCTGTATTATCACTAAAAAAAAGTTGTCTGTATAAAATCTAGTTAGCCCCATCCAGATCTAAATCTTAAATACTTGCTGCTAATAGCTGCTAATAACTGAGCTTAAATTTTAACTAAGTAAAAATACAATGCTAAAGTAAATACTGCATTAAGTTTATAATAACGCTGATTATAGTGATGTGAATATGTTGCAGCTAAATATAACACAGTTTTGCAATAATTAAGTACCTAAATTATTACTGGATAGGGGACAACTAATCATGAGCATTTAGAACCTAAATAAATTTTAAGCAAAATGCAATTTTATGTTACCCATTATTGTAAATACAAGTTTAAAATGTTCTTTATAATGATAAAATGACATGTTAAGATATAAAATGTAAAGTAACAGTTGTTTCTAAAAATAAATTCCTAGTGTCAGTCTTTATTATAGCCAAAAATCTGCAATTTCTTGCTGTACTTCTAAAATATCATAAGAATAAGTTTGCAAAGGAAGAAAGAAGGCTGTGTTAACTACAAATGCTTTGAAAAAAAATCCTTAAAAATGACTTTTTATGTTAAAGTTGTCTGATTCAAAATTACATATGGTGTTAAAGAATCTGCTTGCTGGTTTCTCTGTCAAAAGATCTCCCCACTGGGATATTCCACGTTAGCTATTCATTCCTGATGGTTCTTGTTCAGTTTTGAGTCTTACTCATTATCAGCTGCACTCGTCTCTTGCTTACAGACTCATTAGGAGCCAGTAGACTCTCTTCTCATCACTGCCTCTCTGGTATCTGCTCCTCAGGTCCAGCCTCCTCTCTCCTTCTTAGTTTACAGCTTTAGCTTCACTGCCCTCTAGCTCTCTAAATTAGATTCAATATCATCCAGAACATGCTGCACCTGCATCTGGTTCCTCGGTCTCTTTATCCACCAGTGGCATGTGACCCTGGCCTTAGGATGCCTCCGAAATTCCTGGACTTTGGCCTTCAACACTTCAGCACCCCCAGCCTTTGCTGAATCCATACCAGCTCAGCAATCTGGTCTCATCGGGCGCCAATGATTCAACACTTTAGGCCACTTCTGATCCTGTTTATCTAACCCTTGGTACACCAGAACTAATAGTGTCAGCTGGTTTCATGGAGGGTGGAGGGTACCATCGCCTTTTGTCTCAAAGGGTCTCTAACAGTACTGACACGACCCCTTTGTGGTCATGGGGGTGCCATTTTATTACTACAGATGCCGTGTTCCAGAGAGTGGGTTCCCTAGAGTCTTGGAAAGTATTGCTATGCTACAGTTTGTGGTTTTAGTGCCCCAGAGATGCCCCCTCACTGCAGTTCCAACATGACCAGTCCAGTCACGTTATGAAGAAGAAAACTGGTTCCTGCTCTCACTTCTTTTCTTGTGTTGCTCCTGTCTGTCCTTTTTAAATGGAAAGTCCCCTGCCCCTTCAGTCTGCCATGCTGATCCTGCTTCTCAGGTCTCAGGTCTTCCAGTTTCTGCAGGTTTCATTTCCTTGGCCCATTGGCACTGATCCCGCTCCTCTTCTAGCATCCACTGCTTCTGTCTGCAATGTTCTCAAATTGCTCTGTCAGCTTTGGTCACATTTGGAAGTTTGTGATGAGCCTGCAACCTAGCACCATTGTCTTTTCCTAATGTCCGGGTCCTAGCTCTGGCCTAACACCAGGCTTTTCACTTGTTTGCTTCCCTTCTCTTTTGTTTGTTGCTATTTTTACTCTTCCACATATTAAGTAGCCCCACTATACAGCCAAAATTTTTGTGGCTTTGCCATGGCACCTCATTCTCTATGCTACCTGCATCTCTTCTTCGAAGACTCGCACTGATGGAATCAATCATAGACTTATTGGGGATGTAGCTGTTACTGGTGATGGCCGTACACCAGATTAATAAAACTGGACCCACTCCTTTCCACAAACATTAAATGGGGGATTCCTTTATTCAGCTTTATCTGTCCCAATTTTTCATGATTCAGTTCATAATGACTGCTATACAATGACATATTCAAAAAAATTTAACAGCTGATTTACAGACTGCTCCTTCTTGTCCTCTCTTCTTGGTTTTAGAATGAGCTTTAATTTTTATTTATGCCCCAAACTGAAGGGCTATCTGTAATCCTTACAATAAACCACTGGTTTTGAATCTTGCTGCCTGTTATGATACCAAATGTACTTTGCTTTACAGCATCTTCACAAATGTAAAGTATATTATCAGACAAATGTATGGAATCCAGAATTTACCAACAATCTTGACACAGTTATCTCTGTGCTGTGTATGCCATCTAGTGACACCACTGTTTGAAATCCTCTGGAAGAGGACCACGCTTACTTTGGTCAGGACTTGAGACCAAAAATAAGCCTAATGAGTCAGAGGCCCCTAAAAGAAAAAAAAAATGAATTAGGTGCTTTTTAAAGTACCAACAATATCATGAAAACTATTAAAGATTTTAATCACTGAATTCAGGTCTTTTTGATTAAAGTATATCTGACCAAATCTGATCCCGTTGACTCTGTGGTTTCCTTATCTCCTGCTTTTGTGTCCTTACAGATCACATTTGGAACATGTACTCACCAATTTTTTTAAAAGCAATTTTAAATCTTTTTAAAATCGTTAAATCTCTTTTGCTGTTGTTTTCAAAGTCAATGCACAGGATAGTGGAGTTTTCTATTGGAGAGTTTGGTTAATTTAGTTTTTTTCCTGGCTATATTTTTGCCCGCTTTCAAACAGAAGTTATCTGCTTTATGCTGTCATACCTGACCTCTTTTCTTTTTTTGTCTTCCTGTAGTTCACACATGCTAATGTGTAATAGGGGTTTTGCAGTGATTCTCTAAGGGTCTGAGAGAGAGAGAGATTTAGATGGTTTTAAAAAATCTGCTATTTTCAGTTTTTTCTAGCAATGAATCAACTGTTTGCCTCAAGACGCTTAGCAGCTGTGTTCTTGGGCCTTTACATTTTGCTGCTCTTGCCATTGGACACTTTAACCACTGTTATGTAGCAAGATAATAAAAATTAGTAATTGAGTAATAAAAATACTGCTAGAAATGTATATTTATTTTGGCTGTAGTCTGAGGCACTGTTTGGCTATATTAGGTTCAAATAACTCCAGATGTTAACACCACCATTATGTTTATGTAAAAACGTTTGTGCAGTAGGTCTCCTCCTTATCAGCTATAAGTAGTTATTATCTGGTAATTGAGTTATTGTCTATTAATCGAACAAATTGAAAAACACATTCACTACCTTGCAATCCAGGACAGCCATAAACAAGCACAAATCGAAACACATTTCGAAACTCACACTGAAAACAACAGCTGGCAAAGGCTGCATGTCAAGAGCTGTCCCCACATGTCTACCATTGTACAAGTCCTTCCTCTGCTCCATGCCAAGAATCACCCACAATCTACCAACAGCACGCAAACAGTTCTCGCCCATGGAGCAAAACAGATGTAATGGGAAATGCATCATCATCTAAAGCAAGTCTCTGCCAAGGACAATTTAGCCCATTTACCTACACAAATGTATCCCTAAAAACAGTTTCCCGACACAGTTTACAGAGTTGCTTTATTTTATTATTGATCCTGGCCAATGAAAGTGCATTTCACTAATTTCTTCACTCCTGATGAAGCTTTAAAATGCTTACAGAATGCTTACACTTCTGTTGTAGCTTACTAAGACTAGAATAGCACAAAGTTATGATGATCCTAGATACCGTTAATAGTTCTGGAAAGCAATTTGGAGCTGTCATGCAAAAAGAGGGTGATGATTAAGATTCAGATGACTTTTCACTCCGATACAAAACAGCTGAGAGCCCTTTGACCTCAATTGCCAAACTGAAGTGAAAACAGTGACTAATGCAGAAGAGAGCAAAAAGTCTCCCATCTGTCACAACTACGGGTTGAATCATAGACCACCAGCTACAGAACAACACAACAGAAGCCAGGGTTACAAGAGTTCATGGTCTCTCACATGCTCTATGCATTGTTTTTGTGCAAGTCCATTTCATGTTGGGTTTTCAGATTATTTATACTGTCTGCTACAGTCAGAATTACAGGGGAATATTTCCTTTGCCCTTACGCGTAGCACAACCACGATAAATAATCACACACACACAAAAAAAGAAACAATTAAAAAAATTCTGCACAGCATTTACACCGGACGTGTTCTAACATTTTTGAGAAGAAAGCACATGGAAATGTGAACTTCAACATCTGAACATTCCGTAGTTGCGCAGGCTGCTCATACACTGTTGTTTTGACTCCCTGCCAGTAACCCCCTCAAGGATGAAGCTTTTAAACTGCAAGTTCACGTAATGATTCTCTTGATCAAAAGCTATTACCATGTTGGGAATTTATCACAGCACATCGAGTGTGATATCATAGCAAAACACATCACTAATAGTGGCAATATCAGTAATACTGCATGCTCCGCTGGACACCGCTAGCGGGAGACCTCTGGATAAATCCACAAGCAGCAAAATAACAAAAGCAACAGCAAAGAGGAAAGCTCCAGTTGTAACAAGAATCGACAGTCTGGAGTTGAAACTATTGACTGTATACAATGATCAGCCAAAATAGCTCAAACCTATTGTGGCAAGGACTTCACAAGACCTCTGAAGGTGTGCTGTGGTATCAGACACCAAGATATTAGTAGCAGATCGCTTAAGTCCTGCAAGTTGCAAGGTAGGGCATGGATCACTTTTTGCAGTGTTGCAGGGTGCATCATCTTCTTAATAGAGGATACTGCCATTACGGAATACTGATGCCATGAACTTGGTCTGCAACAATGTTTAGGTAGGTGATACGGGACAAAGAAACAACCACGTGAATGCGGGACTCATTATTTCCCAGCAGAACATTATCCAGAGACTCTCTTGGCTTGCCTTCTTCCCATAGTTTATCTTGGTGCCACCTCTTACCCAGGTAAGCAAAGCACATGCACCTGGCCGTCCACATCATGTTAAAGAAAATCAGACCAGGCCATCTTCTTCCACTGCTCTATTGTCCAGTCCAATTTCTAGAACTGACTGTTTACTTGCTGTCTAAGATATTCCACAAGTGCCACTGTAATTAAATAATCAATGTTATTCACTTCACCTGTCAGTGATTTTAATGGTGTGACTGATCTGAGTATATCCTATATATAATATATGTTTATGTAACCACTGCTGCTCTCACCCTGAGAAAATCCTGTCCAGTTGATGAAAACGTTGTAAAATATGAAAATAAATACATTTTTACAAATAATTCAATTATTTTATTTGTCTGTCATCACTAATTACAGCATGTTTTTCCTCATGCCAAATGTTAGGCCTGGAAACTTTTAGCATGTTTTTGTTATTCTAATTATAATGGTGTTTTGCGATTAAATTCATCAGTTCTGCTTCTACTGCTATGAACTGCTTAAACAGCACACAGCGTTTGACTCAGGTAACACAATTTAAAAACTGGTCAAATAGTTAAGTTGGTGCTTAGTTATTTTAAAGTTTCTATGTTCCATTATGTGTGCGCATCCCCACTGAAGACCGTTCAGTGGAACATTTTTGCAGAACCTGTTGTTACTGTATCAAAACCTAATAATAAATATGAGTGTTGAAACTGTGGTATAATTCCCACAGTGGCATCATCCCATTTTACTGATTGTACAAATCAGCGCAATCATTTACCACTGTACTGATCTGCTCAGCCAGTCTTGTGACTACTACTGCAGCACCTCAGGCACAATATCGTAAAGCACTTCTTCTCATCTATTATCCGTCAGTATTTATGTAGAGCCAGGGCAAATTAAATTTAATTTTACCAACACTACCCGCTACTCGATGGACTAAAGCTTCACAGCTTCATTACTACAAGGGCTAAAGTTTTCACAACACTACCACAACATTACTGGGAGACAAGGTAAACTAACACAGTTCAACATTGTTGGTTTGACTTTTAATCACAACTGGTCACAATGTTGTATATACACAATTACGTGTACTTGCAGTGATTGAGACAGACATAAGAGTGCACACGGTGCAAGTTTTAAATTACATAGCCATGTGCAGAAGTCCGAACACCCCCAGTCAAATCAAATATTTTGCTGACGTTCTTCTAAGTGAAATACGTCAGCACATCCTCTACAGGGAACAAACTTAAATGTGGCATTTTTCTGCTGATCGGAGCACAACGGAGTTAAAGGCTTTGGAAACATTTGCTTTTTTTTAAAAAAAATGCACCAAAATTTCTGCACAAGCCACTTATGTTTTATTATTTCCCCCAATACATTATATAAACAAATAAACAGCAAAAGTGTATGAAAATGTGCAGAAGTGTTTTCAGTAGAGGATGCACAATTTTTCTTATAAAATCTAAATCAACTTTTGCATGTGACACTATTAAGCTCTGAGTAATTTATAAACATAGCAGAATATGATCAAGGGGGAGAGACAGAGAGAGACAGAGAGAGAGAGAGAGAGAGAGAGAGAGAGAGAGAGAAAGAGAGAGAATTCAATGGCCAACATCAGACAATCACATGAATATTTGATTTGCGTGCGGTGAGTGTGACGTGGTGCTCTGAATATGGAGTGTCTTATAGCCTGTTAAAGCTAATCTCAAGATCAGCAATCTTAGCAGTATCTCAGCTCACAAAGCCACGTTTTGTTTGAGAAAGTGGCTGGGGGTGTAGAAGGGATGGGCTGCATGTGGGGAAAGGGACAAGTTGGGACAAGGCTAAAGATCGCTGAAGAGTTGGAATCTAGTTGCAAACATTAACAATAATCCCACATTGTCACTGAAACATGAGACATTTTTATTCGAGAAATATCCACATGAAGAAAGACTGTCCTTACATGCCCTTCAGGGTGTTTCAAAGACCAGTAAGGCCCAGCTGCAGGATCAGTAGGTCTGTTTTACAGCTCTCGTATGATATAAATGTGTTATCATTACTTATGTTATAGAGAGTCTGGGACAATGGCCCTTATCTTCATCAGGTGGATACTTGGCCTCATAGACGTGGAAGAGCCCTATGAACGTATGATGTGGAATAAAAATGCCTTTACAAAAACACAGGCCTAACCTACTTTAGACTGCGGACTACTTTTAGCTCCAGTGGTTTAAAGCCATCCACAAATAAAAGTTATTTCAGTGAAACAAAGTTATTTGAGTGATTAAAAAAGAAGTAAAGCCGGCTACAAAAAAAAAAAAAAAAAAACAGGCCCAAAAACGCTATATCTTAATCCTTGGATCTGAATGATTAAAATGGAACTAACTACTTTCCTCATAAATATTGCACTAATTTCAAAGATTTCATTGAAACTACATATTTTTTTTTTTACGCATGCAGAGAACTTTTGTGTATAACCTAGCTCAAACACACACACACACACTTTTATAAAACCAGAGTCATTCAGCTGTAAGTTAATAGCCAAAGTCAGTGTTGAAATTGCTGCTTTTCATGTGTAAAGTGACCAGGATCACTGAAAGCTTTCTCACTTATCAGCTACAGGAGTCTCTGTGAGTGTGAATGGGAGAAAAACGCCATGAGCGATAATTATGTAAATATCGTCGATAATCGCGAATAGGCCACTTATCAGCTGAGACGACGGCGCGACAGGAACGGGCTCCTTGATCAGTCAGAGGAACGGAGAAGAGAAAGACCTGGAGTTACAACCAAAGTGAAAAACACTGAAAAAAATCCCATCGCCAACACAGCAAATAAACGCAAGTAGCTGCGGACCAAGCTACCCTCTCCATAGCAACTGTGGAACGTTTCGGTAAGCGTCCACGTGGGACGAAACCTTTGATGTCCTTTTGATGTCCCTCGGGCTAAAACACCAGGGCTGAGCCTCAAACCTCCACATTTCACTGCTGAACTACTGAATGCACTTCTAGTGGTGCTGTTTTTGTTTTCAAACTATTTAGAGTGATAGTGTGCAGTTTGAGTGTATTTCCTGCCATTCTTTACGGTCAAAAATTCGTCTGTAAAATGACCTCTACAATTCAATACAATTCAGCCCCAAACACAACTGAATTCCAGTAAAAAAAAAAAAAAAAGACCTGCTGCAGATGTACGAGTCCAATGATAATCTAAAACTAGCCTTCACTTTGTCATAAAGGGACTATATGCGTTTTAATAATTTCTACCTTAGATGAACATCTCATTTATTCACTTAAATGGCTTTTTGTGCAATTTCCATACTTTTACTTACAAAGAATCAGGATTTCTGTTGTTTCACCCCCCCCAAAATAGTCCCATGTGACCAAAAAAAAAATTAATCTAATAAATAGTTATTTATAAACGTGAATGCAATCCAGTTAAAAAAAAGACCTGCTGCAGATGTATGAGTGCAATGATAATCTAAAACTAGCCTTCACTTTATCATAAAGGGACTATATGTGTTATAGTAATTTCTACCATGGATGCACATCTCATTCATTCACTTAAATTACTTTTTGTATTTTCATACATGTACTAACGACGAATCAGGATTTGTATTGTTTCGCCCCAGAAAAAACCGTCCCATGTGACCAAAAAATTTAATTTTAATCTAATAAATCAAATTACCTTTTAGCAATGTGGTCTAATTCAAAGCTGAATTGGGGGAAAAGTCAGATTTGTACTCATTCAAGCTTGGGAGGCAGACCAGAGGATATTTTAAACATATATGAGGTAACAACAAGCAAAGGTTGACACGACTTGACACGGGATGCTGCAGGAGAGAGGGTTGTGTAAGAGGAGGTGCAGTTTCGGGGGGTGGGGGGGTGGGGGCGGCGGTCACGTGAGCGGTTGATGGTGCGCTATAAGAGCGCGAGACGCTCGCCCACATCTCAGAGAGCCACCAGGACTTCTCAGGTGAGTGAACCACGCTCTCTCCTAAGCTCACAGCTTTTATTCCTCTGTAATCTGCTGAAAAACCCTCTTGCCGACCTCAAAAGTTATATATTAACAGTCTGAAGTAATGAACATTGGATAATCTGGGATTTCTATGCACTAAAGGCTCTGTAGATGCTGTAATTGGTCTTTTTTTAATAGAACACATTACAAAAGTCAACAATATTTACTTCTGAATATAACTTTATTTTTGCAAACTTTAGCTCATTTTCACCCAGTCTCCCACATCATGAACCCATTCCACTTACTGGTTTGCTCTCTCCTTACATCCAGGTGTTCTTGTCTGTCTACCAACATGAGGGCTGTAGCTGTGGTACTTGCTCTTGCGGTCATTACTGGTAAGCAAAAACTTTTAATCGTGTCTGTCATCCACTTTTCTAATAATTTTTAAAATTTTTTTCAACTTAACGTGCCAGTTAAGTGTACAATTTTTCTCCAGTAACATGATGACATCTTCCAGTTTGAGAGCAGTTCCTAGGAACCACGTGCATGTTCCTCCAAGTCTGAATGTCTTTCCCCTTGCAGGCTGCCAGGCGCGCTCTCTGCCCCAAGCCGACGAGCCTAAGGCCAAATGGGAAGAGACAGTGGACCGCTTCTGGGAGTACGTCTCCGAGCTGAACACACATGCTGATGGTATGGTGGAGAACGTCAAGAGCTCCCAGCTCAGCCGGGAACTTGAGTAAGTTAATAAAAAAGACACCCATCTCGTTGTTCGTAAATCCTAAAGACCACTGTGTTGTCAATGTCACACCAAAACCTTCTGAGGAAAAGTAGTTTTACAGGAGAAAAAAAAAAGATTTTATTAACTTTGGACCAGTTCTATTCATCATGAAAACTTCACACAATGTAAAGAGCAGCAGGTTTTCAAATGATGTAGAAAAACAGATTCTGATATGACAAACATTAGACTTTAATTACATGAAGAGACCACAGACGTGCTCTTTAATCATTTTTAATACATTTAAACAATGCTCTTCCTTAGAAGAATATCCTTATGAATCACCCCCCTCTCCTCCACTGCAGTACTCTGATCAGAGACACCATGGCTGAGCTGACCACATACAGACAGGACATCGAGACCAAACTGGGCCCCTATGCCACGGATGCCACTGGCCAGCTGAGACAGGACTTTGAGCTGCTGACCAGCAAGCTGCAGACCGACATGGTGGATGCCAAGGAACGCTCCACCCAGTACCTGCAGGAGCTCAAAACCATGATGGAGCAGAACGCAGATGACGTCAAGAACCGCATCGGTACCTACACCCGCAAGCTTAAGAAGCGCCTGGGCAAGGACACCGAGGAGATCCGCAAGTGAGTGTGGACGAGAGGCGAGGCTGATAAGGGGTGCTGGATAATGGTGGAGAACTTTATTTCAGAAAATGTATGGTTTTGTAAAACACCTACAGCAAGATCATCAACTCTAGCCCTCAGTCTAGTTTAGTGACTTCCGTTTTCAAACAAGCTTGTATCTGTTCTAGACTTGGTGTCTTGGGTTGCTGTGAACGTCACTTACCCCATTCTTGTTGTGTCTCTTCAGCGCTGTGGCCACTTACATGGGCGAGCTGCAGTCCCGTGCCTCCCAGAACGCAGAGGCAGTGAAGGATCGCTTAGAGCCCTTCGTGCACCAGGCTCGTGAGGGTGTCAGCCAGAAGCTGGGCACCATCACCGAGGTACTGCAGAGCCAGGCCGAGGGCGTGAGTCAGCAGCTGGAGGCGCAGGCCAGCGTGCTGAAGGAGCAGCTGGAGCAGACCGCCGACTCCCTCCGTGTCTCTCTGGAGGGCCGCATTGAGGAGCTGACCAGCATCCTCAACCCCTACACCGACAAGATCCGGGAACAGCTGCAGACCGTCATGGAGAAGATCAAAGAAGCCACGGCCGCTCTGCCAGCACAGGCCTAGAGGCACTCTGGCGTAGCCTGTTGCACCAAATGCAGGGAGAGAAAGAGAATAGTATATGTTACTGATTCTACATGCTTTTCACAGTGTGGGTGGGGAAAAGAAAGGAACACTGCTGAATAAGTCTTTTAACTTGTCTTTTTTATTGAAAGTGAACTACTGTTTTATAATCACCATGACCACTCTCTCAGTATCGATCCACTGTCTTGAGAATAAACCCTCAGTGTCTTTCTTTATAGTGCAATAGGGCATCATTATAAGGCCTTTGGCAGTGTATCTTAGTCTTATTTCCCAAACTGGTCATTAGATTTCAAATAAGTTGTAGCCTTTTGTGCAATGGGAAGAGGCAGGGTAGAGAACTTTGGGCCAAATTGGCACCATTTAAAAAAGAGTACCGTCATATCTAATGAAATGTCCACCATTTCAACAGCTGCACAACATAACCAGTGAATGTTGCTGTTGCTGCAAACAAACGCTGACTGCTGTTTTTGAACCTGTTATCAATAAATGTGCGTAATGATTCACAACACAAACTATCTTGGTCATTTTCTTCTGGTAAAAGCACTCAACACCCATTCTGTTTCAAGCACATGCACATCAAACTGACCATTCAGAAAATGCAAAGCTCAGGCATCTTTCAAAAAGCCATATTTCTAATTCTTCTAATCAAATCTTTAGTAAATTACTGTGAAAGGGATCTGAATGACTTGACAGACAGCAAAAAGGTTTTTTTTTTTTTTAAATCTGAAAGTAGTAAATATTGTTTTCTTTTATTGCACAGTGAAAATATGGAGATATTAGTTATCCACTGAACTAAAAGAAGCCCATGGTTGACTGATTCAACAAAGCCCAACAATTTAAGACTACTGAGAGAAAATATTCTGTAAATAAATCTCTAAACCAAAATAGCAGAGCTCCTGCGGCATCATGATTGGTTTTGACAAAGAATGATGTATTCGTCATTAAAGAAGAGCAATAAAGGTGAAGAGTTGAAGCAGAGGTTAATACTTTATGTTAAGTGAGTCCCAGCATGTCGTCATGCAGTACTTTTATCATTTCTGCTTTTCATGACCAGTATGGCAAGGGTGAGACAAGCACAAAAATGCAGGCTGTCGCTGCAGAACACAATGGATGTCCTGTATGGGGCATTTGGTGGGCCATCTGGCTTCAACATGCCGCCAAAAGATAACGAGTGCGTGAAAGGGGGCTCATGTTTAGAGAATTAAGCTTTCTTTTGGGTGTGATCAGCTTTCTCTGCATGCCTATTATTAGTTACGTTCCAACACTTCTCTAAACCTGTCTTTGTCACGCCACCCCTCGATCTCTCCCCAAGCTTACATAATCAGACTTGTGTGGGCAAAAACATGTTCTATCTAATCTCATGCACGCACCATCCCTTCGTTTTACATGGCATTTGTCCTATAAAGTTACAAACCCCCATTTGAACCCTATGTGTCAAGATGAGATTTCCTTTGATTGGGCTTTCAGCTGAAGGATCCCAGCTGCCCTACTGTATTTATAGGAAAACGAAAAAAAAATATGTTAATGTAACAAGTTTACACTGGACAAATTTTGGACAATTTCCATTGGCAAATGCATCATGAATTGTTAACACAATGTAAAAGGCAGCTGTTTTTTTTTATTTTTTTTATTTTTTTAAATTTTGTAAAAAAGCAAAAACAAGCAAGAATTTTAAATTTGGCAGCAATGATTTGGTAAAAGAGCTGAGAAGAAGAAGTAACAATTAAATGGTTAACAAAGTCACTCAGTGCAGTTTAAAGTGAAATGTGCCGCTCTAGAGAAACTTACAGAGTTGGTGGTGATAGGAAACAGACGTTCAAAGTGTTTAAGGCCTCTAAAAGATACCTCTGGCAATATCATTTCATATTCACCACTACTTTACTGATATCAACATGAAATATAAAAAACTAAGAAGACATATGGTGGTGGTTTTAGATTGCAAATAAAAATGGCAACATTTGTATTGTAGACATTTGCATCCTACCACTTCCATTGAAAGAGAGTTGATTCATTTCTCTAGAACACAGCACAGAACACCCTAAATGACTTTGCTGATCTCAGTGATTGAATTATGCAAAAAGTCTAAAGAATCAGTGAAATTCATCGTCAGGAGATGTCTCGAGTTAAAAAAAAAATGCTGTGTGTGAATCTACATTATCAGCAAGACCAAGGCAGCTGTTTTCAACAGCAGTCACCATACATAAAAACATGTGCCTGGCCTTTTCAACTCCTGTTATCTAAATCCCAGTCTTATACCCCCGCTCTTAATTCCCCACTCCAAAATACCCCCTGCTACCTCCTCAGCCTAACATGCACGGAAGTGTTTCGCTGTCAGATGCCCATTAACGGCAGCTTGGTTGCCTCAACATCAGAGGCCCCCCTCATTGTTTTAGTTCATTTTCGCTGACTCTTATCCCAGCCTAGGACAGACATGTTGGGAGCTGCTCACACATTCCAGCAGGCTGCCTACAAATATAAAGGAACATGCTGTGCCTCTATTCATGTTAACCAGGCCTCCTTTTGGACACTCTAATCCTTCCTATCTGTCACATGCACGCACACACACGAACATGCACCCACGCACACCTGCAGCACCCCTCACTCATGAAAGAGCTTCATATATATGAGATGAAATCCAAAAGTATAAAGTCTAAAATATCTTTGCAAACGGCCAACTAATGCCAATTTAATTTAATGGAAAAAGATGAGCAAAGTGACACGTTCATACATTCGAAATAGATTATTAGGTTACAAATAAATACATGAATAAAAATGACCCCAAATGTGACTACTACCAATCAATATCTATTTGGTGTCAGACAAGTAGTTAGCACAGTGCTAAACTGGTGGCTATTGGCTTCCATTAACTGTTAGGAAGACTAGCCTCGAAGCTTCAATGCAAAACTAAAGGAGTCAACCTCAGACACCAAACATGTCTAAAGTACACAAAGTCATTTTACCACAAGATGCCTAATGGTTACAAATGATTGACATGGGATAAGAAATCTCAGCATAAAGTACAGAGATGGGAGCAGCTATGCAATTTATGCTTCGCCTTCACCCCAAAAAAACTCCATACGTGATCCACTGGCCACATACAATTAAAGTGGGTCCTGTCATTTTACGCAGTCACACATGAAAGGTAGAACAATGCATACTGGTGTGACTAGGGCTACAGAGAACTCAAGTAAATTCTCCTTTGACTGACCCCATACCAAGCACAAACAGAAAAACTATGAATGAATATTTACTGTCACTGCAGTTCGCACTGGATTACTATAAACTGGGGTTATAACAAGAGATGGCTTTACCAAAAGTAACAGAAGACTTTTGACCAAACTTTTACCCCAACCTGTCGCCTGCAGTGTGACTTAATGCCAGCAGATGCCTCCCTTGCCTCCTTGCCATCCTCTTCACTTGACACTGCACTTCACACTGCTTGTCGGGGAACTGGTAATAGAAAATCAATATTAATGATGTTTGTATACTTGCATAAGCATACAGCTACATGGCTTATATGACAGGGGATTGTGCTCTTTTGGATAGTCGGAAATAAACATAGGCTTTCTTTATGCAAATTATATCCATTTTTCAGAGAAAGACAAAGAAAGACTTCAAGAAAGGAAGACAGGCAAACAGAGCAAGAGGCAGCAAAAATGGGGAGAAAAGACGAAGAAAGACTGCCCAAGTTATGAACTGGGCTCTTTTCCTGGAAGTCTTTGTTGTAACAATGCTCAGTTTTTCCAGTTAAAAAAAAGCAGTCATACAGTGGAGCTGCAGGGGTTAGTTTGCCAAAGGGATAAACATTAAAAACAGCGAACATTCTGCAAGTCAGCAACTCCTATTTAAACGACCAACTGTGTCTTCATCTGAGCTCCAACTCACAGGTGCTGGGGAGGAATGACCTCCAGTAACTTGCAGAAACTCTTGGACGCCTCCAAGCATCCACTAAACCATCCAGAACACTGGTAACTGTGATACACAGTGTGATATATGAAAAACTCACTGGTGAATTAATGTGTCAAGATTTAAAATTAGTCTGTACTATATTAACCACAATATTTTATATTTGCTGTCAAATGACAAGTGTGGGCACAAGACATAACCGCAATACACATTGCAATATTTTGTTTTGGAATAAAATTTTAAAAACAGTCATTATGACCCCAGTGCTTTTTAAACAGTTCACACTAAATCCAATCAATCATGCTCTCTTTGTAACAGTACATGCAGTTAACGATGACTAAAAAATCATATATTGTGCAGTCCTGCCATTTCTTTTATTTAGATGCTATTCCTGCTCAAGACAGACGGGCTCAAGAAAGCTGGAAAACAAGCCCTTGATGACTCAGTAATTGTACTCAGATCCGTTTTTTCTTTATGCCCTAGTTCATATCCTTGTTTTTCAGAAGGAACCTTTCTTTGGTTGTTTACCTCCATGAGCCACATTTGGTGCAGGTCCTGACCTGCAGCTTCAGGCACCAAGCACCAAAGGATTTAAAATGGAACAGCATGATATACTGTATATCTCTGTTTCTATCTTTTACATGTGTATACACACACACACACACAAACACACAAACAACACACAGAGGTTGGCTTTTGCAAGAGTTTAAATAAATGTTTTCAATCATATATAAAAATTGTGAAGGCAGATAGACAATAAGTTAGTATAAATACAACATAATTATTGTTGTTATTATGTAATTGCTGGTCAAATACTGATGCTCATAAAACTGATTGCAAAAACTTACATTAAATATATATATATTCTTCATATATAAATAATAAATTAATAAGATTTAAATCTTACGTTCAAGTTATTATGGCATATAAAATAAATGAATGGTTAATGACATTTGATTCCAAACCAAAGCAGTAGGATAAACGGTGTAAACAGTAATAAAAGCCCAGACGAAGACACGCATGAAATAATGGCCAGCTCTAATCTTCTAATGGTGCAGGCCATCAACGGCTCATTCATGTTCCCTTGAATGGATCTATGCTAAAACCTTCTAATAGTACAGTTCATTCCCCCTGGGCCTCAGGCTTTTCATATTCACATCCAGAGGTAACTGCAGTTCACTGCCTCACTGCAGGACTCCCCCATCAACAATGTCCTCATTTGCACAGAGCCTCACTTTCCTTCCTCCAGAGTCTAGACAGTGCAGAGACCTTTTTCAGCACTTTTTCTCAAAATCGAGAACTCACTGAAGAAGAAAACAGAAGAGAAAGAATTAGGTCACTGGTCAGGCACTCGCAAGCCATGCCGAGCATTTTGTGCCAGTTTTTGACACTTTTCTTGGTCTATTTCTAGTGCAACACCGTCAGTGAAGATACACTTTGGTGAAAAACTATACTTTTTGTTTTAAGTAATGAGGAATTAACATATATGTCACGTTTCAGGCGGGTTCTAATTATTTCATGTCTTTATTTCCTAAATGCATTTAATTTTGGGCTCTTTACAGACCTTCATTGGTGCTTAATCACTTCTCTTAAATTTCAAAATGTACAATCGAATGACCAAGACTCTGCACAACATATTTATCATTATATGTCCGAGTACTTCAAAGTATTAGTAAACTGAAATATCCAAAAAAAAAAAAAAACACATTTTATGAAAGTTCAGGAAGCCACCGAAAAGGAATTTCTTAAGATTGGACTTTTACCTCCTGCACATCCACAGCAACAGAGCACTGGGCAAACAGCCTAATGTAATCACTCTGAAATGCACACACATGGCCGTCCAAAATAATCCACTCACAGAACAGAGAACAAGTACCATCTAACAAAAATATGTGACACGATTAAGCCATTAATTTCCAGTTAATTTACCATTTGTCACTGGGCTACAATCTTTTACAACATTTTGCATTGTGCTACTGCGTGACTGCACTGACTGAAGAATATTATGATATCCAGCAATTTAGCCCATTATCATATCAGCCAAATTATCCAAACACAATCTGTCTGACACATATAAGCCATGATGCAATCAACTGATTACAATATGGGCCTTTCAGTAGTTTTCTACCACTCCTCCATAGCACTTTGATACGCCATGACAAGGTTTAAGTAATTATCTACAGGTAAACAGCATCAAATCACAATCAGTCTCTCTCTATCTCGCTCTCTCTGTAATAATATCGGGTGCTTTATCTTCTGCCTTGGTTATCAGCTAAAAAATGAACACAGTAAATTGTTCCAGCTGACCAGTGATGTAACCAGTGTGGGCTATAATGCACTCATACTTTCTAAACCACCAAAACTGAGAAGAGGGGTTTAATTAAGATGTTATACTATACCTTAAAATTTCATTTCGACTTTTTTAAACCATCTGTGTGCTCACAGAACACACTGAGGATTGCTTTCACCTTATCATGGCCAACCCAGGGATGGCTCCATCTACAGCTAGCCAAGTTACACAGTGATCTAAATGTGAATTCAAAGGACATACACTTTAAATACCAACTGTAGGATTATTGGTTGACACTTGAGAAGACTACTTTTGCGAAGGCTATTTCCTCCAAAGCGAGACAGAAGTTTACCACGGCCTCTTCTTTTGATGACGCTACTTGGTATTTGGCCTTTTGGTACTCTGATAACAAGTGGACTTCATACTACTCAGTGTACCAAGATATTCTCCATGGGTATGTGACTATGATATGAGTCTCAAAGGTTAGAAACGCTACACATGCCCCACTTTATTCATTTCGATTACCTATAATAAATAGAGACCATGTCAACCACAAAAACAAAAAGAACAAACAAAAAAAGGCAAGACCTATAGGGGCTTAGGCAAATACGTGTTAAAGAGAAAGCATCTTTACCCCTGCAGGACAGACTGTCAAAACACACAGATACTGTGCAAGGCCTTGATAGGTCAGAGGTGCTGCTGTTTGTGGTGGCGTCAGCAGGAGGGAGCAGTTAAATAGAGCCAAGCAATCTGTCCGCCTTCAAGCTGTTAACTTCTCTCTGTGGAAAAGAGGACCAAACAGGTAAAAGTAAATTCTAACATTACAATTGTCTTCTTAAAACTGGTTTTTTGGGGGCTGAAAAGCAAAGGGATTGTTAATTTTCACAATTTGGCTCTGCAAGTAATTATTACACAACAAAAATTAGGAAAGTTACCAGTAAAAAGCAAGAGGAGCACTTCTGTTGTGTTTTGGCGACATCTAGTTTCTCGGCATAGTACAACTACTGAGACATACCTGAAAACTGGAACATACCTAAAGACAGAGATACAAACTCAAACTGTAACGGTAACATGCGTAAAGACAGAGATACAAACTCAAACTAACGGTAACATGCCTAAAGACAGAGATACAAACTCAAACTGTAACGGTAACATGCCTAAAGACAGAGATACAAACTCAAACTGTAACGGTAACATGCCTAAAGACAGATACAAACTCAAATCGTAACATACAAAAGAAAGAGATACAAATTAAAACTAACAGACCTAAAGAAAGATATACAAACTCAAACTTTAACATACCTAAAGAATATGTTTGAAGACTATTCAAATTTTATCGACTGTGATGCATTTAAAGGTTTACAGTGCTAATTCACTGGCTGTAAACAGTCTTTTGGCCGTGCTAATTCTGCTAGCTAGGCTTCTTCCCCACAGGTAAGTCTATTCAGTGACACAGCGGTGGGCTGAGAGGGATATTTTGTCTCTGTAGTATGTCTGTCACGTTATTTACCTACTCTTATGTGTATAATATCTAAAACAAAACGTTATTTTTCACATTTTTGTTGCAGACTAGGCTGCCAGGATGAAGCTGTACCTCGCCGTTGCCGCTCTGATGCTCGTGCTGGTCGCGCACGCGGGTCAGAATCTTCAGTTTTTTATATATTTATATGTATATGTGTGTGTATGTGTG
>JBBPCZ010000007.1:3267242-3288680 GCA_037974445.1 Brycinus macrolepidotus
GAGAGAGAGAGAGAGAGAGAGGGAGAGAGAGAGAGAGAGAGAGAGAGAGAGAGAGAGAGAGAGATAGAGAGAGAGAGGCTGCTTTGAGAAACTCCATTAATGCTAATAATAGTGTGTTTCACAGTTTTTGTCTCCTAGCAATTATGTATTCCTGTGACAAGGAAATAGAGGTAAAAATGACGATAAATGACAAGAGAAGAGAAGAGAGGAAAAGAGAAGAGAAGAGAAGAGAGGAAAAGAGAAGGGAAGAGAGGAAAAGAGAGGGAAAGAGAAGTGAAGAGAAGAGAAGAAAAGAGAGGAAAAGAAGTGAAGAGAAGAGAAGAGAGGAAAAGAGAAGTGAAGAGAAGAGAAGAAGTGAAGAAAAGTGAAGAGAAGAGAAGAGAACTAAAGATAAGAGACTTAAGATTACAGAAGAGAAGTGAAGAAAAGGGAAGAGAAGAGAAGAGAACTGAAGCCAAGAGACTTACGGAGAAAAAAAGTTAAGAAAGCTAAAGAGAAGAGAAAGGAGAACAAGTCAACTGAAGAGATGAGAACAAAAGACAATAGAAGAGAACCAAAGAGAAGAGTGGAAAATACATAAGAACTGAAGACCAGACTGAAGAAGAGGACTTCACAGCTCACAAAACTGTCTGGAATGTGCCAAGGCACAACAGCAACACGTCTGAACCCGCTTGCAGGGACTCTGGGGGGAGATGAGTGACGGGGGGAGCAGAAAGGGTGATGGTGATTACCTGGAATAGCTGGTAAAGTAGACAGAAACAGCCTTAAAGACACAGGAATGTGAGCACAGTAGGCAGGAGGCAGGAGGGCAGCTGATATTCTTTCACACAGAATCATTTTCCCCATGATATCATTGCTGGCGCGCGTTTGAAACTCTAAACATTTCCACTTCAGTCCACACCGGACCTGCTGCCATTACACACAGCACCCGTCAGAACTTTGGTTCAACCTGGCCAGTCTTCATAATCTTTCCAGTTGAAAGATTGAATTTCTCTGTTTGAATTTCTTTCCAAAATATAACGTTTAAATGTAAAGCACACTTTTGGGAAGGGCCCTCTATGAACTTCTTAGAAGCCTGGTGGAAAAGCATCCCAGGTGGCTCTTTGTGAATCTGCCTGAAGGAATTCAAAGAGCTGCACTGAGGCAAATGGGAGTGGGATACTGAAAAAATAGATATTTTGATTGGTTTCATGCTTTTTGGTCACTTCTGGGTCATATTTCATAGTTTTCACCCCTTCACTATTATGCTGCATTCGAGCAGTCGTAGAAAGGTTGTACATACCAGATGGTTGAATTTCGCTCACTCGGGTGCCTGCTCAAAGAAAAAGAAAGCATGGAGGTCTGGAGAGCACATCTACTGATTTTTCTCTGCTGCACAAAGGTCCCATAGAAGTGCATCAGGTATACATTTTTCATATTTCCTGCTACGTTTAGTGTCTTTCATTGGTGGAAAATGTGAACGTTCGACCTCATGAAACCATGTTCCATCTAGAAATAAACACTGTTGGTCATACCAGTGTAGTTTTCAAGTGGGAAAAGTGATATGTTCCAGTTTCCGACATTACTTGAACACAGCATTTTTCTGGAATTTGGAAAGGTGTTAAAATAAGTTGGTGTTCAGGTTTGCTGATTGCGTCCTGAAGCCACTAGCGATTGCCAAAAGCATGAAACGTTGGGTGTTGAGCGAGGTCATAGGCGAGTATCCATTCATTTTTACTACGGCATCAAATACACCGTCCCGACTGTTATCACATGGCACATCCAGCAGGTTGCTGAAAGAACACGCTGTGAGTGCGAATGTCTAGGTCATACAGCGAGCGTCGCCAAACATATGATCACATTACTACAGGTGAAAAAGAGTAGGTTAATACTGGCGGGATCATGCATGGAATCCAAGTCACCTTTTCCCTAATATCTCACATGCACACACACACACACACACACACACACACACATAGACTCAAACAGCTGTTCAAAACCTGTCACTCGGCGTCGGATATGGACACCCAATCCGTGAGACTGGAGCTCAAATATGAAAATTGCACAAATCTACAGTTTCTCTAGGTCATCTCAAGTGTCAAACCCTTTCATCCCCCCCTCCCCCCCACCAACACACACACTTTACTATATTCCTTTTATCACATACATACATAATGCGTCTCTCTCTCTGTCTCTCTCTCTCTCTTTCTCACTCTCTCTCTCTCCACACACACATACACAAACCAGCATTCCACTGCTGCCACGCCTCCATGCGTACGCATAACCTGCGGGCATGCTTTTCAGCCCTGAGGCGTGCAGGACTCCCACGACCACAATTAAAGGACCCACGCCATGGAAAACAGACTTTTGCATGAGTTTCTAAAGCCATAGAGTCCATATATGGAAACTGAGTTTAAAAAAGCTACGGAATACATCATGGTTGTGATGTCACATCCATGATCACATTCTTACATGACCTCCAACTTAGCCTTCAGCACTTTAGCCCCACTCTTTCGAGTCGAAGTGATACGGAGTGTTGTTCCTGCAGACAGTCTGTAGTCTGTTTTCGTTTATTTTTTATATTACTGAGCTTTAACATTTCGTACATTTCAAAAATAAAGGGCAGCCAATCAGAACAGAGGTCATTTACATATATCAGTTAGTTTAACCCTAAATGATAAGGACGTGTTAGAAAATGGTCAAGGCAAAATAAAACGAGGTATGTAAAATTGCTTAAAGGAGAAAAAAAAAAACGATGGAAAATGTGAAATATGGACCCTTTAACCAGGCTTCATTTGTGACACATATACTGCCAGCCATAGTAAGACATCCAAAGGGACCATCAATCAGATCTCCCTGTCCCAGGACACCCAGACTGTAGAGAGCATAATATAAAGGTCAGCCTGGTAACCGGCGGTACCCTCGACCTTTAACACTCGTCAAGGTCAGGAGCAGCGTCCGCCGTTAACGAGATGCCTGGACGACAATTCATCACATTCGCCCCCATACGAATGTCCTGAAAGATACAGGACACACGCAAAGGCTGCAGATAAACAGATAAAGGCGCGGATGAAAAGGCCCACAGACGGACGGAGTCGCCAGACACGTGGCAGCACCAGCAGGTACAGAGCTAAGAATGTCTCAAACAAGACAAAAGCAATGAAACACCTTTGAACGATAAGACGACAAAGGGAGCGTCCAGCGAAACTGAAAGGAAAGATCAAAGGAAATCAACAACATGGAGACAGACAGAAAGAATTAATGAGAGAGGAGTGACGGGGCTGCCTGTATTGCTTCAGAGAGGCCTAATACTGAACAAGGTTGTTCAAACTAGATATGAAGGTAAAGGTAAATGCCGTAAAGATATTGCGATAGATCAATATCGGAAAGAACTACCGTTTGAAAAAGAGGGAGGGCAGACAGTGAGGGAGGGAGAAAGAGAAAGAGAAAGGGCAGGACACTGATCGTTATCGGCCCCTAAATGTATCTTGTTCATCTGGTTATTATTAGCTGTCGTTTCGACTGAAACAGATATTACTTTAGGGACTCTGCTCAAAACAGACATGCCAAAAAAGTCATCCTGAGGTATCTTTACAGTTATGGCACTTTGTGGACAAGTTATAACTGTGTTACAGAGGCAGGAGATTGGAGCATTAGGACCACTGGTATACTGGTCAATCAAATCCCAAACAGCTGCATGGTCACCAGGCCTCTTCCAACCTGCATGATGTTGACCTAACGCTAATGCCTCGGATCCAACCAATCAGGGAGGGTAATTAGCTGGATAAGGTGTGTCAGATTGTGACTGATACTAGACTACTAGACTTCTAGACGTCTAAGAAGGTAGATGGATCTCCAGGACCAGGGCTGGTGAGAACTGCAGCCTTCAGCTGTGGTGAAATGAGAGAGAGTGCATGTGGGTAAACTGGGGGGCTGCTATTGTTCATTTTAGTCAATACCTAACCTAAAAGTAGCAAATGAAGAAAACAAGAAGGGCAGAGGGAGGAAGGGAGAGAGAGAGAGAGAGAGAGAGAGAGAGAGAGGGAGAGATGAAGGGAGGTTGGGGGGAGCGAAGAGAAGAAGGGGGTTTCCCCCCCCCCCCCCCCCAATTTTGGCTGACTGGGCAGAACCTTGAGCAGATTAAAGAGCAAGAAAGAAAGAAAGAGAAGGAAAAGAAAGAATGAAATCAAGAAAGAAAGAAACAGAGAATGATCAAAAAGACAGAGAGGAAAAAAGAACAAAAGAGAAAGAAAGAAAAGAGACAGAACATGCGAAAGAGAAAGAATGAATGTACAAGAGAGAAACAGTGAGAGAGAAACTGCAAAACAGAAAAAAGGAAAGTGTGAGAAGGAGACGAATAAATGAATTAAAAAAGAAATGGAACGAAAAAGAAAGCAAGTATGAGAGTGTGAAAGAAAGAAAGAAAGAAAGAAAGAAAGAAAGAAAGAAAGGGAGGAAGAAAGAACACTAGTGAAAGAGAAAGAAGGAAAAACAGAGAAGGTGTTAAAGAGAAAGAAAGAGAGACAGAAAATGCAAAAGAGAAAAAGAAAGAAAAGAGGGGAAGTGTGATGGAAGAAAAGTACAAAAGAGGGGGAGAGAGGCTGGAACCTCAGTGTAAGGAAGCTGGAGAGTCGGGGGAGAGAGAGAGAAAGAGAAAGAGAGATATAAGAGTGATGAAAGGAGAGGAGGAGAGGAAAGCTACTGTTATCCTCCTTCTGTCTCTTAATTGCAACCGTTCTGAGCTGGAACTGCTTCAAATCAGAGCGAGGGAGGGAGGGACGGAGGACAAAAGAACAAAAAAAGAGGAAAAAAGGGCAGCAGGCAGAGAGAAGCTGGTGCTGACGGGAGCACAGGAGTCTGATAAGAGCTCAGAAATATGAAAACTATTTAAACACAGCGATAAGAAGCAGCATCAAACAAAGACAATACGGGTCACATGAGCCTGTTTTCCTGTTTGCTTCACAACAGGGACATCACAGTGATGAACACTGGACACAGACAGGAACACACATCCTTCCGAGCTGGCTGGTCTTACGCTGGTCTGATTCGATTCTTTGGAGTCACTGACATTCTGTTTGATTCCATTTGATTCATTTGTTCCACTTGATTCTATTGATTCTATTTGATTCCATATGATTCTACTGATGCCATTTTATTCCATTGATACTATTTAATTCATTTGATTCCACTTAAATCCACTGATTCCACTTGATTCTGTTCCTTCAACTGCTTACATCTGGTTCTTTTGATTCCACCTAAATTCATTCATTCTATTTGATTCTATTGATTCTGTTTGATTCCTTTGATTCCACTTGATTCTACTGATTCTATTTGAACCTATTGTTTTCGGTAAGGTACACGACACAGTGGTAGAATACAAACAACAGTAACAGTACAGAGGGTTTTTTTTTTCCAGATTTTTATGTAGTCTGAGAATTTTGTTTATTTATTTTTTTATCTATATTTATTGCGGTGCCGGCCTGGAGTCTCTTTCAGTGCGACTTGCTCGGTTTTCTTCTTGACTAGAAAATACACACCTTAGGTAGTGAGAAACACTCAAGTGGTATGCAAGCCCCGAGGCTGCGGCCTCAGTGTGTGTGTGTGTGTGTGTGTGTGTGTGTGTGTGTGCGTGTGTTTGTGCGCACGTGTGTGTGTGTGTGTGTGTGTGTGTGTGTGTGTTTATGGGAGCACAGGAAGGAGGAGGGAGGGTTAGTCCATGTCCAGACAGGTACAAGAGAAAGAGAGAAAGAGAGAAATGGGGGAAGAAGGGGTACGGAGAGACCATCTGTCAGAGAGGGGGAGAGAGGGGGGAGGGGGAGGGCTGTCGGAAGAGAAAGAGGTGATGATTCGTTGTGTGTTTTATTGTACGTATTATGTCTTGGGTATGGTCAGGCCTTTGAGAACTGAACAACTGGATGGATCATTTAAAAGGGATTTAGACCATTTGTAGAGAGCCTGTAAACAACAACAACAACAACAACAACAACAATAACCAGTGTGTAGTAATGGCATAAACTGCACAACTGATTGGATGTCAGCCCATTATGACATCATCTTATTACATCTACACCAATGGTTTGATTTTTTCCTTCTGCTCTAGTTTATTATGGCAAACATTCAATGAAACCAGGGAAATGGACCTCCACAAAAAGTGCTGTGCACATGTCTACGCCTGATGACAGAGAGAAGCGGGGGGCCTGTGCGCACCCCCGGCCCAATTTAACCCTTTCTCTCAACCTCCTCAAATCACATCCAGCTCTTTATTTAAGGTGGTACAGACTTGTGGATGTGGTTTAGAACTCAGTACGATTTACTGCGAGTTATAAAACTGAACCAAACTGTTGCCGAGCGCTGCAGGCAGCCGTTTTTAGTCAACAGTAAAAAAAAAAACAGGGAGTGTTGCGTTAAAACAGTTTCTGTGGCAACAGTGGTCATGAATACAGAGGAATATTTATGGCTCACAGTAAGTCATACTGCATCCTAAACCACGTCCACAAGTCTGCACCACTTTAATGAGGAGCTCCATGAGGTTTGAGTGGGTTGAGGGAAATTTGAATGGTGTATTTACAAAATGGATTTGGGTGACCACTGACTTCTAGTGTTAGCAGTTTTAGCCTCGTAGCTTGTAGTTTGAAACTAAAGAAGCAAAATTTCAGACACGTCTTGGCTGAATGAACTGCATCTGGTGGAAAACAGCGTCAATTAGATTTTTGGCTAAACTATTCCTTTAAGTGCTGTGATGCCATATTGCACACCCTTATCTGAGGCAATGGCAGCGTATCACTCGTCTGGAGCCTGCAGATGTTTCCATGAGCGAACCGCTCCATTCTTCCTGGATGAGTGGCCCCCCTGGAGGCCTTGCGCTTTTAAAAGGTGTCTCTATCTAACTCCGAGTGTGTGTGTGTGTTTTTATGCTTGCTGCCCAGGGCAGTTTTCACCTCCAGGCTGCAGCTACGGTTTCATTGTCAGCTGCGTGTGTTTGAGCTCTGGCTTTGGCTCTATTCTCTTGAGTCAACTGACCGATAATCCAGCGGCCACATGCTTGTGTGTGAGCGTGTGTCTACAGTTCTGCTCTCTTTGTGGGGACCTATGAATAAAAAAACAACTTGTGGGCATGCCCCGCAAAGATAGTGATACTAGTACAAGTGTTTCAGACTTGGAGAGAAAGAAAAGAGGGACAGAGAAGGAGAGAGGGAGACTCCCTCGTACAGTGAAAAGAAGAAAAAAGCGAGCGAGAGAAGTAGAAAGAGGAGCGCAGGCTGGCATGCGTAAGCTGATCTGGGCAGCAGTGCATCCAGCTGTCCCCCTCTCCCCTCTCACACTCTGTTCAGACCCCCACCACAACTGTTCATCCCACCATTCCCACAGAAACCAAAGAGGGGACAAAAAACTGGCAGGCAGAGCAGAATGTAGCGTTCTTCCAAGAGCTAATCACTGGCAAATCAACAAAAATATTGATATTAATATTAAAAAAGGGTACGCCAGCCTAATGCAAAGTGTTACTGTCCCCTCAGTCTACAGCAGCTGGGTCCTCGAGGTTAACAGAATTTGTATAATGCCAAGTCAACATGAATAACGAGCAAGATCTCCTCCTTACATGCCCTTCCATCCAACACAACACCCTCTTCCCCCATTGACAAAAATGTATGCACTTATGCCTTTCATAGTTCATTTTTTTTCCTAGCATTTTTTACTCTTCAAAGAAAAAGAAATTGTGCCCCAAAATGTGCCATATTCAATGCCATATTTAAGGTTGTTCATACTTTTTTCCACTTAGAAATATTTAATCAGGCAAAAAATATTGGAAAATATTGGCATCAGCCCACAATTCCCATACTGTTGCATTTGCCATTGTAACAAAAATGGAAATATTTATTATTTTCCTTCATTTTCATTGTTGAAGATTTATTCGCTTTTATTAAGAATGCCTTATTTTGAAGAGTAGATGTTTTTCAAGAAAAAAAACTGGATTGGTGTTGGCCAGTCCTCAAGGTTTCAATCTCTCAATAATATTATTATGGTTATGGAAACAGAACAAAAACACAGAAGGTTTAACACACACTTTTTGAATGCAGTTAGCATAAGAGCTTATGTTATGACTGATCTAGCCATTTATCTTTGGGTTTCACATGTGTGACATAACTTAAAGATAAAAGTCTCAGACTATTTCCAAACATAAAAATCCAAAGCAAATTGTTTTCATTGTCTATATTTCCCCCCCGTCTTGCCATCATGGGGAGCAGAGCTTTCAGCTGCTCTGCTCCTCGGCTTTGGAATTCTCTACCTCCTGACATAAGAACCATCACTTCTTTCCCTCTTTTTAAATCTCGGCTCAAAACTCACCTGTTCAAAATAGCTTATTCAACATAATCTTCTCCACTCTGCCATATTATTTTGGATTGTTTTATGTAGATTCTGTAAATTGTCTGCTCTTATGCTTGTTCTTTTTATCATTTTGTTGTGTACAGTGTCCTTGAGTGTTTTGAAAGGCGCTTTTCAAATAAAATGTATTAAATGTATTATTATTATTATTATTGAGGAATTTTTTAATTCACTGATATTTTTCTGAACTATATGGAATTAGTTGGTGAATTTTGAGATGTCATGATGCAGAACTATACTCAAAACATTTTGAGGCCAAAGATTTAGACCACTGATAATTATTGTAATCCTGTCATCTTGTTGTACCGACAGGGGCCCTCTGTCTCATTTTCTGACCAACTGTCCTCCAACAGCTCCTGCCGTGTTTGTGCAGGCCCGCCAGCTTTTGCTTTTTCCTCTTGCGAGAGCCCGGTCAAGTGAAAGCTCTGGAAGGAACTGATCCCAGACCAGTGCTTTTGGTGGGTAACTTCAACCCAGGGCCGCCCGAGTGGTGGGCACACACAGGAAACAGATGGGGAGAGGGGCCTAGAAAGGGGGGGTGGAGGGAAAATGAGCCTCCATGATTGGCTACACCTGAGTAATGGTGCTGCCAGTGAGGGCTTTGTGAAAGGGGGGTTGACTTTGACAGGGATCATAACACCCTCTGTGTGGCGAGGGGGAGGACAGCTGTATTGGCGCCAGGGCAAGTTGGTGCTTGATGCCACCTGGCATTTAGAAGAAGTGGCAGAGCTCATAGTTGGCTGGCAAAGATGGAGTTTGGGGCGTCAGCCATGGAGACACCATAAGGCAAAGCCCTCTCTAGGGCTGCACAATAAGGCCAAAATCGTATTATTGCGATTCTGCTGCTTCATATTGCGATATATTAGTGCACTAATCAATAGCATGACATGCTATTGATTGGTCTGCATGACTTTTAACCAAATCTGTTTCCTTTGGAACCCTTTATTCATCAAAATATATACAGAAGCACACAGGAACTGGAACTGGGTCAGGATGTTCATGGCTGTGAGAGCAGTACTGCACAGGACAATGTTGTGATGATTACCAACATGCAGCTCCACCTTTCTCTTTAATGCCCCTAATGCTCACATGCTTTCTCTCTCACACACACACACACACACACACACACACACACACACACCCACGCACACCCACACATATCCACCCAGTGACCCATAGCAGTTCCCATCACCAGTTGGTACAGTTATATCGCTGTGGCAGGACCTCCCAGTCGGTCCCTCATCTTATTTTTAACTGCAAGTTAAATCCAAATTCCTCCCCTCGCTGAACCCTGAGTCATTTTCACATGCTCGCTTTCACATGCCCCTTGCTCGATAGTGACCGCTGTGTACACATAAACAGAAACACACTGGCTGAGGAGGGTGCAGTCTTCAACAAGCAGTGACTGATATGTTAATGAACTAGTGTACTCTTGACACACATTTTCATCACCACCAAAAGTTTTTGTACACTCTGAGATTTACTACATTTGCATGTTACTCAATTAATATTTACTAAAAATACACTCAATATTCTTTGCTAACAAATACATTGACAGTATGTTCACCATTTGAGTACCTTTATAAGCCAGAAAATGTTTTTGTTCATCACTACTGACCAACAAAAAGCCACCTAATATAATTATTTTGTGGATCACCAGACAAGTGTTAAGATATTTAATAATAAGTGGGATGAAACAGTTAAGGAGTGCATTTAAAGTTAGAGGACAGTCTAGAATTTGACTCTGCATCACCACACAATCAGTTAATAGGATGTCAGACATGCACTGTTACAGACTCTTTCATCTTAGAAAGGAAACTTGTTTTATTTGACATAATTTTCAGTTATAGTCGTTCACTCCGCAACTTTCCAGTGTTCGAGAAGAATAAAAATTTACAGTTTATGAAATAAAGGGATAAATCTGTAGTGTGAAAAAACTTGACTATATATTAACACCATAATAAAAAATTCCAAGTACACATCCACACACACACACACACACACACACATACAAATCAGCAACTCCCTCTCTCCTCTCCCATGCCTTCATCTGTCTCTCTCCCACCACTCCCTTCTCTCATCACCTCCTTTGCCATTCCACATCGTCCCACTCTCTTTCTACCACTCCATGTCCCTCTCCCTGCGCTCCCTCGCTCGCTGTGTCTAATTACCCTGCATTAATACCTGCATTCCAGTAGCCTGAGGAATGTCTTAACAATGTAGCCCTGTCCTCTCACTGCCACACAGGAGAGAAAGATCAGTAACGCTCTATTTGAAAGTCCCTACTTAAAGCCATAGTTCATACAGCGGCAGAGACATGATTTAGGCCTGCTCCATGCTAACTGGTGGGGTATAAGCTTCCATTACTCACCGGCTACATTAACCTTGTAGCTCGAGTCCAAAATGAAAGAACATCAAACGTCTCTGGGCTGCTTGACTACATTTGGGGTACTGGAGAAAGCTGTGCAAATTTTTTGCTAAACTATCTCTTTAGAATAGACATACTCAAAGATGAACATGAAGGAACAGCCATGGTCACCAACCTCGGTCCTGGGATACCTTCTTTAGAAGTCTGGTTTCAGCCACAATCTACAACACCTGCTCTGGCTGATGAGCTTCTTCAGAAGTCCCTGACTGGCTGGAGCATTAAGTAAGGCGGAGGGGGCAGCATGCTAGATGTATGTTGCGGCTGAACATGGTAAGAAAGTAGATCTCCAGAAGGAGGGTTGGTGACCACTGCTGTAAAACCTTGGCTTAGGTGTATACACCTGCCTCATAGGGATTTAGTCAGAGTTTGGTTTTGTTCTTGCTGGGATTTACACTGTCCCCCTGCAAAAAGGAAAACCACTACAGGGTAAACTGCATGAGGAAGAAACTAAGGAAGATAATGTGTTATATTATTACATCTGTTATAATTATTTGTTAGTTATTTTGTTATTCTGTTTTACACTATTACTGTTTTTTTTTATTGTCTTATCTTTATTCCTCTTGTTTGCACTGAGCATGTTTATGACAGAAGAATTTCCCTCGGGATAAATAAAGTTCTATCTTATCTTATAAAGAAGCGAGTGGAAGGAGAAGAAAGTTGTGAATTAGCTCTCAATCAAATGAAACACAACACTCAGGTACTATCTCAGAAAAGAAAATGAAAAGTGGTTACAATAGTAACTGAATGTCCCTCACTGCTTGCGCTGTAAACGTCCTCTCCTAATGAACATGTGTCTTGGGTCGTCCCTGTGTCAGCCCTTCCCTGCTGAGGCTTTTCAGTATGCGCCTGCACACCCTTGGCCACTCCGACTGCTAATTGACCAGAGGGGGGGTCCCCTTGCCTGTAACCATAGCTACCAGGGGAGGGGTGTAGTCCTCGGAAAACTGTCTGACTGAGATAGGGGGAGGCTTTCACCACCCTGCCCAAATCCCAGACTCATCAGCTTCTCCCCTCTTAATGAGTAATTGCCTATAGGACAATCCAGGTGTTGTTGACCCAATGGGCAAGTATGATTTGTTCTTTTTCCCTGACGTGTCTATTCATTTACACAGACGTATTCTGATGAACATCAATGATCCCTAATAAAATCAGCATTTCTCTTCGGTGTTGGATGTGTAGGTGGTTTAACAGGGGCCCAGGAAGGCCTTTTCATGGCCCTGGGCATGATATCTACCCCAGTATGGCAAGACCAACACCCTCAGCATATACCCAGCAGATTTGATCTTAATACCCATATCCTCCCTCGCACCAACCCCTAAATTGACTTTCTAATTAACTTTTCATTAAAACCATACTGCTCCCTGTGGTTAAGAAGAACCATATCTGCAACAAACAGCACCGTCTGTTTTCCTGCCGCCAGGCCGACCGTCATTTACGAAAAACGCTGGCCTCTGGGTTGCCCAATCGGCAAATAGGGAATTGCTCAGCACTGAGAGGGAGTAATTTGATTACGTGGAGGCTATTTCCACCGATAATGCATTAAATCTCTGTCCGGACAGAGCAAAAGTTTGCTTTTTGGTTGATAAACAAGGACACAAAGTAATAAAGGATTCATACGATACTCTTTTAAAGCACTCCCTGCAAGATCAACTGCGGCACTGATACAATATCAATGTCAAATTAGCTATTTCCTAACAAGTGATCACATGCAAAACTCAATGCTGACCCATGGATCCATTTCAGTGGAGAGTATATGAGAGGTAATTTTGTTGGAGGGTATATGAATGTATATGGGGGTAATGTTGTCAAGCCTTGTAGGGACTGGAGCCTGAAACTCGATCAATGGATCCAAATAGAAAATTCAGCAATTCTAGCTGTCACTCATCCGGCCAGGACCCATGCAACAGCGAAAGCACTGATTGGTTTAGATTAGTGCTGGGAGTGCAGGCGAGCTCAGCCGCCGCCGGGTTGAATATAATTATCAGCCGGAGTGTCACTCAAACATGGGACAGAAATAAGAGCTGGCACTAGACTCCTCCTGTGGACCTCCCCAGCAGCTCACCTAGCAGCCTGGGACGGTGATTAAGGATACACAGTCAAACATTACTCTCTCTGATCTAATAAACAGAGACAGAAGGGGTATGGGGTGGGGGGGGGGAGTTCTTTAACTCCAGTAACCGTAGACTCCTACTTAAGTCATTGCTCCTTTAAAGTCAAGCTCACACAGGTTTTGCAGGGTCTGAGAAGAGTCTTTATGTGTGTCTATGCAGGAGGAAGAGCAAGGCCCTCATGTCCCTGAGGGAAACACCTCAACATGTGCCTCCTGCAGGACATACGATATGGTACCTTATCCACGTCAGCCTGTGCGGGAAGCCCCTTCTCGAATAGACTCCTTTACCAGGTTCCTCTAGAGCGTGTATTGTTTTACAAACAAATATGACTTCATACGTACACAGTAGAATGTGCAGCTGCTTTTCAGTGTTCAACTGGATCCCAGGACACATTCACTAACATTAGCAAAAGCCCTTCACCACTGAGTTGCACATCTCAGCCATCTACAGGAAGCTCCTCTACTGTCTCTCTAAATAGCCCTCCTCCTTCCAACACCTTGGGAATAACATTCACCCCCAGACTGCCTCACAGCGACTCAAGGGGTCAAGCAACTCGTCAAACAGTGACCAGATTCCCTGAAGAGTTTAACAATACCTTGTTAACCATTAACCAAAAATGAAATGTGCTGCAGTGAAAGAGGGTCCCTTTAATATGGCTATGTGAACATGCTGTGCAAACAGAAGAAGAAAAATGGAAAAAGAGGCTGCAGATAATCATCTAGTCTGGTGTCTGACATTTCTTGCTGAACTTGCTTGACCCCCTACCACAAAGTTATCAACATTATCTCAATCTAGATACTGCGCTTTCATGATACATATTAGAAAGTTTGTATATGGGGTAGCCATAATACCAGTAGAAAAGGCAGCACAAAGCCGAAATTCACTGGATTTTGGCACGTATAGTGTTTGTTGAGGCGAAACAAATCCACAAACTGGTCAACATTTGGGCGATCCAATGAGTGGCTCTGCAGGTTAAGGCGATGGAGGATTTTGCCGCAACACTGGGACCCAAGCCTGACTGTACAGATGGCCGTGCTTTTACTGTGTGGGAAGGAAGGCGCAGTTCCTATCACCTCCGTGGATGTAATCTATGGACTTCTAGTTAGCACAGGGTTGCCTGGTGGAGGGCCAAAGCGCTGGAGTCCAGCACAGTGTACTGCTCAAACCTGATTCAACTAATCACCTAATCACCAGGGCAGGGGAGCAAAGAAATCACCAAACTATGCATGTCTACAGCCCTCCAGGACTGAGTTTGAGGTCAGTTCACTGTGGTCAATGGCACAGCCCAGAACCTCCAGTTGAGCAAGCCAAGGGGCAGGAAAAATTTCTTAAGAGCATGAGGAATAGGAACCAGAGAGAGGAACCGACACTGAAAAGAAGAAACAATTCTCCCTGGTCCAAATCAAAATTTAGAATACAAACACAAGAGTTTATGTTGTTGATGCCCTCTAAGTGGCTTGAAAGGTATGTATTAGCTTTAGCCCTGGAAAAAATTCTGGCAATGACAACTGTTGACAATAAAGATTAAGAGGGGAAAAAAAAGACGTTGATAAGGGCCTTTTAGGACGTATGGGTGTTAGGATCTCTAGACAGTTAACTCGAGAGGAGGGGTTGGCGGTTTCTTTGGCCAGGGAGTATGTTCAACTAACCAAATATCCATCAATTCCAGGCAATAAAACCTTTTCTTCCCTCTGTGACGGTACACTGTTCTTTAGTGAATGTTTACCCTCTGAGAGGAGGAGGACAATGGCCACAGTCTGGTGGAGCACCGGAATGTTTGAGCATTCTTTACTCTGGGCTTATTTCAACATACTGTGGCATTTTGACCTACAGCTACACTAGCCTGAGTCAGGTGCAACATGACACCGGAAGAAGAGAATACAAGCGAGCAAGATACAACTGTTGACCATTGATTTGAACGGACTTGAGAGGCTTACCAGTAAACAGAACCAGAAATAGAATGTTCAGAAATAGAAAGGCAACCCAAACTTGACCGCTACAACAGTTAGATGTGAAAACAAAGAGTAAACAGATCAATCGGGTGCGTGTAGTGCTTAGTTCACCATCGATCTGCATCTAATGGAACAAGGGAGGAGGTTGTCTTTCTGCAAAGTAGGATGACTGATAGCAGATCGTGACCAGAACTACTTAGGAAAGGACTATATTTCCCCCAAAGGAAAGCCATGAGCTCCAAATGCATCCACCCTGGCTGAAAGACACCCGCTGGACTTCCACTGGCCAATCATGTGCCACTCTCCACAGCTAAATGGATCAGCTGCACTTAACCTCGTCTCCTAAAGAGCTCTCGAGACTCTCGTTCTCGTCGCCAGTACCTCACTTTCAAAACTGTTCTTCAAAGTACTCATCCCTCCAAAACACACACACATACACACACACACACACACACACACACACACACAAATAGACACACACTGATGCAACCAGGCATCTTCCTTTTTTCCCCCTCTATGTTTCCTGTATGCCGCTAATAACAGGGTAGCCTTGAGAGTACAGCCTTGGAGATATCAAAAGCCGAAGAACTACTGGGCTTACTCTGTCTCTAGCTCCGGCGCTTTGTAGTGCGAGGATAACGTTTGAACACTGGGCAGAGACAGGACTTCACAACGATGGTGGGGGCGGTGGTGGTGGGAAGGGAGTTTGAGGCTGTGTACAGAGAGAGGAGGCTGAGAGTGTTGGAGGGAGAAACAAGCTTTTTTATGCGAAGAGACCATTATAGGAAGAGGCTGGATGTTAGGGGTGATCTCCCTCCGCCTTTGTGAATGCTCTTCTCCCTTCTGCCTCTTCAGACTATACACACACACAGCAGGACCCTCCTTCAATAAACCTGCAAGTGACACAGACTTCTCAATGCCAGGTCATGTGGTAAATGTGGGAAATCACCTCAGCTATCAGTGAATGATAATGACTCACAGTTACCGATATTTACCAGGGCTGTATTTATTTCTGAAAGTGGTTTTCAATCTTGGTCATGGAGTTTTGTTGAGCCCTAACACATCTGCCTCAAAGCTAATCAGCAAATTAACATTACTGAGTTGAAGTGGGTGTGTTAGGGCAGGGAAAAACTAAAATGTTCACAGCAGGGGGAAGCAGGACCAGCGAACCACTACGTAATCTAAGGGTCAGTTCCAAGTGCAGATGGAATTTTTACGAATTTTTACCAAACTCAACATCACAGCATGCTTTTCCTCAGTGCATGTCAGTGCCATACTGTCCATGTAATGTGCCTGTCTTAACATTGGACTTTTTACAGACGGCCAAAGCATTAATAAGATATGTTTAGCACACATAAGTCGGGCTAAGCATCTGTGACCTGACTGGTTAAATTCAAACAGCAGAATTAAGTAATTAAGAAGGCACACTAAAAAAAAAAAGATTAATACCGCCCCCTACATTTCCTGCAGTGTACTTTAATCTGTCATGACATCTGCACATATCATAGAAATAATAGAGCGCATTTTATTTCAAGAGAGCGACAATAAAAATCAAGATTCATTCGAATCTTTGCAGCCCAATGTGATGGGATGTAAAGGGGGGGCGTTAGACAAAACTGGCGAGACAGTCAGACAGCACTAATCCAGAACATTAGATGAGTGTGTATTTAATGTGTCTGTGCGTGTCTGCATGGTATCAATCCGGCTGATCTCCAGCAGAGCTTTGATGATATTAGGATGAAAAGGTAGATGGGTGAGGATGAGCTGTCCTTCCTCTCCAAACCACATCAAACTGATCCACATCAATCTGAGATTTAAGCGAGAGAGCAGCTGTCCGGTGCCAGAATCCCTCCTTTAAAGCTTGTTGCCAGGTGCAAAATCTTTCTGCATCTCAAGAACAAACTAGCACTTCTTAACATCACACTCGGCAAAATACTTTACACTGATCCCAATTAGTGTCCTGCAACTGTAAAAGTCCAGGAATCTTTTTAGTATTATTTAAGCCAAAAAAAAAAAAGCTTCTCAGTGAAATTCGTCAGGCGGTGGGCTCAAAAGAAAAACAGGGGGTTGTTAAAAGCACTAAAATGCGGGCAGTACATAATGAATGGAACACGGAGTAACATCAACGTGCCATATTGCGGTGTTGGATTAGCACCAGCATGCTGTAGTTCTGCAGCAAGCCACCATTGGTAACCTGTGATCACCGCAGAGAGTGAGAGAGAGAGAGAGAGAGAGAGAGGGAGAGAGAGGGAGAGAGAGAGAGGGCAAAAGAGAGAGAGATATTGACTCAGAGTCTGGGGACGAGATACAGCCTGTCCATTTGAATGCCTCTCATTCCAGCCTGGGTCCCCCTCCTGCTCGCCATGCATGAATCACAGCTAATAAGAGAGCCAGGGGCCCTGAGCGACATGTTAAGTCACAACCCTAAAAACCCAATCAATCCCATCTACAGCCACACTATCAGAATTGTCGACAGTGATGATTCGGCTGCATCAATTTTAGTCTCAAACTGAACTTTGGGGATGGTCTATACTGTCCATCCCTCTACCTTATGTGTAGGGAAGTGGGTCACCCCTAAGGACCGGTTTGAGTATGACTATCCTAAACAGTCATAATCAAATCATATCATTACCTGCATTCAGAATGACATATTATACTTGACTATGACATATATATTATACACACTGTACTAACAAATGTGCTGCTACTGATGGTCTAGTATTTCCTTTAGTAAAATGTGGTTTTGCAGAGACTTACACTCCTGACACCTACTAAGACTGAATCAATTCAGGTGTGTTTGAACCGGTGAAGCACTAAACTGTGCTTGTCCCCAGCCCTCCAGGACCAGAGTTGGATGCCCCTGCTGTATATGTGTGTGTGTGCCCTAAAACAGGTTTGGCTTTTATCTGGTGGCCCAGATGAAAGAGTGGGTTTTTCATTCGAGAGTGCCTAATGCCATAATAATTACTGGTGGCTGTGGGGGGTAGTGAGTGCATGCGTGTGTGTGTGTGATAGAGCGAAGGAGGCGGTGGTGGTGTTCGGGAGGGGGGGGCAGTGTTTGAGAGGAGAAATTAAAGCAAGGAAATGAGTGCGGGAAATAAGCCCCCAACAGACAAAGAGGGGAAGCGTGGTGTTTCCGAATGCCGCCTTGCACTCCGCTTTCGAACTGTCTCAGTGATTCTCTCCGCTGGCATCCGTTCTAGGACCGTGATCACCGGCGCGGGTCGGCCACTGCCAAGGTCTCTGAGCCTCAAGACATGAAAGAACCTCAGACTGCCCTGCAACTACCCACCGAACAATCGAACTGGTTGGTTCAACATATGAGCAAATGGAAGATGGAAGGTCCTAAAAATATTTTGGTAATGGTGAGGGGTGAAGAGCGGCTTGCCACTGAAGGTCACGTATACATTTAGGTAAATAGGGATTTTGAAGACTTCTCAGCTGAAAAGGCTATGCTAACTATGAATAGAAAAACTGACCCTTTTTCACAGTAGCCATAAAAGGTAACCAGGTTTCTATGCAATTCCACCTGCCAGATGAGACTCCCTAAATCGCACGAGTCACATGACGTATCACTGCATTTTTTCAAAGTATGATCCCTGGACAGCTCAACACGCTTGGAGGAGAACACTAAGTGCCAATTCTGTAATGTCAGCTAAAAGACGCCTGTTTTGGCTGCCATCATGCTGAGTAATGGGGGGGGGGGACAAATAAGGCCATATCTTACCAACCCAGGACAGCGAGAACAGCTGTGCTATATTGGACTTCTGATGATGGATGCTTGTGGAATTGATGGAGATTAAACTCACAATAATAGGGCAAACACAATTGTTGCGGTTGGGAGCTTTGGGTGGTATGAATGTATACGATAGTATGTAGAAAGACAGGTAATACCTCTCCCACCCTGTGTACTATGTAAACCAAAGCACCGCAATGTCAGAGAAATGCTGCACAGTTAATGAGATGAAACAAAACTAAACCCCCTTTTCACTCTCATTGCTCCCTAGCAGCTCAACACAGACAGAATTTCCCACACAAAGATCCGACAGTGTCACGGTTAATCAGACAACAGAGAAATTTGTACTGATTAAAAACATCTGAGGTGATTTCCATTCTGCTAGGGCAAGGGCCACATGGGGGTGGGCATGTGGAAAAAGACTACAGGCATCGCTTCATGGTTTGCTTGAAAACGGAACGCAAAATATCAGTTCAGCCACTTAGTCTGAATGGAAGTGCTCACACGGACATTCACACACTCAGAGAATGAGTGCATGCAAAGCGGTGTATAATATTACTACAGTAGGTTGTACAGAGTTGAGAGCGTAATAACAAGTGGGTGTGATATAATTCAGGCATGCTTGCAGTGATAACTTGGTAAGAGTGACAGAGTGGGAGAGAGAGAGAGAGAGAGAGAAAGAGAGAGAGAGAGAGAGAATGAAGTTGCACTTTTACAAGCAGCAACAGGTGTGGAGAAGAAACGCTGGAGGAGAGAATGAAAATGGAAGGAAGAACAGTAGAGCAGATAAAACAAAAGGCTGAATATACAAAGTACAAAAATACCAGTATTGATTACACTGATATCCTGCACTATATAACACACAAATCAATCATTCTGAACAATAATTAAAGATGGCATGCTGGTATGAGGCCGAGCTCAGCAAAAAGTGCTGCACAGCAATCGTACGGAACAAAAGAAAGAATATGATCCAATGGGTGATGTCATGCTGTGTATTTCATCCTGTGGGGTGGTTAGAGTATGACAGCCCACTTTAGATGTTCATCTTAAGCGAAGCACTTCAGTCAGAAACAGCTCTTTTTAAAGCTTAGCAGTTTTAAAGAGGACGTCTCTACAACTCAGACGCATATTGTGGTGAAACTGTTGATCCACTGCGCACTCCCACCACAGAGCTGAACCTGAGGCGGAGGCATAAAAGAAGTGCAGTGACGGAGTGGGGGGTGGGGAAGGGGGCCAGGTAATCTCACAGCAGCAGGGAGCGGTCCAGCTGTTCTCAACAGACTGAGGAGTTTGGTCAAGTGGGGCAGATCAGGGTCTACAGCCTAAACTGTTACAGGCTTTGCAGTCGCTTTTTGTGCTCCTTATGGACTGATGTGGTCTAGACCATATGAGGAGCGTCACTGACTCTCTCTCTCTCTCTCTCTCTCTCTCTCTCTCTCTCTCTCTCTCTCTCTCTCTCGATTTCTGCCAGTGGCCTTTACTAACATGACCACTGTAAGCAATACTGCACACATATACACACACACATTTATATAGTCCCTTTTTCTTTCTTTCTTTACACCTCTTTTTCTTTCTTCTCTCTCATTCTCCACCGCGCTCTTTCTTTCTTCTCTCTCTTCCTCTACACTGCTCTGTCTCTTTCTCTACACCTTTCTTTTTCTTCTCTCTTCCTCCACGCCTCTCTCTTTCTTCTCTCTCTCCTTCTGTTTGTCTTTCTCTATCTGTCTTACTCTACACCTGTTTCTCTTTTCTGTCTTTTCTCTCTTCCTCTACCTTTCGCGCGCGCTTCTCTTGTCCCGCTGTTGCGCCGCGAGCTTCTCTGAACCTCAAAGAGTCTGACACACACACACACACACACACACACACACACAGAGAGAGAGAGGGAGAGAGAGCGCGCGCGCTGGCTGGACCCGCAGGTGTATCTCCAGACCCCCAGACTCCTCGGGCAAGGCGCGCAGAGCGGACCCCCTCGTTACTCCCCTGTTTTGGGGGCTTTAGTGGAGAACAGTGTTCTCGGGCTGAGGAGAAACAGGTTCTGGCCAAAAAACCCAAAAGAAACTCGCACAAACGGCGCCGAGTCCGAACCTACCTAACGCGGCGCGCCACAAACAGCAGAGTAAAGAGAAATAAAGAGGAATAAAGGAATAAAGTGTGCGCGGTGACCAGCGCACCGCCAACTCGCGCTTGGGTAAAAAAAAATGTCCGTGTCTCACCTTCCAGAGTCAGAAAGACCAAGCACACACTCCTCAGAGCCTGTCCCGCCATGGCTGTCCTCTCACAACTTCTTCAGCTTCACCTTCTCTCACCGCGCTGCGGCTCTGCAGTCCGTCTCGGTTCGCTGAAGTCCTGTCTCAGACTCACACACACACAAACACTCACACGCGCGCGCGCGCACACACACACACTCACACGCCGCGCGCACACTAGTCTCCCCCTCCCGTCTCTCTCTCTCTCTGTGTGTGTGTGTGTGTGTGTGAGAGAGAGAAATCTGATGAGGGCGGCAGGGGCTTTGGTTGATATATTTGCACAAAAGGTGACCCTCCCCTCCCCCTAAAGCCAAGCTCCAGCGTTGGACTGCTGCTTCACTTGTACATAAACTCTCCCATATCACTCACCTGTAGGACTCCTGTCTGAGAGATTAAGTATTAAGACATGTAACACTGTAACTGTAATGTCATTTAAACTACCTGTGAAACGTCTTTTCAGACAGGACTCACACAGGTTAATAATATGGAAGAGTTTGTATACAAGTGAATATATATACTGTATACTGTATACAGTACTGTGCAAAAGTCTTAGGCACCTGAGAAAATTATACTTAAAAGCTGTTTGCTACTGGGCAGTAGTGTT
>JBBPCZ010000007.1:3305000-3318944 GCA_037974445.1 Brycinus macrolepidotus
CTCTCCTCAGCGTCCTTCTCCCAACACACTCAGAGTCTCTCCTCAGTGTCCTCCTCCCAACATACTCAGAGTCCCTCCTCAGCACATGTCCAAACCAACACAGTCTTGCCTCTCTGACTTTTCCTCCAAAAAGTCCAACTCGAGCTGTCCCTCTAATAAACTCATTCCTGATCCTGTCCATCCTCGTCACTCCCAGTGCAGATCTGAACATTTTCAGCTCTGCCACCTCCAGCTCTGCTTTTCTTCATCCTCTTCATAGCTGTTCTTACTTCCTCCTTGCTAATCCTCTGCACTTCCTGATTCACTATCTCCACATCCTTCAGCCTTCTCTCTCGCTCATTCTCCTCATTCATTAGTCCCTCAAAGTTCTCCTTCCATCTGCTCATCACACTCTCCTTGCCTGTTAATACATTTCCATTGTTGTCTTTTACCACCCTAACCTGCTGCACGTCTTTCCCAGCTCGGTGCCTCTGCCTAGCCACTTGATACAGGTCCTTTTCTCCCTCCTTTGTGTCCTCTCATACAACTCGCTATACACCTTAGCTTTGACCATTACCATTTCTCTTTAGCTTACAGTTAATCTATTTTCTTCATCTCTCTGACTACCCCACTTCTTTGCCAACCTCTTCCTGTGGATACTGTCCTGTACTTCATTCCTCATTCCACCACCAGGTTTTCTTGTCCTCTTTCCTCTGTCCAGATATCACCCCTAGCACCTTTCTAGCCATCTTCCTTACTACTTCTGCAGAAGCTGCCCAGCTATCTGGCAACTCTTCACTGCCACCCAATGCCCGTCTTAACTCCCTGAACTCCACCCTACAGTCCTCCTTCTCCAACCTCCACCACTTGATCAAGACAGACAAAGGAAAAAAACAGAACTTGGCATAAACAAGAAACAGGAAAAACACATGTGAAACATGGTGGTGGCAGTTTTACAGTCTGGAGCTGCTTGCAGGCAGAACACCTTGCCATCAACAGAAGATCTGATCACAAGATGTATGTAGAAATTCAGAGAATTCTAAACTTTCTAGCACTAATGTACAATGTTTCTCCTAAGGCCTAGAAGACTCTGAGGGTTCCCGACTACCTTCCACAGACACGGTGGTTGGCATACATTTGACAATGTAGCCCCACAAAAGTTTTAAATAATTGCTTGAATTTCACTTAATCAACTGCAGGGCATCTCTCATGGTCTCATTGGAATATCTAGCTCTTGTTGTTTTCCTACTTTAGATGAACAGATAGGATAAACACATCAAAAGCTAAATGTCAGTGTACGGCATAATGTATAAAATGATTCTAATGTGTGTCTGTGGACCTTCCCAACTTTCAAGTAACTAGTAGGAAGCTAAACAGCTGCCAGAACCAATATTAAAAAATAACTAAGAATAATGAATGGAGCTGGAGGATGATTCTAAAATGACTGAGTAAGCTGTAGAGCATTGAGCATGAGACTTATAATAAAGCTAATGTCCACAATGCCTCATATTTCAGAAGAGATGATAGAGTATCAAGGCAGATGACAATGATGAACTGCATAAGAGTTCCCAAAATTTATAAATTCATATAAAAACTTATGCACAAAACATAGCACAATACAAAAACATTTACCTGAAAGCTAGGTACCAACAGCTTACTAAAAATACATGAAAATTGCTTTTCAAACACAGTTCCATAAGTTTTCCCAAAGTTCTGCATGATTCAGACTCATTTAATGTGAGTTCCTTAGTGATTTGTTCAAGGCTGTGGTGAATCGAACCAGGGGTCATGAGGTTCTCAGCACAATTACACCCATTTAATGTACTGTCAAAACCAGTGAACCTACTCCTCTTCTGAGCTTTAATATATGATAATAGTGGTTGCATACACTGATCAATCAGTCCAATAATAAATCCAAAACTTGGCACTGTTTGAAACAGTAAACTACAACCCCTAGCAAAAATGATGGAATCCACTTTTAGAGAATATTCATCCAGCTGTTTTACTTCATAACAAATCAACACATCACATATGTGAGGCTAACATTCTGAAACACAGAATTAAATTTAATTTAATTTAACAACATTAAATTAACAACAATTTTCAGATCAAGTAGAGGATAATATGATGGAATAATCACCTGGATTCTTTGAGGCACGGACTTCATGAAAGATAGTGTCCATTGTGGCTGGATTTTTCTTCTCTACACAATCACCAATGACTAGTTAACTAGAAAAAACTGATATTCATGCAACCCCTAGGTGATAATGGTAACACCCTTTGTCCATGCACCAATTTGAATTATAGGATTTTAAAAAAATACATTTTAGGCCAAAACTTTCTCAAAACTATCGTGAAACAATGTCTTGGGCATTTTAAAGTGGCTTTTGGAGGCACTGAATTCAGCAAGTTGTCTGGAGAATTTCACATTTAACCACTCTGATGTGACATTATTCACATTTGAAAAAAGTGAAAAGTTATTGATGTAATTATTATTAATACGAGCGATTCCTGGCTTTCAAACAGCAGCCATGCTGCTCAAGCCATCCAAAACGGAGCCTCATTGAAATAGCAGCTTCACAGCAGCGCTCGCCTCGTGAGAATGATGTTCTCTTTCTCAGCGTCTATTCATAATAATTACGCTTTCTTGTCAGCTGGCTGAAACGCTCAAATTAATATTCCCTCGACAACCCCCTCTAGCAGCTGTAACGACCCCGTCCTAATCCCATGCTACAGCAGGATTAACAGGCTACATGCGTAGTGCAGTGATGAAGACTGATCCAGGGCAATGTTTAATTAAAGCAACCGTAATAATAACATCTAACATGGGGGGGTCTTAATATTGTATTGAGGCATAATTAAGCTTACAGTGATGCACATTTCATTGTACTTTGATTAAAACCTATTTCTTGTGTGCGGTCTGAATAAAACGCATAGCTCATGCTAATTGGATTCTTCTTCTTTTTTTCTTTGCCTATCGGAGCTGTCTGATTTTTAAATGGAGTGTCTTTGCTCTTTTCCCTCCCGTTTAACCCACTCGCTCTCCATCAGACTTTTAGGAGCAAAATCTCTGGCGTGGACTGACCTTTTGTCCCAGGCTTTTCACATTTTCATATTCCACTTCTCTGTGACAGGTGGTCCCTTTGGACTATTGCCTCGTCTCTCGCTTCAACTGTTCACTCACTCTTTCTCTCTCTCTCTCTCTCTCTAGCTCTTTCTGTCGCACTGAAGTGCACGCCATGCGAGTCCCTATGGCGCGCGGCATTATTGAGCAGAGGGTGGGTGACATGAGGGGGGAGAAAAAAACAAGCGAAAACTTTCTCTCAGATGGAGGGCCCATTCGATTGTTCTCGAGGCCTTGAAAGCCTTTTTGTTTCCTGGCGACATGCGTGTTCCCCGTTGTTGGTACTGGCTCGGCTTCAATCAATCCTGAGTGTTTCCTCTCGGCCTTGGTCTCTCAGCATGGGCAAGGTCACTCTGAAGTGCACGAAGACCTTCACGTTACACAGGGCAGCTTTCGACAAAGGGCGTATGTCAATGGGACCTCTGAAACAAATAAGAACATTCGCAACAAAGGCCTTAGCAACTGTTTATCTCAAGCACACGATCCCCGGTGCTAATTAACCACCTTTGAACACCTGCAATGTTCATTTGTGTGCAACCAGACTATGCACTCTACCCTTACTAACCCCTTACTAATAGACCACTTTATGAGCTCCACCTAGTCATAGTTGGACTGTACACGTGTTCTACAGGGAACATGCTTCAGTACAGCATTTTCCTGCCCATTTTAAAGATGATTCTCTGCAGTTTCTTAACATCTTAAAACAATAAAATCAAATATGAACACTGACCACATTTCATGCTTTGGTTTTTAGCCATTTTTTTAAGCAAATAAACCATCATTGTTAAATATGTGCCGAAATGTGTTCTCTGTAGAGTGTGTGAACCAGGGGTTCCCAAACTTTTGCACACAACTGTGCCTATAAATCAGGGGACGTAAGTAAATAACCCCATTGTTTGGTGGGACTACTTACCCAAAAGGTCTAATAGATCATATAAAGCAGATATAAAGATCATATATGTACAATACGTCGACCAACTACAACATTAAAACCACTGACAGATGAAGTAAACAACACTGATTATCTCGTTATAGTGGTACCTGTTGAGGAGTGGATCTATTAGGCAGCAAGTGAACAGTCAGTTCTTGAAGTGTATGTGTTGGAAGCAAGAAGTGTAAAGATCCAAGCAACTTTGAGAAGGGCCAAATTGTGATGGCTGGATGACTGGCTAAGAGCATCTCCATAGCATTCTCAACCCAGAACAGTAATAGATCCTTCAGCACTGTGATATTTTAAAACACGGTTACAGTTCCAGGACTTTCTAAAGGCACTTTTCCATAGCCATACAGGAATTGTGCTGTACCTAAACCGTACTGCGTTGGCACAGAACTTGTAGCACTTGTAGCTTTGAATTTCCAGTGTATCTCAGCCCGGTAACAGTGTTTCTGATGTGTTAGCAGCGCTATTCTCTCCCCACAGTTTATGGCTGGTCGTCGTCCCAAAACCACGTCCATGGAGTCAAACCAGCTCAAAGTTTTGCTGTCAGAGCTACTTTTGATGTGGTATTTTTACATTTTAATTTTTTTTCTCTGCATTCTTTAGCCATGCAAAGAATACCTAAGCCAGTTAACTTGTTTGCGAAGTCCTGGTACACGTTTGCGTTTCTCACAGCGTTAAAGATAAATTTGTTAGTGTCACAGAAAACTCCCACTGAAATTTATCTTCAGCCCAAACAGACAGTAGTGCCACCCAGTTGTTCTTTTGTATCTCCATTGTTGTCTTTTGCATGGACATTAAAAAAAAAACCCCAAAAAAACAATGGCCTTTTTCCATGCTTTGATGACAACATTTCGACCAATCAGAAAGCAGTGATGCAGTCAGCTCGCCTGCGGCCCGCTTTCAGCCCTGCCATCGAGCAGAGCCGTGACAGCTCGGGTACGGCTCGGGTCCGGGTTACTTTATTTGTAATGGAAAAACATTTGTTCACGGTACTTCACGGTTCCTTGTGCCAGCGGAAAATTCCCCTCATTTACCACCAATCAATATGCAATATTTTTGGTATAATGGAAAGTATGGGAATGAGCCAGGCTCTGGAGACACTCTGCGTTTCTTGGCTGGGTCCTCGTGATTGGAACAGTGGTCTAGAAATGGAGCCCACCTGGAACGCAGCTACTCTGTTCGACCATATGTGCCATATGCACTTTTGTGACGCATGCGTGGGGAGGCAGCGTTGATTGCTGCTCGACAGTCACTCTTTATGGCAGGCTTCTGCCGCGCCTCGCATCGACAGAGGACAAACATATTGATCAGCGCCGTGGCGACCTCCGCTGGCTTTAACATCCAACACCCTGCCAGCAATAAAACCCCCCCGCTGAGTGTCTTCTGACAGAATGCCGCATTGATTGCGCAGGAAATAATGGCGGCCTAATGGTGTAGTTTTCCACAGCTGTGCTACCTCGCTCGCCCTCCCGCGCTCTCTCTCCCTGCTCCCCACACCATTCCTCTGCCATCATCGTTATGATTCATCAGCCCGGCTCTTCTATATTCATTCGTTCGTCTTCGTTCATTTTATCCCTCTCTTTTGTCAGATTTAAATGCCCCTACCTCCAGTCTCTTTAACAGCCAGCTGTAAAGGCATCGATCTCGATCTCTCTCTCTCTCTCGCTCTCTCTCTCTCGTTCTCCCTTCTTTATTGACATCTTGCAGTGAGAGTCTCCAAACGAGTCAAGACAAGTTTCTGACAGGGTTTTTTTTTCGAAGTACGTTTTATTTTGTCGTGCTCGGTGTCTTTCTCCTATAAAGAAACACAGTTAGCTCTATCAACAGCGACGTGAAGACTATAAAAAAAGGGGAAAAAAGGGGAAAAAAGGCATGAAAGACAAAGAGGAAGAGACAAACAGGCACGGAGACGAGGAGAGAAAGAGTGAGGAAGACAGAGGAGGAAAAAAGAGGAGAGAGAGCCAGAAAATCCGGGCTTTGCAGAGTTGAAGGCAAAAAAAAAAAAAAAGTGAAAAGTGTACAATTGGTAACATTTACAATTATAATAACAGTAATAATAATAACAATAACAACAATCGTAATAGTCCAAATAATAATTAATAAAAAAAACAAACAATCTTTTAAAGACAAATGAAATCTTTTTTTTTTCACATTTTCTCTGTTTGTTTTTTTTTAAAGATCACTCAACAGTAATGTTGCACCTCTAGGCTAATATTCTGTGTTAGTATAATAGCATCGCTTGGTAATGCGCTCAAAAGTAAATCTGTTTTTGTTTTTTTTTTCGGCGATGTTCGCTTCTTAAAAGGTTCATTTAATTTACTTTGACTTTTTTATACAAATAATGATGAGAGATATGTTTCACTGTGTCTGTTCATATGCTCGTGTGTGTGTCTGTGTGTGAGTGTGTGTGTGTGTGTGTGTGTGTGTGTGTGTGTGTAGTATTCAAGAAGATATTCCTTTTGTTCTTTTCTCCAGTGTTGTGTTCAGTTCATCTAGGCCTCTACTAACACCTGACCTAATGCCTTTATTATTTGCAGACAATAGAGAGAGAGAGAGAGAGAGAGAGAGAGAGAAAGAGAGAGAGAGAGAGAGAGAGTGAGATATGGATGAGGAGGTGATAATTCATAATGAGAATGATTCGTCTGGAGACAACCTGTTAAACTCTCCATGCTCACTTCAGCCATGCTAACCCATGCTATTTACGTGGGCTAATGACAGGCTTGCTGTCCTTAAGACTAAAGAATATGAGGTTTCAGCCTTAAGTCCAAGAGAATATAATTGGCCTTGTCCTCTCTGGGTGGCCTTCCCTCTCCCTCATCACTCAGTGTGATACCAGCCAGCATGGGCATCTATAAGCTGATATAACAGAACTGGTGGTTTGTGTTCTCCTCCAAGCATGTTGAGCTTTCCAATGATGCTGTGTTAGCAACAGTTCGAAAAGAGGAGGAAGCTCTTGGTAGCTTTCAGCCTTCCATTGTTGGTGGTATCATGTGATTGGGGAGTCCTGGCTAGTGCATGGAACTGGACACGTGCAATACCATCGGACATCTATAGGGCAGATTTCTTGGACACAGATCTTGGACTAAACTGCAGGGTGTCTAGGATTAGCCTTAATCTGGATCTGCATAACCAGCCCACAAAGTTTTAACCTGTCTTAACTGCTATTTGTATGGGATTAGTTTTACATGGGTATATGAGGGCACATCTGTAATATTTATGACAGATTCTCACAGGCCCCGTATAAATGAAAGAGTTGGGGGAGGCTGTTTGATTTACACAATATGTTTGGCTGCTTGAGTTGAACATGACCAAACATTTCATTTCACCCATGTAACCCTAACCATCTGCCTAGCTGTGTAAAGTGAATGCCGTGTGTCCTTAGCACTAGCTTGAGAATTTACAGCCCACAGCCAACAATAATCAATAATCAATTATATGCGTTATGGTCTGGAGTCATTTACATTTTAGGTAAGGCAATTCATATTGGCTTCATCTGGGCCACATTCAAAACCACAAAACTTCTTTTCTACAGGATATGATGGAATATTTACTGACATGGTCATTCTCCTAGAATTAATAACCTGGGTTATTACTACAGCTCGTTTTATTGGGACCATGTTTGTGAGTGCGTGCGAGATGACCCAGCACAGTTTGTGTTTACTATGCCCCTCTCTCAGTATTAAGAGGCCAAATTGTGTTGAATCATGTGCCAAAAAAAACCCAGTCATCATTTTTCCAACCTGTCAACCTCTTTTAGAATTAAAAAGGCTGTTTTTGTTGCTGTGCCTTATAAAGCAACTGGGAACTGGAGAGTGTATGGTATGTTGGTAAATGGTAAATTGTAACAAAATAATCTTACTTAAAAAAAAAAAACAAATGAAAAATGAGAAAAATATGCATGATATGGGCCCTTTAATAATTTTCTACTCTCTCCCTCTCACTCTCTCTCTCTCTTAGCAGTCATATGGCACTGCTATGGTGGATATAAAGAGGGTTGTGTGTGTGTGTGAGTGAGTGTGTATGTGTGTGTGTGGCTGCGGCCCTGTGGCCATCCAATACAGGCTGTTACAGTAGATACTCCTTCTTGCCCTGACTGGTGTCATTCCCATTTAGAAATGCTTCCTGCACCTCGCCGTGCTCATCCAGACCACTTGCCTCATGCGTCAGATACGAGCCTAGAGAGCGAAAGAGGGAGAGAGAGAGAGAAAGAGGGAGAGAAAGAGTGGGAGGGAGAGAGAGAGAGAGAGAGAGAGAGAGAGAGAGAAAGAAAGATTTACATTACCTGCACTGTCCTAATACAGGCTCACACTGCCTTGTTTAAGGTGTGTTTAAGTACAGTTACTCTTAGGTTGGATGGGGTTTTGCCAACCTTCTGTACAGCTTGTCTGACCTCACAGCAGTTGCTATGAAAGAAAAGTATTTTTGGGTGGAGTATAGACAGGGGGTGCCCTGCTGGCCAAAAGCAGTTGCCTGAATTAACAAATAACCTGAATAAACAGATATTTTCTTTCATTTCGTAACACGCGCAGACATAATCTGTGCTCTTCAAAGCAACCCTGATCTGGTGGCATCCTTAAAATAAAAGAAACTGAAGAAAAGTCGTTGAGAAGGAGGTGCTGGTCCGTTGCTGTGGTTTGCCCGGAAACTTCACAGTCACAGTTGTTGACTGGATCTAAAGTGGTCAGAACTAATGGTACTGTTCCTCCTTACGAACCAGTCTTTGGCCAGAAATGACCAACCTGATCAACATGGAGGAGACAAGAATTAAGAAGCATAATACAGACACTCAATTTCTATATCTCTAAATAACTTCATATAGAGTAGGGTATATGTTATATATTGAAATATATAATCGCACCAGACAAGACCCAACTGCTTGCGCTGGGTTCAGTCTTAAAAAAAACTTGCTTATGTGGTTCAGGTCAGTTTTGGGCAGAATTTTGGCAGACTCAGGTTCAGAACTTGCCAGGGTGGTTTAGGTCAGTTTCCAGCAGAATTTTGTCAGGTTCGGGTTAGTTTCAGGCTCAGAACTTGCTGATTTCCTTCAGGTCCATTTCAAGTAGACTTCTGTCAGGCCTGGGTCACTTTCAGGCTTAGAACTTGCCAATGTGGGTTGGGTCAGTTTAAAGAAAAACTTGCTTATGTGGTTCTGGTCAGTTTTGGGCAGAATTTCATCAGACTCAGGTTCAGAACTTGCCAGTGTGGTCTGGGTGACCACTGGATTGCATTTTGTCAGGCTTGGGTCAGTTTCAGGCTCAGAACATCCCAGGGTGGTTTAGGTCAGTTTCCAGCAGAATTTTGTCAGGCTTGGGTCTGTTTCAGGCTCAGAACTTGCCAGGGTGGTTTAGGTCAGTTTCCAGCAGAATTTTGACAGACTTGGGTCAGTTTCAGGCTCAGAACTTGCTGATTTGATTCGGGTTAGTTTCTGGCAGAATTTTGTCAGGTTTGGGTGGCTATAGTTAGGTGTAATAGCTATATTACACCACAACCAGACCTTCAAGCTGATTCAGTCCTGCCATCTGCTATCCAACATCACTTCATCTGACCCCCTCTACCTGCTGAGCTTAAAGTAGGATACTCCTTTTAAGTAGCGCCCCACAGAGTCAAAGATCTTCTAAATGGGCTGGCGGATATAGACACAGTCCTAATTAATCTCAAATTAAATATACGTATAATCACCATGAACGTTGTTCTCTATGCACTCAACAGTCCAACACTCCAATACCTCCTCATTCGCATTATTATGGGCCGATTGGTTTCGCCCCAGCATGAGCAACTTCAATCCCCACTTTGAAAGCCAGCTTAATTAAAAAAAATTGATCTTGCGTGGGTGTCTTTTTTCAAGCACATAAACCAGTCACTGACAAGATTGTTAAAAAGCCAATGTGCTGCCAGGCAGGCATGGTCCATTCAAGTTTCTAAACACTGTTTTAAAGTGAATGATTATCTAATATAGCCTAGAGGAGGATGTGTTCCTCTTTAGACACTTGGTTCTTCTCAGTGGTTCTTCCTTAAGCTCTTAAAGAGTTTTCTCCTGTGAAGTCTTGGTTTCACCAAGTGGTTCTTCCTCATGATCTTAGAAAGCTTCTCCTTTTGAGCCTTGGTTCCTCTCAGTGGTTCTTCTTCAAGTTCTTTGTGATCTTTTCCTTCTTCATGCTCTTAGGAAACTTTTCCCTTGAAGTTTCAGTTCCTCTCAGTGGTTCTTCCTCAAGCTCATATGAAGCTTCTCCTTTTAGGTCTTCGTTCCTCTCAGTGTCTCTTCCATATGCTTAAGAAGCTTTCTGCGTTTTGGTTCATCTTAGTGGCTATTCTTCAAGTTTTTAGGGTTCCTCCTTTTGAGTCTGAGTTCTTTTCAGTCATGCTTTGACCTGGTTTGAGGAAAGTGTTTGACTGGTGGACTTTGAAGTAAGGAGACTATGTAACTATGTAAAATCGAATCTTTCTGCAAAGCTTGATGAATTCCCTCCTTGTTTTACTAATGAGGGAATTGATGGATTCCCCCCCCATGTTTCACTAAAGATGTGTTACTAAGTGCTACATTTCTTGGCACGTGGGCCTCACTGACAGTGCCAACAGCTTTCAAGGGAAAGGCATGGACAGACTAATGCATTTCTTTATAGATGCAAACTGATACAGTCAACTTAAAGGCCTGTAAAACAGTCATACCACACTTCTATTTACCTCATCTCTTCATATCACAGAGCCATATTGGCAGTGCTAGCAGTGCCAATAATCTCTTATTTATTACTTCTGCTTTTCCCTCTCCTCTCTCGCCCCACCAAATCCTCACTCACCTTCTCTCAGGCCAAGATCACACGAGTCTGCTTTTAAGGCCCTTTCCAGGCCTTTTGTACTATTTACTCCACTCTGTATGATGTATTTTATAGTCAAAGTTTGGGCACCCTGGTGAGAACACTCTGTTTTGTTAATTTTCTAATTCAAAATACAAACATAATGTTATAAAATAACTTGTCTTGAATTTCATCTTATATTGCATTTTGGCATATAATATTACGACTAATCAAAAAGAAGTAAATAAATAAAATAAATATGTTTCAAATGCAACCTGGATTACCTATTTCACCTTTAAAGGTAGGTGTGAGCGGTCTGGCGATAAGAAAGTAAGGCATCAGTCATCGTGACTTGCAGTAGTTTAAAGGGGAATTTTTGTGGAATGAAATCGTTGTAAACAAAGTCTTTTGAGAGTGGTCCATCAAGATTGTTCACAGTGGTGGCCAATTGAAGTAGACGTCTGAAGAGTTTCTTGCCTCTAAAACATCGTTTACAGAAAGTACTTACATGAAATGTTCATGAATACAATGCCTGATGCCTGAGTCAATAGGCAATAGGATTGAAAAGGATTTTGGCCTAAAACATGGGGTTTTATTTATTCATGGCAGAGAATTACATGTAGGGGGTTATAAGTCAAAGTATTCCCCCAAATCCTTATTTTCTTCAAACTCACTTTCTAGAAACACTAAAAACACATCCATCATCAACATTATACACAAAACCCAGAAGACATGTAAAGATTCAGTGGTCTGGATCATAAATAAAAGGCCTATATTTGACCTCTAATTCCATTTACCACCACTGCAAGGTGAATCAGAAACAGTTTCACTATAATTAAGCATTTCAAATCACTCTGAATGACTTCTTCTGGATAATTCAATCTCAACTATTGAATTATGCAGAAATTTGAAGAGGAACAACCCTTTAACCTCCACCCTAATGATCCAAGACCACCATGAGCAGGGGGCCCTGTAGAGTCTCACCTTTCTGTCGGACGGAGCACCAGATGGTAACTATGAGGACGCAGATGACAGTGAAAACCAGCAGAGCCAGAACACCCCCTATGACTGCATACGGTACTGCGCTGTGGGTTTCCACCACCGCCCCGGGGTCTGCCATGGAGAGACACACACACACACACACACACAGAGGAGAGAGAGAAAGAGAGAGAGACAAAAGAAGTCAGAGACTTCCCCCAGGTGTATTCCAGCACACAGGTTGTCTACCAAAAGCGTGACAGAGAGTGACAGAGAGGGGGAGAGACAGACAGGAGAAACGAGTGTGCGGGGGCGAGTGATGATGTCGCTTTGTATGTTGCAGTCTGCCTAGAGTGAGGCTTCCCCAGACACAGACAGAGACACACACACACACACACACACACACACACAAAACGTTTGAAACACACCTTCATGTGGATCTGGACAACAGCATGAAAGATTTGATCGCCTGTTTGAATGGACTGAGAGTAACGGAGATGCAGAGGGGGGGAGAAAAGAGGAAGAAAGAGACCGATAGAGACACGGAGGCTAAAAAAAAGCAGCACGGATGGAAACAGTGGAAAAATATGTTGGCCATAGGTTAGAGAGAGAGAGAGGGAGAGAGAGAAAGAAAATGAGAGAGAGCGACAGAAGAGTGACAGAGAGGGAGGTAGAGAAGAAGAGAGATAGAGGCAGATGAAAAAGAGAGAGAGAGAGACGTGTGGAGAAGAAAAGTGAGAGAGAGGGAAAGAAGAGAGACAGGTGTGGAGAGAGAGAAGACAAATGAGAGAGAGTCCGAAAAGTGAGGAAAGAAAGAGAGAACGAAACGGAGAGAGGAAGTGAAAGGGACAGAGAGAGTGAGGAGGAAGGCGAGAGGTGGAAAATGAGAGAAAGGCAGAGAAAAGTGTGTAACAGAGATAGAGAAAGAGAGACGTGGAGAAGAAAAAGGTGTGCGGAGAGAGAGAAGAGAGAGAGAGGGAAATGTGGAGAGAGAAGAGAGATGTGGAAAATTAGAAAGAGTGAGGAAGGGAGAACGAGAGAGAGGAGAGATATGTGGAAAATGAGAGAGGGAGGGAGAAAGAAAATTAGAGAGGTAGAAAACGAGAGAAACTGTGTGAGAGAGAGAGAGAGAGAGAGAGAGAGAGAGAGAGAGAGGAACAAGAGAGGTGTAGTGGGAGTGAGAGCTGTATTGAACAGGCTGTGATTCCATTAGAAGTCTGGAGAGCAATATTTTATAAGGGATGAAAAATTAAGCAGCTTTCGGCCTCATGTGCCTGGCAGGCAGCGCTCACTTAGTGACAGCAGACAGAGATTGCTCTCTATATCTGCACATCAACACACACACACACACACATACACACACACACACAGAGTCAGAGAAAACAATGCCCTGCTTCCTCTCTCTCTGTCTGAGAGAGACAGCACAGAATTAGAAAACAGACAAAATGAGGTGAAGAGGTAAGGTGAAGAGAGAGAGAAAAAGACAGCAGGAACAGAGCAGAGCGATCAAGAAAGGAAAGATGTGAAAGCACGAAGGGAACACGTCACTGTTCAGAGACGAGGAAAGACACGTGATTGTTCTTTCATAGGTCACACGACGTGTGTGTTCCTGTAACTGTGAGCTGCCTCTCTATTTAGAACCTAAAGATTCACACTGAAACTTCTTGCCTGTGCTCGAGGGGCTTCATACCTTGACGCTTTAACAGAGTTTACATGCTACATAGAAGTCTTTAAATCATTTATTTACTAACAAAGCAATACAAATTCTATGATGAGCCATTAACCTATTAATTCGTTTTGACTTATTACGCTATTAATAAGTAAAAAGTATTGTAGGACTTAAATATTGAAGTCTTAATATCCACCAGTGTGTGTGTGTGTGTGTGTGTGTGTGTTTGTGTGTGTGTGTGTGTATGTGTGTGTATGTGTGCAGATAGTGATGGCCACAAGCAGTGTTTTGACCTGAAAGACCAATAGGAACCACACTTCCACACCTCTTTACCCTTCGCTCTCCTTCCCTTGCCTTTGCCTGTGTAGGTGTTTTCTTTTGCGCGCGCGCACACACACACACACACACACACACACACACACACACACACACACACACACACACACACACACATATATATATA
>JBBPCZ010000007.1:3321829-3340750 GCA_037974445.1 Brycinus macrolepidotus
TGATCTACATGCCTAAATATAGCTAGTTAGTTTCCCAGGCACAGTAAACTACTGATTAATTGATTAATGCACTTTTTTATAAGTGAGGCTGTAGAGTAATAGGGATTTGCAGATTGCTTGTGAGGCGCTCTTGCAAGAATGAAAAGAAACAAGAAACATGACAGAAGGAAAAAGGTAGAATGTTATCCAACAGAATGTAGAGCAGATGGGGAGGGGTGGGAGAGACAAGAGGAGTGTGTGTGAGAAGAGAACTGAAGAAGGGGACAGAGACGACACAAGAACAGAACATAAAAGAGCCACACAGAACCGATGTGAAAAACAAAGGACTGAAGGTAAGAAAACTGAAGAGAAGAGAAGAGAAGAGAAGAGAAGAGAGAATAGGAAAAAAAATAAGATAAGAAGATAAGAAAGAACTTTATTTATCCCGAGGGATATTCTTTTGTCGTTAGCATGCTCAGTGCAATAAGAAAGAATAAACGATAATAGGACGATAGAGTAAAAAAAAATAGACAATAAACAATAGTGCAACAACAAGAACTTTATTGTAACAAATAACAGTGTAACACTGTAACATTGCTGTGTGTAAGATTTAGTGTGCTGGACCAGCTGATCAGTAGTGCAAAATGGTTTATAAAAGTGACTTAGTGTTAATGCAATAAGAAGAAAAATGAATGCAATAAAATAGCAGCAGATGATGAGGGATGAGATTAACATTCAGTAACATTCAGTCAATTCACAGATTAAATACAGTTGAGTTATATTGCAAAATCCGATTCAGCACAGATAATTGTGGTGTAGAGAACGGGTGAGAAAGGAAGATGAGAAAGAATGTAAGACAAAAGAAAAAAATAAAAATGAGAAGTGAAAAAATAAGAGAACAGAGAAGAGGCAAGAGAATTGACAAGGCAGAAAAAAAGACAAAAGAGAAGAGAAGAGAAGAGAAGAGACGAGACAAGAAGAGAAGAGAAGAGAGGAGAATAGAAGAGGAGAGAAGAGACGAGACAAGACGAGACGAGACAAGAAGAGACGAGAAGAGAAGAGAAGAGAAGAGAAGAGAAGGATGGTTACCTTTGGGGTCCAGCTCAAAGCTGGGGGATGTAGGGGTGGGGGATGAGGTGGAGGATGGAGTGACAGACACAACTACATTCTCTATGAGGGAACGACATGGGAAAAAGTTAGACACAGTTAACTACATCCAAACTACTGACCTGTCCATGCCCTGCCCACGTTAGTTATTCTGTAGCCACTGCAAAGTTGAACATGCTTTACAGAACACTGGTACATAAAGTGACCAGGCTTTTAGGCTAGGCACGTTAAGTTTCGGGTCTTTTTTTGCCGCTTGCCGCTATGGAAGCATGTAAAAACAATCGTGGTCAACTGCCCCACTTGATAACTCCAACGCTTGAATGGAATTTTTGCTGACATTCTGTAAAGCTTGCCTGACTTATCAACAGCTGCTACATAAGAACAAAATTGTGGGCAGAGCATGAGGTACATTACACATTACTACTGTACATGCAGGACAACTCCTGTGCACAAGCACATCTAGAGCAAACAGGCAAAGCGCCAGAGAGACAGATGTGGGTGTGTGTGTGTGTGTGTGTGTGTGTGGGTGTGTGTGTGTATGTGTGTGTGTGTGTGTGTGTGTGTGTGTAAGTGGACATGGGTCTGCCATCTGGTCATCCAGGGCCTTAGTCCAATCAAGCGTTGATGTTAAACAGCTGTTACACTGCATTGGCTTCTATAGGCCACTCAGGTCAGTTTGAAGTTTCAAAGTGGACATCAGGGGTCAATTCGGAGCGCAGTTTTGTTCCTCTCCCACCCAGCAGGGTGCAGTAGAGCGCTGTTTAACTCTCGCCCCATCCCTCTATCCCCAATATTTCCCCATATCACAGCTCGTCCATCTCTTTCCTCTGCACTTGCTCACTATTTTCAGCCGAAACATCCTCCGTCTCGCTCCAGGACTAATGCTGTTTCTCCTTTAGCTGATTGTGGGATGTGTGTGTGTGGAGTGTGGGTATGCACTGCTTTGTTTACAGCTACTTTCGCCTACCAAATATGCAAATATATTTAAAATAAACATAATGTATTATTTATATAAATAGACTGTTTTCGTTTTCTTATTTAACTAGAACACCAGTTCGATATAAACATACCTACACATACACCAGTGAGCCATGCCATTGAAACCCACTGCCTCTGAAGGTGTGCTGTGGGATCTGCACGAAGCCAGCAGTAGATCTAGCACGTCCTGCCACTCAATGCCTTGAAGCCTTTGTCATGTTCCTCAAACTGTTCCTGAACAATGTTTGCTGTGTGAGCACATTATGCTGAAAGAAGTCACTGCCATTAGGGAATATCGTTGCGGTGAAGGAGTGTATTTGGTCTTCAGCTATGTTCATGTAGATGCTATGTGTAGGTGTTTATATGTACATATAATAGATATGGGATACGTAGGGTCAGCAGGTCCAGTCAATAAAATGACAAAGAGTGAGTGTGGATGAATTAAAAACCTGAAGACCCGAGTCCTCACAATCAAAGTATGGTATTCACAGGTTTGTGAGTACAAGCTATGCTTCAAACCAAAAAAGATTTCTAAAGACCTCTGAAAAACAACTGTCGATGCCAAGGAAGAGGAGGTTACAGAACAATTTCTGAAAAGTCTGAACTTTACCAATCCACCACCAGACAGATCAAATTAACACCTTTGTCACCCATCCCAGGACTGGTCATACCACAAAAATCACTCTAAGAACAAGGTGTATAATTTGCTGGGAGACCACCCCAGGGTAACAACTAAGGATCTTCGAGCCTCTCCTGCACTGGCTAATGTCAGAGTTTATGAGTCCACCATCCAGCAAACATTCAACATTGTGTATGGGAGGACAGAAGGAATGAAAACCACTACTCTTCAAGAAGAACCAGTATGACAGTTTAAAGCTGTTTTCCAGTCCGGACAGCCTGCCATCGTTTGATGGCTCTATATCAGCAAATTATGTTCAACACAAGAATCAGGGCATCTATCCTTGAACTGAAGGTGAATCAAGACTCCAATCATACCAGTCTACCAAAAATGATTACAGCAGAAGAAATGTAGCACGGTGCCATCTTGCAAAAAAGTCCGCCATCATCACTAAGTTGAAGCAATTCTATAAGGAGGATTTGGCCAAAATTCCTCCAAGTCACTGTGTAAGACTGATCAGCAGCTACAGGCAAAGTAATTTGTGTAATGAGGCTGTCTTTATCTATTGTTATAACTTTGCTGAAGATCTGATCACATTTTAGATTAAATGTAAGTAAAATGTGGATGAATCGAAAGGGATATCCTGGAAGAACATTGTTAAAATATTTCTGCGGTCTGCAAAAACTGAATTTCTCCCATACACTCACGCTTACGTGTTATAAGTGATTTTGCTAAAACTGGGTTAACATCACTCATTCATAAATGAATGTTTGTTGCACTGTTACCTGTTACACTGTCTTGTCTTCATGTCGTATGTTGTGTGTGTTTGTGTTTTTGTGCTGTCCGTGCACCTGGGACTGTAAGAAACGTAATTTCGTTCAATCATTTACTGTGTATGTGAATGGATGACAATAAAAGCCAACTTGACTTGACTTGACTTGACTTGACTCTTGCTGTTGGTAGCAGCTTTTAAACTGATGATTCTCAGCTTGATGCAAGGACCAGGCCTTGAAGCCAAAGGTGACTGATGGAGGGTCAAAGCTGGTTTTACACTGTTTGTACATTGTGTATCTGCTCTTATTTGTGGTACACCAGTTTAAATGTTAGATTACGAAGTATCTTAACTGGTATATCACACGCTACAGTGGTAATATAGATATTTGCATTGAGCATTTCCACTACTAACTGTATCAAACAGGAAATAATTCCCCATCACTAACATGTTAGTAGCTTCACTTATGGTCCCTTTACTGGCACACATCATTCAGTAGCACCAGTAGTGTCAGAAATTGATACTTGTATTTAAGTGCCAGTATCAGTGCAGTACTAAAGTTTCAGTCCAAAAATCTTGATATATCTTGAAATATATATTTGTAACAATATAAAGAGATTAAAAAGAATAACAGCTGATATCTAATTCAAAACACATTTTTCTGTCCCCAATAAAAGTGGCATTAATTATTCTATAAAACTGATATATAGCAAGGCATGTATGATTTGGTATAAAGAAAATGAAATGTTTATATTTTGATTCAAAGCAATGTAAAATATTTTTGCAGCAGGATATTCCAATACCATTTGTTTAAAAGACGCGTTTTCAAATAGCTAAGAATGTCCATCCCTAATCCCTTCACCTGCTGCAGGCATTCCTGCCTCTCAGGTCAAAGGTCAGCCTTCTGCACTCATTCCCTATTCAATGTATCGCTCTCCTCTCCTTTAACATTCCTACCACGGATCACTGTGGGCAGAAAAATGACATTTTCAGTTATTATTTCCTTTCTGTCCTTTTCTCCTCTCATTCTTTCTCCTGGCCCGAGTTTCGATGTGTTAATTAGAAGGCCTCGTTGCTCCCTCCGCTGCTCCCACCAGCTCTTTCTTCTCATCCTCCACTCAGGCTGCCGCTAACAATTTTTCTATAATTGACCTCAACCGCAACCCCTGAGAGACCATTACAGTAATTCTACCATTGTTAAGGACTGTCGTTTGACAGAGTTACAAAATAACATTGCATTAAATAAAAATAGAATGTATAATAAATACTAATAACAACAAACAATTGTAAAGCAAGGTAGTACGTACCCCACTCACTCACTCCTCCCTCCCTCTCTCACATCTAGCAGGCTGAAGGTTCTCCACAAGGATATGCTTTTAGCACTCAAGTAGCTTTTGGTACTTTATAAGAGTGGTGCTTCACATCAATGACACTGTGTGTCCTTGCTGTAGGGTATTGGCATTGGCCTCTAGATGACTGTAGCTCAATGTGCTATACCTAACGCGAACCTCACATTTGATATGTGGACTGTCTGACAAATACTGTATGCTGAAATGCCCTCAGCTATTGGGCTTTTGTCAGTTTGGTGGGAAAAAAACTTACAGCAAGATAGTCAAGGCGGCTTTCTAGTGGTGCAACAGTCTAAGCTTTGCCCTACCATCAAGAGATCCCGAGTTCGATCCTTGGTGATACGACAGCCATCTGTGGCCAGGGGTCCCTGGGTGGGAATGATGACCTTCCTTCTCCCCCATCACCCAAAGCTGTCCAATGATGCTGTGTTAGAATTTGAAAACATGGTGGAGCTTCACATGGTGGAGACACTCCTCCAAGAATTCAAACCCTAAAGTGTTAGTAGTAAGTAACTGAGATATTTTTGTATGTTTGCTGACAGACAGACAGCCCTTACACGTCACACTGGGACAACACTTCGCGGTTCTTTATGTCAGTCAAATGACCTCTTCTTGGCCATGCTGACTGACAAAACCTACCAGGGTCTCAGGGGGAAGTCTGAAGTCTGGCTTGCAAGACCCAAAATTGACCTTACCTCAGAAACCTCAGGGGGTACCTCAGGGGAACCTGCCAAATATGTTGCCAGTGTCAAAATATTTATGTTCTCCATCATCAGTGGATGTTGGGTCTCCACCCCTGTCGGGGTCCCCACAAAGAGCTAAACGAAAGGCCACACATTCACACACTCCAGAGATCACTTACGGACATCATTCTCCACGTCTCATGTTTCTCCCTCCCTTTCTCTCCCTCTCACTCACTGCCTTCCTCGACTTTCCCTTGGCCCTTTATCTCTCTTTGTCTTCCTTTCTGACGCTCTCTCCTCTCCCTGGTCGCCTGCTCAATCTTTCTTATCTGTTCTCCTCACTTTCTCTCCTCCGCGCCCCCCATTTATTCTCGCCCTCATTTATAAGCAGCCTTCCGCGCAGTACATAAAGCGCCTCTATTAAACTGACGCAGCAGAAGAACCTGCAACAAATTGGCTGTGTTTTCTCCTGATTTTGCGCTTCGCAGCCATCCCAGGCATAAAAAAAATATTTCAGAGAGAAAAAAAAAACCCTTTCGAGAGCGAAGCGGCGAGAAAGGAAGATTGAGGGACCTCTCTCCGCGCACCATCGCTCCGTCTGCTCTTTTGCTGACTCGTCTCTTATCTTATTTCTCCTTCTGCCTCCTCCTCTTCTTCTTCTCCTTCTTTTCCCCTTCGGCTGCCTGTTGGCCACTGTTTTTTGCTTTCTTGATCTTGTACAACATTTCCAAGGGTGCACTTGAACAGACGCAGTCAAAGTGCATGTTACGGGAATAGATCAGCTAAAAATCACATTCACAACTTCCTCACATTCACAAGTTTGCTTCTTTAGTTCCGCACTGAAGCTACCAGGAGCTAGTGTGGATTCCAGCCAACCAATTAGCAACTGACCAACTGAAGGTCATAGTCATAACTTATGTACTTCAGTTGTTAAATTGTTAAGTAATCAAAGATGGACTTGTATGGTTTCAGGCTTGGGGAATGGAAAATCAACTGGTTCACTCTGAGATTAACCAATATTTTAATGGTTCCTTCCTTGTGTTCCAACCCTGTAACATACATCCCAATATGGTTTCTGACCATAGCGTGGAATCTAGGGCATTAACGACTTCAGATTTTTTCAGGTCGACTTATCCGTCAATAAAGTCGAAGTTGAGTCGACAAGTCGTTTGATGATGTCATCACAGACCCAGGAACCCAGATTCCCCTCCACGTGCCAACGTTACCGGCCCTTTTATGAAGAGACTATAATAGTTGGTTAAGTCAAGGAACGCGTGTCAGCGTAAGCCAATCACAGGCAGAGACTGCACCGAGTACACAACCGTGCACAGAGAGGGGAAAAAACACACGACTTGTCAACTTCTCTCAGGGGTCATTGACTTGTGCCTGTGACGTCGGCTTTTCTGTTGATGCCCTAGTGAAATCGGTCATTACTTAAAGGACACTGACCAGCTGTATGTTTCAGAACAAAGCCAGTATTAACCCTGTTTAGAGTGACTAACTGGATTTAGTGCAGCTGTTATTGTTGTTATAGTTATTATTGGTGAGAAGACTGCTGACATATGCATGATCCATGATCAGGATCATTCAGTTTACATCAAAAGAGGAGAAATTTAATGGAAAATATCAGCCATTTAATAGAAATTGGAAAGTTATTCACAGGACATTCTTTGTGCATGTATATTAGGGCTCACCAGAGCGAGATTAACATATTTAGATGGAAAACCTGGATTCAGGGTATATGCTTCCCTTTATTGTTAGTTATATTGGCCTTGTAGTTTCAGTGCAAAACCTAAAGATGCAAACCTCAGACACTGGACATTTGAGGTACAGCAGGAAATAAGTAGGTTGTTTTGTTGTGCAAGTTTGATTTTCCAGCAAACTATTTCCTTAACCTCTGCCTGTCTTTGTCTTATCTCACATGGCCACCTGGGGAGGTCTGTCCATCCCCCTCTCTCCATTATGAGACCGCAGGGCGGAGCGATACAGGGGGGAAAGTCAATGAAAAAGGGAGAAGAAGGAAGAAGGGAGACGTCCTCTTAAGTACAAGGCGGCATCAAAAGCGACACGCTTCGCCAAATGCAGCGACGAAGAAAAAGGGGGTGCGAGGGATGATGGCAGGGATGAAAGATGACATTCCCACCCACCTGGGCTCTCAGAGATGCCTCGTTAAGGCGCTGCATTTGATGGCTGCCTTTACCGGGTGAAGAAAAGGAAGAAAAAGAGAGACGGAGGGACAGAGCGGGGCCGCCTCGAGAGACCTAATTCCTTACATAACTGCTCAATAATAAATCAGCCCTGCTGCTGCTCCTGCGGAAAGGTGCAATGCCTGGAGTCACTGTTAAGCGCTGGAGAATGAGGCAGTGCTGTAGAAGTGTTCTGGATCAAAGATCAGATGGTCAGACGGGAGCAGGACAGTCTAGGAGTGATGCTTCAATTTTTTTGCCCTCTGATCCAGAGGTGTTCAAAAGTTATTTCATGCAAGTCCAAGTCTAGCCTCGAGTCTCCATCGCATGAGTACGGGGCAATTCTCCAACCTGTAGGGTGCGACTAATCTCTGGGCTGTGAGTCCTGATTAGTCTTAAGTCTCTCGGGCGCAAGTCTGAGTTGGATCTTGAGCCTCTAGAGTGCGTCCGAGTCAAGTCACCAGGCGGTCGAGTCTTGAGACTCTAGGCTGCTAGGCCGAGTCAAGTCTCAGGTCTTTGTAGTGCAAGGGTGAATCGAGACTTAAGCCTCCAGGGGCAATTCCCTTAAGCCTTAACTCTGTTCCTGACCTTACTAAAACTACCAGTGCTCACTGAGTGTGAATGGAGTCTGAGTCACTCGAATACCCATTTCTGCTCCAGTTTTGTGAGAAAAGAAGTCACCCTAGGCCCTTCTGGTATGCCTAGATATGTCACTGACGGTGTGTACAATTGGCAGCTGATCCAGGTTTCAGTCAGATGTTAGAAATGGCAAGCAGTGATGGCAGCTCTATACCAGGACACTTTACTGCAAGGCTAAATTTCTATTACAAGCTTCAGATAAAACACATGTCTTTCATATGCCTCACATGTCACATTTTTAATGTGTCAAAAAAAAGTTCATGTGCACTGCTGTTAGCTATACTACTGGAATTCCATAGTGGCATTAGTTGCTATTAGCATTAACCTAAAGGTGTTTCTTTTGTATGAGTTTTTTTTTGTTTTTTTTTTACATTTTACATTGTTTACTTTTCTGTCCAAACTGAAACTGAAGGCTTGGCTTTAAGAGTCATGGTTTGCCACTCTTTTAGTTAGCCTCCTGATAACTATGTGAGAGAAACCCCTTTGTTTTTAGTGTATTATGCATCATGCACAGTGAAAATGTGACACTGTAGACTGATATGTTTTGCTTTTGGCTTTCTTTTTTAAAGACCACTTTATAGTGTGTTTAATATTGATTATGGGCAAATTAGATTGACCTTCCTGATAAATTGGCTATCCGTTTTAAGTCTACAGTAATATCACTTCATTCTTGGTATGAACATAGTGGTATACACTTCAAACTTTTGTCTTTTGGGTTCTTTTCTTTGGGACTGTTCATGTAAAATTGTGTCACTTCAATGACGGAGCCAAAAAAAATGGATCGAAAGTGGATCAGGCTTAATATAGCTGGTACTAAATCCATTAAACCATGTCCAGATTGGCAATGAACATTGTTTCTGAAAACAGCAATCAAAGCATCAGCTATTCTACAGCCATTTACATTCTGCTGCACTGAAGTGGTCATGTTACAGTGTCTGGGAATTTGTCCTCACTTGGAATAGTAAATGATTCAATTGTGTATCCATAGGTCTGACTGATGAAGAGCAATCTACAAGTCACGGAGTACAAAGGGACAAATCCCACATTGTGATCAATGGTCTATGATGGGCTTCACCTTGAGTGTGTGTGACTGTATGAGACACTGAGATGAGTATGACTGTCATGGACCGCCCTGAGACCATTCCAACACTGAACGTTTAGACCTGGCATGACTCTAGCATCCGTTGCTTACCGTACACCAGCAGAGTGTAGTGGTCGGCGGCGCGGCCATAGTTATTGTGTGCCTGACACAGGTAAGTGCCATTATGGGACTGGCTGAGTCGGGACATAACAAGGGTGTTGCCGGACGTCTCTGCCCTCTCTGGCAGAGAGTCGTTCACTCGTGACCACTGGATGTTACGTGGCCTGAAGAGAGAAAGAGAGAGAGAGAGAGAGAGAGAGAGAGAGAGCAAAAGAAAAAATCATAAAACATGCTAAATCTGAAATGGCTCCCTAGCAAAATACATGCAGTATATCAGCAAATTCAATTGAATGCTTTTAAAGACATTTTAATACCACTTTGAGGCATTTTAATGCTGCTTGGAGCCCCCATTAAAGCTACATTTACAAAGCATTGTGTGTGAACGAGAAAATCAGGCAGACAGTCTTTATAAGCAAAAAGTCCACTAAGTCCTTTAACCAGTTTTACCAGTGGGGAGGGCCACTATTGATGGTTGTAGATGTCTCCTCTTTGTCCTCTATGTTAACTTCACTCCAGAAATATGTGATAGGCATTTTGTTGAGTAATGATAGCTGTTTGTCGAGCCAAGTCATTTTATGTAAGTCCAACTCAAGTCTCGAGTCTTTGAGGTGCGGGTTCGAGTCAACTCTCAAGTCTCTGAGGTGCTAATCAGAGTCCAGTCTCTAGACCTTGAGCTGTGAGTCTGAGTCAAGGTTTCATTTCTGAGGTATGAGTCTGAACCAACTCTCAAGTCTCTGAGGTGCTAGTCAGAGTCAACTCTCGAATCTCTGAGGTGTGAGCCTGAGGTAAGTGTCTAATCTTTGAGGTGTGAGTTCAGCCTCCAGTCTTTGAAGTGCAAGTCTGAGTCAAGCCTCCCGTCTTTGAGATGGAAGTCTGAGTGAAGTCTTGAGTCTCTGAGGTGCAAGTCAGAGCCAAGTCCCCAGTTTCAGTATTCATCTCTCTTGTGAGCTAACAGACAACTTATCTTAGCTAGTGCCTGCTATTTTATACATTTTACCAAAATAATCAGCACTCAAACAAAATTAAATTAAAACGGGGATCCCGAATGGTGCAACTGTCTAAGCATTGGCCCTATTACTGAGGGACTGTGAGTTCGATCCCTGGTGGGGCTGTAGCCATCTGTGGCCAGATGTCTACACTGGCCTTGCTCTCTCTGGGTGAGTGGGATGTCCTTCAACCCCCCCCCAATCACTAGCCAGTGTGTCAGGTGACAAAACAGAATTGGCAGTTAGTGTTCTCCTCCAAGTGTGCTGAGCTGTTCAATGATGCTGCATTTCAAAAAGATGTGGTGGAGTTTCAGGTAACTCAGAAGAAGCACATGCTCGCCTTCACCCTCCCAGTGTTGATGGTGCCATGTGTTTAGGGAGTCCTAGCTAGTGCGTGAAACTGGAGATGACTAAATTGGGAAGGAAATCTGAAAAAAAAAAAACCTATCAGACATTTAAATGCCATTCATTTTTGCCATCATAATGCAGCTGATCCAAATATTTTCCAGACTTTTTATTAACCTATGACTATTTCTTGCCCCATTCTTTTTAGATTCACCCAAAGAAATGTTTATCATTAAAGACAAAATAAGAAAGACAATGAACTGTGTTGGGCCTTTTGACACTTAAAGGCTAAAGTGCATCTTAAACAACAAAACCTTCTAAAGTTTACACAGACATGGGACTGAGAAGCAAAAAATTCAGTAGTACAAAAAGCAAAGGCCCAGAAAGGGAAGGACAGAAAGAGATGTCAGGGGCCCAAAGCTGAGGCCAAGAGAATAGCAGAAGACAGACTGTGGACAAAGAGTGTGGAGTGAAAGAGATTATGGAAACACACACACACACACACATATACGCACACACACACGCACGCACACAACCACAGGAAAAGAAAAGATCCTTCATTCTCCCTGGCTAGATTACAATCTCTCCATCAGCTTTGCCAATAATCCCACCGGACACTTTTAATTAAAGCCTGCCCGGGACAACCCCACGTCACACACCAACACACACACACACACACACACAGACAAAGGACCACGAAAACAGCCGAAGGCCACTGATAAACACACCCTCCAACAATAGCGGATTGTGGTTAATTGGTAATTAATGTCAGACTAGCAGGATCCTTATGGCTCTATAACGGATATAGCTGCAGCCATTCTTCATCCTGCCATCCACTCATTCATCAGTATGGAGCTTCTAGCTTTCTCCATCCTCATCGACTAGGAGTTTGTTTACAGTCAGTTCATTTATATGTATTAGAACTTTATTAATAGTTCCTTAAACCAACACTAACTGCTCAAATTGACCCGGTCTTGATTACTGGGGCTTGAAGACTGAATGGCTATGACTGCAAACATCCAGGCGGGGGGCTCTCACAGGGTTTCTTATAACAAAACACCACACTAGACTTTACCACCTCACCATATTTTAATACATCCAGCTAGTATTTCGGTATATAATATTTAAAAAATGTTTCTTTGAGGGCCTAGAAGCTTAGCCTATCTGATGATGGGGGAAACACTGATATTACAGTATTGTGGTATCTGAAGCAACTGTCAACTAGCTTCCGTTATAAGTGTATTGAAGATTTTCTGTGAAAGTATTCCCTCATTAAAATTGATGAGTACTGCTGCGCCATGCCTTATAAACCATAGCTTGTTTTGATTGGACTGTTCTGCTTTCAAAATTACAGTAAAAGTAACCATACCCAGTTATGTCAACTTTAAATCAAGAAGTGCTATTTATTTCATTGTTGTGTATTTTATTCATTTTAAACAACCCATGAAAGGACATACATTGCAGTTATGTTTTTATCTATCAATATCTACAAAACTGAATATCAGTGTTGCTGTGTGGTGCCAATATCGGTCCAAATGTATAGCCAATCCAACAGCAAGTGCTAACGGCAGGTGTTCTAATATCCTCTGTTGTTTTATGTCCTTTTCTTCTGTCTCCTTACCCCCCCTCATGCTTCCTACCCTTGCCCCTCCTGCGCCTTCATCCCTCCATCTGGCTGGTCTACTCCTCTCCAGTGCTCATCTTCTCCAGGGTCCCACTGAGCCCATTGTTTTTCTCCCCTCCAACCGTCATCTGTCCGTTCCTCCATAAAAGGCCCAAACGCTGGCAGTCCAGCCTCATCTGGCCCCTCGGCTTTACGTCCCTATTTTGTCCAGCAAGGCTTCAAGGTTGCCTACTCTTCAAGCTGCATTCACTCGAACGGCCTGGATTTCTGGCTGAGCAAGCCATTCAGATCTTTTGGCCTATATTGCCTGACGCAGCTTGGCGTGTTGAAAGCTTGTCAGCTCAGGCCCAGCACAGTCATTTCTCTTCTTTCTCTTCAAAATCTTAACCTAGCAGCAATACTGTTATTATCTGCAGACTTTCGTTTCATCCTGGGCAGTGAGAAATGCCTAAAATCTGAAGTCGTATGATACTTTTATTCTGTCCTCTTAACCACCTTTTCAGAATCACACATTTTTGGTGATATCTATCAATGCATATTGATAAACTTACCTTTTTGTTGAAGTGAGATTCGCGTAGAGGTTGGTGGGTGGACAGGAAGGTGTCATTTTTCTTGTATATCTTAACATTACTCAGAATTACCACAGTGTCACTCCTAAATATTGCAAAGAAGATACACCTGCCCCTCAAGCATCTGCCTCTTTTTGGTAAGGTTGGTGTCCCATGACTGCATAATTTGGCCCTTGCCAAACTCACTCAGATTACCCATTTTTCCTACTTCCAACACACCAGCTTCAAGAACTGGCTGTTCACTTGCTGCCAAATATTTCCCACCCCTTGACAGGTGCCACTGTAATGAGATAATCAGTGTTACTCACTTCACCTGTTAGTGCTTTTACAGTTGTGGCTGATGTATATCCTATTCCAGCTACAGTAGTCTAGGCCCATCTAATCATAATAACGTTATAAGTTTCAGACAGGACTGTTTTTCAAATGAGGCATGATACAGGGCATCCAATTAGAACAGTGGTCATTTACATATATCAGTCTTAAAGGTGTAAAAGCAGCCTTTTTAAATCTAATGGTTAAAGGGAGGTTGGAAATGGTTGTGGAGAAATGAAATATGACTGCTTCTGGTACATAAACATCATAAAATAAATTCAGGGAAGAAAATAAAATAAATGAAAAATGTAGGACACAGGGCCTTTAGTATTTTTTAAGTGGGCGATCGAGCCAGGCTAGTTAATGGTAGTGCTTGAAGAAAGATGGCTGTTGCGTAATGACCGGTTATAAAAAGAGATAAGCCTAAACTGGGGAAAGGTATCTGTGCCCTCACAGTAATTTCTATTGCCCTCTTGTCTAATGAATCCTGCTGTTTATTGCCTCTGGTCCTCAGGCATAGGGTGAGGGAGGAACAGAACAAGCAAGGAAGTGGGAAAAGGAAAAGGAGCAGCAGGAAAATGGAGGAGAGCATGGGGGCAGGTCGGCTTTAATAGCTTCCACCCCCTATGTATAGATACAGTATCTTCGAATTAGCTTTTAAGCTCATATAGCTCTTTTCATTTGCTCCTAAGCTCAGCTGGATTGGGCAGATTTTCCATAAGCACAGTGAATCCCTGGAAAGAAAAGGGCAAGCTGTCGAGCAGAAAGCAGCTTTTGGTACAGGAACACACTCACCCACACACAGATCAACCCCCTATCGGTGTTGTACACCCACACATATGTATGAGAAAGCAAAGCCACCAACACACACACGCACAGAGGAACTCACAGTGGATTTCCAGTGACAGAGCAGGTAAGGCTGAGCGAGTCTCCCTCTCGGAGAATTCCCTGGGGGGGGATGATCCTCACAGTGGGGGCGACTGTGGAGACACACATCAACAGCAACTCAGTGTGGCTTGTCACATTTCACCACAGTCGCAGCACACATCGTCTCATCCAGCTGTATCGCCACTGCTTTGTCTGTGGCCATGCAGCGGTGCAGTTAAGCCAGAAACAAACCCCATGCATGTATTCAAACGCAAAGCACCTCAAGCTATGCAAAATCCATTTCACTCGCTGCGGTTTTCAAAGGGCCGAATTATACCTTCTGCGAATATGGGAAGGCACTGTGCGCAGACGCTTGTGTAGTCTTCTGCAACAATAGTGGAACATAAAATTAAAGTGTGCACTAGGGGGCAGTGTTACATTTACAAATGCAGAAAGTACAGAAAACAATTCGTTTTCAACCCCTGGGAAAGTCTTGCATAATGTTGCAGAGGATGGAGAATGGATAGAGGCAGTAAAATACAGGATGCGATAAACTAAAATTACTTTATTACATTATTATATTATATTATTTTATTATTCATTATATTATTTTATTGTAATAATGAGAGGACGGATAAAAGAAGTAAAATACAGGATGCAGTAAATAAACGTTATGTTGTAGAAATGAGAGAATAGATAGCAAAAGTTGTAGATTACTACGTACGTTAAAAAGAGTAACCTGGGGCAGGTTTCAGTTGGACGTACCCATATTAGCGGCGGATTCTGGCACAAACCTACTGTTTGGGAAATCCCCCTCGCCCCAAAGCTGAAATGGAAATTTTGTTTGGTTCTAACGCCAACTTTGACGCTCGGCCTGTTTGTAGCTATTGGTCCGCGGTTCATGCAGTTTAAGAAGAGAGATAATGTGAGCATCAAGAACTCAAAAAGTAGCGGGTCATGGCCTCAGGACTTTGAATACAGTTGGGTCAAATGACCGCTTGCCCTTGTGCTTCTGGTGGCCATGCATTTCGGTGGTGTTCATGTTCATGTCATTGCCACCGGGTGCTACGACGGTACCAAGTTGCCATTTGCATATTTGTGTAGAGGTGTATTTCTGGCCTTAGACACATTAATTCTTAAAAGAATAGTTCTGCAAAAAAAACAAATTTACACACTTTTCCTCTTACCTCAGATGTAGTCGCTCCACCTAGACGTATTTGAAGGTCAAATTTTGTTTCTTTAGTTTAGAACTGGAGCTACAAAGCTAACACTAGAAGTCAATAGTCACTCAAATCTTTTCTGTAAATATGTCCCCAAAACTTCTCTCAACCACTCAAACCAAATCCAGATTTTCATCGAGGTGGAGTAGAATTGTGTAAGTGGTTTAAGACACAGCATGACTCACTTGTAACAAAAAAAAAATAGAGCTGGATGCGATTTGAGCGGGTTGAGAGAAGTACTGGTTTTGTATCTATGGAAAAAGATTTTGGTGAATATTGACTTCCAGAGCCACGTAGCTCCTGATCTAAACTGAAGAAGCCAAACCTGGTCTACAAACGTCTGACTGACTACCTCTGGGGTGAATGCAAAGTTTTGTATATTTGATTTTTCACTGAACTGTTCCTTTAAGCAAATTTAAAAGTATTCATTTAATTAAGTATTCAAATAAGGGTCAATTCTTTACACAAGCAATTAAGTAGCTATCGGGTACCCATAATACAAAGTAAGCATCTGCATTAAGTTAACTTGAAGTACAGCTACAGGTTCAAATGTACTAAAGTACTGTAATGAGTAGCTTTAATTCTCTGCAAAATCTCTATTACAGAAAATGAAGAAACAGATGGTTAGTTGAGGAGGCCAGTATTAGGCACTAATGAAGCTAACGTGGCAGGAGGGGTGGGGGTCAGTCTCACAATGTACGTCCAAGCGGTAGTGGCGGACTGTTTTCTGGCCGCTCAATGCCGGGTGGTATGCCTCGCAGTTCAAGGCGGCGCCGTTATCCTTCCTTTCCACACGCAGACGGATGGTGTTGGACACGCTCACCGTCTTCCCATTCTCCTGCTGGGACACCACACCTGAGAGCGAGAGAGAGAGAGAGAAAGAGAGAGAGAATACTGTTTTTGTGGCCACTTTTGTAACACACAATAAAATCAACAGTGTAGAAGATCTAGAAGTGCTGGATGAAAGCTTTAACCTTTCAGTACTAATTTTAGCACGCCCCTCATCAACTTACCTTCACCGTGTTCCCTTGGGGGAATCATAGACATCATCTTAAGTGCCGTCCCATTACTACGTTAGCTTATAAGCCAGAGGAATAAAATGCTGTACAGAAAAGGGCTACTGTAAAGCTCCCTAGGAAAAAATATGAGGCAAAGTTTGGCGGGAGGCCTTGAACATTGGTAACCTAATTCATTAACTGTTCCATTATTTATGACAATATCTTTCTCGTTTTGCAGTCTTTTATGTAAAAAATCAAAATGAAATCAAATAAAACTCCAAAAAGCCCATCTCTCCTGCCTCTTTCTGTTCTGGCTCCTCTCCAACACAATACTGTGATTCAGAGGCAGGTTCTCCTGTGAGAGCTTCTTTGTTCCTGCCATGTTTTGTTATCTGTACAAAGAGCTTTTATCATGCTTGTGTATCTTTCTTCACTGTAGCCTATACAGCTATGATGCAATTAGCTTGGCTGATTAGCTGTATTCCGTCCTCGCTATTCCTGCGTTCCATTTACCTCAGAAATGGAAGATGGAGCTGGGAATGATGTCACACCTGAGTTGACCGCGTTCCAGTACAACAAGTCAGAAAGCCAGGTTCTAGTCATTTTAGCTAACAATGACTTTCTGAGTTGTCGTCCAGGAACATTGGAGTTAGTTACTAGTTAGTCACAGTTAGTTGACAACGCATGAAGTTATCTTGGATTTTGAGGGCAGGGTTGGTGAGGCTCCTCCAACATTTTGTGTTGGAAAACAGACTTCTGAGGGGGGGTCCACCTGGGGAGCAGTGTGTGGGGACAGTACTTTGCTCAAGGGTACCTCAGTGGTGCCACTGGCAGTCCTGGGGCTCAAACCCATGACTTTCTGATCACAAGGGCAACTCGCTACCCACAAGGCCACCAGGCGCCCAGGCATGAGTCAGATGTTATGAATCTTTCTGTGACTAAAATCAAGTTGAAATATAATTAAAACCAAAGCAGCTTTTATAACTACTGATGCTTGTTGGAAAAAGCTTTTATAAATGCTAATGTATGTTTATTTCAGTTGTCATGTAAGGCTTAGGTAGGTTTCATGTAGCTTTACAAATGTTGCCCTTTAGTAAAATGTTACCAATATTTTCATACGTTCGTTTTCACAAGTCCCATGATGTGCGACAATGAATACATTTCCTGCTTCTTATTTATTTATACTTTTATTTGCCTCAGCTCAATGCATCCCATTCTCATGCTGCTTCTTGATTGTGAAATCTGCATGGTTCTTGACTATACACTGCTGAGCAAAAACATTATGACCACCCACAGATGTTATTAGATAGTAAGAAAGGCAAGGTGTGGGATGTCGGCAAAATGGGCAGGCGTAAAGGCCCGAGCAACTTTGACAAAGGTCAAATCGCTATGACCACACGACTAGGTCGGACCAAGGCTTGTAGGATGCCCCGGGATTGGTGAGTACCTACCGACCATGTTCCAAGCAGACAGGTCAGAGCACCCATGCTAACTCCTATCCATTATCAAAAGCACCTATGATCAGAACAGGACAGCTGGGCACGTGTGTGGCATTACCCTGGTGATTTGATGGCACCTGGGTGCACTATGGGAAGAAAGGCAAGCCGGCAGAGGCAGTGTGATGCAGAACAAGTATACCCCTTCATGACAATGGTATTCCTTAATGGCAGTGGCCTCTTTCAGCAGGATAAAGCACCCTGCCAAACTGCAAAAATTGTTCAAGAACGGTTTGAGGAACATGATGAAGACATTCAAAGTGCTGACTTGCCAGATTTCATTCTGATCGAATATTTGTGGGATGTGCTGGAACAAGTCAGATTTGCGGTGGCTTACAGTACTTAGTGGATCTGCTGCTAGCATCTTAGTGCAAGATATCACAGGGTACCCTTAGAGGTCTTGTAGTGTCTCAGACTCAGCGGGTAGGAGCTGTTTCGGTGGCATGCAGAGGATTAACAGCGTAATAGACAGGTGGTCATAATGTTTTGGCTTGATGAATGTCCAGCTGGTCCCAAATGAAGACTTTAGAGACACCGGGGACCTTGCTGCACTTGCTGAGAAAATGATATTTATATCAAATGAACTACTTGTATGTAATGCTTTGTATTGCACACACATGCAAGTGATGTCATCCACTCATCCCTTCTGTTATTACAGAAGAGTATTACATGCACATGTTGCATAAAGTATTAACAGTTAATTAGCTCAGCGAATTACTGGTGTAAACCATAATAAGGACGAGAAAGACAGAAGGAGAGGGAGAAAGAGGAAGGGGGAGAGAGAGAGAGAGAGAGAGAGAGGAGTGGTGAAAGCTGTCAGGCTGAGGAAAGTGTAGGCGAATGGAACAGCGAGCCAAATAACTTCAATCGTGTAACTTTCGCGATGCTTCATGCTGGGCTGTAAAAGCGGCTGGTTCCACACACACACACACACACACACACACACACACACACACACACACACACACACACACACACACACACACACACA
>JBBPCZ010000007.1:3360127-3372929 GCA_037974445.1 Brycinus macrolepidotus
GATCTTTTGTGGATCTAATATTCTGAATATATGTTCTGCTTCCCTCCAGCTGGCGAAAGAAGCCCAGCGCTGCTGAGACAATGCTTATTCAAAGGGAGGGAAAAAAACGAGTGAGCGAGGGAGAAAAAAACCCCACGAAATTTAAAAAATAAGCCATTTTCCATTTAGGCTGAGCTGATGCCTGAAAGAGAGCCGTGCTTTTGTCCTTGCTAGGTATGCACGGAAAAAAAAAAAAGTTCGTCGAACAGATGTTTCCCTTTAACGGTGGGCCTTCCCCCAGGGGGGCCGTGTTTAAGCTCTGGAGGAATAGTGCTGATCCACCACTTTCAACCCACCTCTTTCAGATCCATATGATTACTATCATAAGGATGCGAAGTATGATGGGCCTAGGTCAGCAATATTAGCCACAGAATGGTTGGATGATCTAAGTGCTAGGTAATACAACATCATGACAGCATTCAAAAGAACAATTCAGCAAAAAAAATAATTCATAATTTACGCAACTGTCCACTTTTCCGTAATACAGTCAATCAGCCGAGGCGCGGAGAGTGTAAATTTAGCTGCTTTAGAACTGGAGGACTTGAGCTACAAGGCTAATAACACTGGAAGTCAACAGTCACCCAAATCTTGTCAGTAAATATATCCCTCAAATCTCCTCCTTACCTTCTCAAACCACATCCAGCTCTTCATCAAGGTGGTGCAGACTTGTGGGTGTGGTTTAGGACTCAGTATGACTTACAGTGAGCTATAATAATATATTTTTTCAATGAATATGTAGCAATCTAATCGCAATAATACTCATTTTCCCATATCATGCAACCACAGTTTTAGATTTTTGCCCACCCTTATTAAACCTGCCTTGAATGCTTCAGAGGTGACCCCCACAGAGCTGCTTTCATATCTTTTCTTGTCATGCCGCTCCTCCTGCCTCCCTACAGATTGCCCCATTCCCCCTTCTTCTCCCTCTGTATGCCTCCTCCGTCTCCCCTCGGAACTACTGTCCATGGTCTCCCTGCCGCTCGGCTCATTTTTATGCCTTTTTTGCAGCCGCTCTCTTAAGTCCTCTGGCATCGGTCTGCTCTCCATTCCTTAAATTCAGTAGTCCACAATGAAAGCAAGCCCACTTAGTACCATTTAGTACCTTTGCTGCTTAGCTTTGGGATGACCTGTCCATGCTCTGGCCATCAAGTGAAACGGAGCAGGTTGAATTTGCTGCCATGCACAACAATAACAAAAACTATACCAGCAAAATGTACATCTGTCATAACAGTGTTTTTGATGCATGCAAAGTAAAGATCATTTGAAATGTATAACACTGAAACAGCAAATTTTGACAAAAATATTCACTACGTTTAATGGGACTTTTGAGAAGCTTCTCCAACCTAGCAACAGTTGCTAGGAAATAATGCACCTGTGGTCAGAACATGGACAGGTCAATTATTTATTTATTTATTCAAATGTATTTTTATGTATTTTTATGTATTATTGTTATTATTATTATTATTACTATTATTATTACTATTATTATTATTATTATTAATAATAATAATAATAATAATAATAATAATAATTTAGGCACTCATTGCCTCCTTTTCCCTTTTCTCTTGACCTTGCTTGCTCCTTCTCATGCTTTTTTCATACTCTTTCTTTCTCTTCCACCCCATCCCCCTCACAACCACACCACCCCCCTACCAACCCTCACTCCTTCATTTCCCCACCGATCATAAATATGTCATACGCTTCTGCATCTGTCTGTCCACTGACTGTCCATCCCCACCTCCCTCCACCCACCCCCCAGCGCTCACACACTTCTGCCCATAAATTACCTTCCGCTGAAGACGAGTGTGGGGTGGACAAGAAGGACAGGGAGAAAGTGGCCAGGGAACAGAGGCTGGTGGGAGGGAAAAAAAGTGTCTGAATGTGAAAAAAGTTAGAACGGGTGGTGGGCAGTGATAGCAGGAAAGGAAATGAGGGCCAGGCAGAGAGACTAACAGGGAAAGTCAAAAGGACAGAGAGGGAGAACTTCACAACGGACATAATCCTGTATTCCTCCAGCAACAAAAGAGACCTGGCAGCTGGAAGTCATATGTTTGAACCTCTTTGGTATGGACCCTCAGACTAAAATAGCAGGTGTGAAAGGTGACCTGGACCCATGGTCCAGGGCAAAAACTCAAAATTTGTTCAGACCAAAAGAGGTGGTCTCAGCCTGGATCCTATTCAAACATGCAGTAAGAAAACATTTTGCCGGTTTGGACATTTACAGTCCAGGCAGGTGATCGTCACCCATTAAACAACAGAAGAAGAAGAAGAACTGGTAAAAGCCATAGTAGCACATGGGGAGAGGAGGAGAATCCTAATAAATCCTAATAAATACTACTACTAGTAATACTAATAAAAAATATACTGGCAACAAAATGAATGTCGTTATTGATTTTCCTTCCTTTAAAACATTTTACCTCCATTTACTCCATTCGCATGCCCGCTACAAACCACCCAGTGTCAGGTACATGTGGATGCAGCCTACATAAGTGATAAAGACAGGATGTAGACTTGTCCTGCAAAGTTATTTAGTGTAGTCACCAAATTAACCAGATCAAAAGTAATCAATGTAAATTTCTTCTCTGAGAGTGTTTTTTTTTGACACCTGAAAGTCTGGACAAGGTCCGAACCAAGGTTTGTATATATATATCTTGATTCGTATAGAAAACTAATGCTAACGTTCTTCTGCCCAACACCTGCCTGTTGTAGAAAAACAGAAAGTTCTCAATGATTTTTTTCCCAAAATGGTTATGAATGGAACCATTTAGTCCCATTCACTGAGGACTTGTGGGTAGGTGATAGCGTACCATAGTCTCACTATGATCTAAGCTATCGGCTGAGTCATTCGTTACAGTTTTCACAATCCTGGAACCAACTTCGGTACAAGGCTCAGAGCACTAAACTCCAAGCCAAACGCAGTTACAAAGTATATCATACACTAGCCGTGCAGATTACATTGGTTTAAAGGACTGTTTCATTGAAAAATCAAATTTACACACTGTTTCAATATAGCAGATCAGGTCAAAATATGTTTAGTGTCCAAACTGTGTTTGCTTGCTTTAAAGGTACAGCGTTGTGAACAAACACTCGAGCTCAATAGTCACCCAAATTGTTTTCAAGTATACACCCACTTCACGGTAAGTAACATTCTGTGCAAGTGTCATCTTAATGAAGAGATGTTGTATAAGTTGAAAGACGTTTAGGGGGTGTGGTGTATTTGGGTGACTCCTGACTTCTGGTTTTAGCATCATGGCTCTAGCATTAGAGTGCAAATTATTTGGACACCAATCAATTTATAAGTCACCCCACAAAGAGGTTCTTTTGTGATGGGGCTGATTCTGTATAGGTGTACAAATCACTCTTTGTCTGGTTAGATGATTCTTGATGGGAAACCTGGTCTTTTTTAAAAGTAGTCCAATCTAGCAGCAATGAGGGTCCGATATTGTTACAGGTTGAAGAATCAATACTGTGGAACATGACTATTGGGAGGCCTTTCACTGTCTGCTTTGTGTATGTGTGTGTGTGTGTGTGTGTGTGTGTGTGTGTGTGTGTGTGTCTGTGTGTGTGTTGAGGGGGTATTACAGGGGAATCACAGGGGTTTTGCTGGGAGTAGAAAAACAAGATGGGCAGCAGGGGATACCTGAGAGAAGCAATAACCAAGATGAAAGGAAACCATACAGAAGCGTCCTAAACTACCCTGTGTAGGTTTTCAGGAACCACCTGCTTTAATTGAGGAGTGTTATCTGACTAATTGCAAAACGACTTATCACAGAACATTTAGCACGACCAAAACAAACTGGACTGTGGAGTAAAGTTTTGTCGCCTTTACACTTGGTTTTAAGATGCTTCTTAGGCGATCAGACCACAAGCACTCAGCATTAACTGCAAGAATAAACAACCAATAGGACACACACTGATCCAATGACCCACTTGCCGAGGATGCTCGAGGATGCACGTGACCTCGTATCTTTTTGGTGTAAACGTTAATACGTCCCGATGTGTCGCCAACAATGACGTCACAGGAAAATGTCACGTGGACATTTAAAGATAGCATACTAGAAAAGCCAAAGAAAAAGTCTGAAGGGGATGGGAAAGGGCTGTTTTTGTCACTGTATCCTAAAAATTGGTATATATATAAATGATCTCTGTTCTGATTGGCTGTCCTGTATTGCACACTGTTCAAAAAGCAGTCTGGTACTAAAACACTTTTTAACGTTGGGGCGGGGCTAAACTACTGCACGCCGAATAGGTGGATAAATGCAAATGTGTTCCTTTTCGTGACCTCAGAGAAACAGCTAATTGTTTATGTAGCTTTATGCAGTATACTTTGAAACAATGGTTACATACAACATTAAAGTAAAAACAAAGCAAAGAACATTAGATTTCCAGTGGCAGGGGCCCTTTAGGATAGTTATAGTCATCCAGTTCTAATTATAAACTTTTTATGATTTATTTTTATGACTTTTATTCAGTTTTCCAATTTTCTCCTTCAGTTTTCCTGCACAGTGGCCTCCATAGTCTCACTGCTCCCCACGGCTCTACTCGCTAAATGAGTTATATTTTCACTTTTTTTAAACATTGACACACATATGCTTATATTACAACAACTAGATTAAATTAGTTGTTTTATGTTTATGTGCTAGTATTGATTCGCCCATTCCTAGGAGATCGAACAGGCACACTGATGTACAGATAGATAAAGTGAGAGAGAGAGAGAGAGAGAGAGAGAGAGAGTGTGTGTGCAAAAAAAGAGAGCATGAGGGAGTAAAAGAAAAAGAAAGAGAGAGGGAGATAGAGAGAGAGAGAGACAAGAGACAGACAGTCCGAGACCTTACTTACAGCAGAGGGAGAGAAGAATGGTGGACTGCAAAACGAGGGCAGTGAGAGAACGAGTGAAACGGAGAGATCGCTGGCTTGGTCTCATTGTGTATTGAGTCTCAGAGGCTGATCAATGATGCTTCTGTGGCTCTGGCCAGCACACTTCTCTCTCTCTCTCTCTCTCTCTCTCTCACACACACACACACACACACACAGCTGAGCCTCAGCTAAATTATATCCACTAAACAGCACTACGCCGACACAGCAGCAGAACGCAAGTGTGCGGCTAATTACGGCGCCTCCCCAGCAGTACCACACCACTCAAATGCTCGCTGCACTCACACACTCGCACATAACCCATAGCTGATCTCCACTAATTAAAGTACACCAACCTTCATGTTTAAGGACCAAAAAAACCTCCTTAATGCTGCATAATTTCCGCACTCACTTATGCTATTAACCGGGCCTGCTATTAACACCAAAAGACCGGGTTCATTTGTTCCACGCTCTGCTAATGAATAGTACACATGAAGGAACAGCAGCTACGGCCGCTGCACGTTTTTCACCAAAAGAGATTCTGAAACCTTTGAAAACCAACTCTTTTTGGGATGGGGGGGGCTTTTTAGTTCTTTTTTTGGGAATTTTAATGCTGGTGTAACAGTAGGAGAGCACTGCTAAATAGGCTAGACTAGCTGGCCAGTAAGCTTTTCTATGCAAGGTGCCTTTTTGTAAAGCTTTTAGCCAATTTCTAAGGATGTTAGCAGTGTTAACACTGATGTCACACACTACAGTCTGGCTAACAGAGCCCGTGCAGCCAGTTCAGTCACTTTAGCATATGTAACCTAAGATATCCTTTTGTTAAAGCTGCTGTATCATGGAACTGGACTCAGGAGAGCAGCTGAGAAAAAAAAAATCTGGCTAGCTGCTATGATATAACTTTCTAAGGGGACTGAGTATCGTTAGTACTGCCGTACCATACAATGGGCTGCTTTTCTGTCTGCACCCCAAGCCTTAGCCTTCTGTTTTTCCTTCAAGCTAAACGCAAAGCTTATATCTCCACGCTGAGCATGGCAACAATGCTACATCAAACATCAGATCAATACACACTCAAGGTAGGGTGAAGCAGCCCAAGTGCAACTTCATAAGAAGTAAGTGGGTAGAAAAGATAAGCCTCAAGCTCTGTAGGGGGGCAGGAAACATCGACGGATGTGTCCGAATGAGCTTTCTTGGGGAGAAAGCGTCAATGCCGGCACAGCACGAAAGGCCGATATGTTCATAAAACCATACTAATGTAGCAGCTGTAGCTTGTGGTGGTAGAAGGTCATGGAATACACGTCAAAAATGGAAAGCCGCTGCCAAGCAGAAACAGAATTTCAGACCCAATGTGTAACACGGGTCAACCTCACTCCTAGCCATCAGCGGGTGTGATATGTCTCATCACAGGGCACTGAGCCCAGCCTAGCAAAGCGCCTCGCTCTACTGCACACACACACACACACACGCACACACACAGTGGCGCAGTGGCAGCTCCGAGATGCGACGTGCCGCTGACTGGCAGGGCTTATATCCACAGTGCTGGAAGGCGGTGGGTGTGCAGGTGAATTGTGGCGCACGCTGCTATCTGATTTGAAAGCAGTGGCAGTGTCATCAGCGCATGGTAATAAAGCGGCGAGCCAGCCGGGGCCTCTAGTAAATAAAAACACTGAGCCAGCCAGGGTCTCCAGTCAGCAAGTCCAGCAAATGAATACAATATACAGCACGGAGTGTCCCTCGGGTAGCCACGGCGACCGCACTTTCAATCAATTCTCTCCGAACCACCGTGGTCAGCAAGGTTCCCTCAAAGTTACTCCACAGCTTCCTTCTCTCTTTGCCTTCCTTTTTCTCTCTACGGACGTCCCGGCTCAGGCTGTCCTACTTGTCTTCATCCCCTCCTTCCAGCCTTCAGTAATCCCAAAATTGAGCCTTGGGTGACTCTACGCTTCTTGCTTTTATAGCCCTTGCTGCACATTGTTTGTGGTGTGTGTGTGTGTGTGTGTGTATGTGTGTGTGTGCCAGATGTACATCCCAAATATCAGTGATTTTTGCAAAGGCCGAGTGACAATAGTCCCCATTCACAAGGCTGAACAGAAGGTCAGTCAGACATTCCTCGTCTCTTTTCACTCAGGGTGCTGCGTTTTTTTTTTGGTGCCACCGTTCTCTTTCGGACCAGCCTGACAGTTCAGCGTCTGTCTTGAGCATAGATGATGCTTCACATGGTCACGAGCCGTTTCTTTTAATAAAATACACTCGATGGACCCCATTTTCCCTATTCAGAGCCACAATAAAGCACGGCTTGCATCTGTGAATGCGCCCGTCTGTGTGGAAATGTGTGTGTGCACACACTTTCAGCGTATATGGAGTATGCAAGGCCTCACTGCGAAAAGGTGGAGGCAGGTAACAGCGGACTGGCAGGGAATTCATTTCCGCGAGGAATGAAAAGGGAAAATATACTAAAGATATGATAATCGCTGTGGGATCACCGTGCGTACCCTAAATTAGTAAGCACGACACGCTCATGCATTTTAGGCTCATGGCAGCTGCAGTGATTGTATTAAAATTCATAGGCAAACTGTTTAATGCTTTAAGGTCAATGCAAAAAAGTGCCTGTAATCTACTCGCCTCTAGTAATAATATAATTTCTCAGTGCTGTCACTGCATCGGCAAACTATCTTCTACATGGAGAAAACACACTAGTAGGAGTAAACTTCACATGTCGGTGACTTCTAAATGTTACTGTGTCAGTGACAAATCAGTTTGCACTCAGACACTAAAGCAGCACAGCCAACAATAAGGGCAGCATGCTGTTCCGATTCCACATGCTGATCCACTTTACTATGGCTAATGTGTTGGCCTTTTTCACAGTAACCATAAAATGCAATGGCAGCCTGTTTTGGAGGTCCCTCAGTTCAGCCTTGAATTGTAATATTAATTAAATTAAAATATTTTATTGGATTGTATTCATAAAAACATCAACTTAGAGGCCTGCAGAAAGGGATAAATGTGACAAACTCTCTGAACGTATGTTAGGTTTGATAGCAGCATTATTCGACGGCTCCAGCTGCTTGGAGAACACTAACTGATAATTGTAATATGTCAGTGATGAGGGAGAGAGGGCCATTTGAAAAATGATCATTTTTCAGTCCTTTCAAATTAAACAGTCTGCTTTTGTTTCTGTGCCTTTAAGCCTGATATATGTAAATGACATCCACTCTGTTGGCTGCACTGTTTTGTGCCTCTATTAAAAAACAATCTGAGCTTAAACACTGGTCATAACTCCAGCATGAGTGGGTGGGGCTGAACAGATGTAGGTGGTTCCATGTAAAAAGGTGGTTCCATGTAAATGTGACATGACATCACAATAACAATGAATTACAAACAGACCTTGTTTCCATGTACAGACTGTATGAACTATTGTTTATGTATGAAATTTCAACAATGTATTTTAAACTTTTTTTTTTTTTTTTTTTTTTTTAAATTGTTTTATGATACAAGCCCTTTAATCCTGTTTCTCACCGTGGCAGCTGGGAGCCAATGAAATGTGATTAAACAAGTTAACAAGTTCATTTGATGTGTGTCAAAGCAAAGGGGGCAGGTAAATATGCTCGGCTTGTTAAGGATCAATTTGTTGACCTTTACAAAAGTCATTTTAGCTCAATTTTTGGAGCAAAATGGGATTTGACGTATGCTAAAGGTGATTTATAATTTAAAAGCTATGTTTTAGAATAACCATTTAGAGCCGTCATTAACTACTTCAGCCCCCAAGCTCCAAAGGGAAGAACTGTTTTGCTTATGATGGTATCTGCAGCTGTATAAGGGGGCATTTGTGTATGTGTATGCCGAATGAATGTCTCCCTTAATGAATGTGTTCTCCAAAGCCTTTCAATTCATATCGTCCTCCTAAATTACCTCAAATTGAACACACGCAGCCAGGTCCACCCGTCACAAGCAATTGTCATTTAGGTGAAAGCACAGATGTCAGTTAATTTACGCCCCTTGCATTCATTACTCTGAACCTTCATGTGTGAGAGAGAAAGAATGTGTTATGTATGTGTGTGTGTGTGTGTGTGAGATTGCGTTCTCATCCCTCTTCCTGTCTCCCCTTTCCAATTCTCATCCAAATCAAATTGTTAATGGGCTTCATTGGCGTTACAATGGAATAAGAGTTGCCAAAGCACTTAAGGGGCTTAAGACAGCTGCGTGAGGCTCATGTTAAGCAGTGCGGCTCCACATTCCCATCCCAATCCTGCTTATCCATTCCAAACCTGCCCCAGAATGGGTCCAGGCTCTAGAATGGTGCCCTGAGATCAAATCAAAAACATCCTGTAGGGTTCTCAAGTAGGATTTCTATGGTAAATCCATAAACATCATAGAAAACTGGCAAATATCTACAGTTATTCATTTGGGTCCAATAAGAGGAAAGCACAAAACGCTCCACAATGAAATACTGGTTAAAATCTTCCATCCTAGAGGACCTGCAGCCATAATTGTTATGGTATAAACCCAAAACACAATGATATTCCACATCCAGGACCAACAAGAGTGCATGGTTACAATCCTAGCCATCCTGACCCCTTCCTACAGGTGTCAGCACTTTGGACAGAGATATAAAAACCATAGATATTATGGTAACTTTCTCCAGAATGGGGCAAAATGTTAGCCAAATGGATTTCCATGGTAAAAACATAAACAAATTACAGGTCCAGGTTGATGGATGGTTTAGTAAAAAAAAAAAAAAAAAAACATATGTAATTCCATAATTACGCTGGTAAAATATAGATAATATATAGATAATAATGCTCCTGAAGGGTGTGTTTGTATTCTAAAAGGCCCTAATATTTCGGCAGTATAAATAATAATAAATAGAACACAGGTAGTACAGCTCCCGGCTAGGGTTAGAAAAGCATAGGACTGGGTTGCCATAATAGCAATGCCTCCGCTGGATTCAGCCTTCTATATTTAAATGCAGAGAGAAATAGTTTCAAACAGGAGGTTATTTCCTCTTGATGAATCACGTAACCGCCTAGCGTATCAAAAAAAAACAAAAAAAAGCGCTAAGGCCTCGGAGGCTAGCGGCGCAAGACATTACGTTTTTGTGTGGTCTTGGAAACCCACCGCACTGATCCAGTTGGTTCAGCGATGAAATTGCATCATGCGGGATAAACTGAAAAAAAAAAAAAATCCTACACAGAAAAGGAAACCTCCGCAGAAAGCTCGCCGGTGAGGAGGGCCCGAGGCGGTGGGTGGGCAGCCAGGAGCAGATGCATGCTGGGATTGGTGGGGAGAAGGTAGAGGAGATTTTGCACTGATCCTGTGTTCTGCTTATGGTAGATTAAATTCTCCCTTCGCTCCTCCTGGCTATTTCTTAGCGTGGGAGATGTTACGTGCGGCGTGGGCGTGTGTGTCTAAAAGAGAGGCGAAGGAGTCCGCATGTGGATCTGTAAGTGTGTGTGTGCGTGCGTGTGTGTGTGCGCGCACACGCGTGTGTGTATGTGTGTGCGTCAAATGACTGCCTTGGCGCTCCGCCCCTCTCCCTCTGTGTCTTGTTGTTTGTTGGTGCAGGGCTTTTATGCCAGGCCAGCAGCCATTACTCAATCAGACAGCTTCCTGTGAGCTTGACTCATTAAAGCAACTCTCTAACTTTCAGCCTATGAACACTTAACAGACTCCATAATAGCCCCTCTAACACAAACATGCACACTGGGTGCTACAGGGCCTTTGAGTGTTTCAACAGTAAAGACATGGAGATGATAGTGTTGCGTTTTGTGTTGTGGATAACTAATGGGAACCATATCAGAGGTCTGCATGGTCCAGATCCAACCTGACCTGTCCCGGTCTTAACAAAAAAACAAACAAAAAAAACAAACCTGAGCCCAATGTTGCACATGGAAAACTGCGCTGGACCTCCAAACCATACACCAATCATTCACCAATCATTAAAACCACAACACTGATGATCTCATTACAGCAACACCTGTGCCAAGAGGTGGGATATTTTGGGCAGCAAAAAAACAGTCAGTTCTTGAAGCAGCTGAGTTGGAAGCAGGAAAAATGGGCAAGCGTAAGAAAAAGGAGAGACTTTGACAAGGGCTGTCAAACTGTGATGGCTAAATGACTGGGTCTCCAAAACGCCAGGTCTTGTGGGGTGTTCCTGGTATGCAGTGGTCACTCCCTACCAAAAATAGCCCTATGAAGGACAACCGGTGAACCGACAACAACATCATGGGCACTCAATGCTCACTGATGCACATGGGGAGCGAAAGCTAACCCATCTGATCAACCCCCAGAAGGGCTACTGTAGCACAAAATGCTGAAAAAGTTCATACTGGCTGAGGTGTCAGAACACACAGTGCATTACAACTTGATGTATAGCTGCAAACCAGTCAGACTACCCATGCTAACCCCTGTTAACTGCTGAAAGTGAGTACAATGGGCAAGTGAATCAGAATCAGAATCAGAAAACTTGATTGATCCAGGAGGAAATTGCTTAACAACATGCTGCAGCAGGCTCGCGCCTGCGCACTTATAACTGGACCATACCATTTTGCTTTACGTCATGTGGAAGGCCGGGTGTGTGTGTCGCGTACCTGGAGAAAAGGTGGCATCAGGATGTACTATGGAAAGAAGGCAAGTCGGCGGAGGCATTGTGATGCTCTGGGCAATGAAAACCTTGAGTCCTGCATTTATGTGGATGTTACTTTGACATGTACCACCTACTTAAACATTGCTGCAGGCCAAGTTCACCCCTTCATGGTGACTGTTTTCCCAAACGGCAATGGCCTCTCTAATCAGGATAATGCGCCCTGCCACTCTGCAAACACTGTTCGGAAATGGTTTGAGGAAGATGTTCAGGATGTTGATTTGGTCTCCAAATTCCCTAGATCTCAATCTGATCTGGCCTTTGTGGAACGTGCAGGGCAAACCAGTCCAATCTGTGTACACCCCATCTGGCAACAGGACTTAAAAGATCTGCTGAGAATTTCTTGGTGCAGATACCACAGCACCTTCAGAGGTCTTTTGGAGTCCATGCCACGAGGGGTCAGAGCTGTTTTGGTGGCACAACGGAGACCAACACAATATTAGGCTGGTGGGTTTAATGTTATGTCTGATCGGTGTATGTATTTTCTTGGCACTTTCACATGTAGTTTGGCAAAAACTCCAAATATTCCAGAGTGGATTATTAATTATAACCAAAAACATTATGGTCTTCCACCACGCAGTTATTAAATTTATTTGTATAATTATTATTGTTATTATTATTATTATTATTATTATTATTAGTAGTAGTAGTAGTAGTAGTAGTATTGTTGTTGTTGTTATTATTATTATTATTATTATTATTATTATTATTATTTTATTTATTTATTTTCCACAACAGAACCATGAAAATAGCTGGAGTTCTCTGGAGATCATGTTGTGGTTCCACAATTTCTCACGCAATGCTGCATTCACCTAGAGCTTGTAACTGGGAATCTCCTACTAGGAAAGGTAAAAGAAAATACCCTCTCAACTGGGAATTCCTCCTCGGAAAGTCAGAATGGTGTTCTCAAGTGTTCAGAGTTTGGTGTATGATATGGCTATAATATAACACCACTTCACAACTTCTAAATGAGATTTCAGGCTCTGACTTCTCACTTCCGAATGCAGAACAACAGTAAATACAAACAATGGAGAAGCTTTAGAAGGCTTTAAAGCCCTCTTGCCACTCAACATATAGTGTGATGAGACAACGTTTCTCAATGGACCACGGTGCAACATATAGCAACATACAACAAAGTGCAAGTTACGTCGGCTGCCACCAACGAGGGGCGCCCGGGGAGCAGTGTGTGGGGACTAGTGTTGCGCGGGTCGGCTTTTTTTAACACCCGCCCCAAACCGACCCGTCAGGAGATCCAAACCGCCCCGCCCA
>JBBPCZ010000007.1:3382259-3402538 GCA_037974445.1 Brycinus macrolepidotus
TTGCTCTCCCCCCCCCCCCCCCCCCCCCCCCCCCCCCCCACCGTCAATCCGTCCGTCCGTCCATCCGTCACCGCTCCCCGCTCCCGACATCGGCTACACACACCCCAATATCTCACTCCAAGGTGTCTTCCTTGACACCCCTACCCCTCCCCCCATCTCACTTCAAGGTTTTTTGAAAAGTTGGCAACCCTGTTTTAGCCATTCACCCCTATTCTATAAGGCCTCACTTGCTGGCGCCTTCGAGTCATTTCTTTAATAAAATGGAAAGAATAGGAAGTGGCCAGGCTCCTCATAGACTCTGCAAGTGGTCCTATGTGTCCCCCCATTTCTGAGCATTTCTTGAGCTACCTCAGACTAGGAGGGTGTTGGTGGTCTTTAAAATGAGGATCTGCCTTCTATTGCAAGAAAAGGAGATTCACACGAACTCATTTTTTCAATCCTATGGACACATTTTTCCTGGAAAGGCCAGTTTTCTCATGTCCAGCACGGGCAACTGTTCGCTAACACTGAGCCAAATTTAGCTGGAAGAACAAACCGCACGGAGGCAAAGAAAAGAGATTCAAGCGATCAGCATGCCGTGCACGTTAATAAGCCCTAGAGTGAGATGTAAATAAGCACTAGAGTATGAAATAAACTCCGGAGAGGAGGAAAAAATGGCCTGTATTAATAGGCTGGGAGTAGAAAGGGAAGCAGGCTAATGTGGGAAACGGAGAGACTTTGGTGCTAAACACACATCTTTAGAAGGCAAACAGCCTGCCAGCCGACAAGAGAACAGAAAGAGAAGGGGGGGGGGGAAGAAAAGAGAAGGAGGTGAAGGAGAGTGAGATGAAATAATTAGAAGGCCTACTCGCGGCATTCATTGAAATATGCAAATCCGTTTAATTTCGCTTTGATTTGCTCGGCTGCTCTCGAACTCCCGCCCCATCCCCCTTCCCCCCCCCGCCTTCAATCTTTCTCCCTCTTTCTCTTCGCTCACTCTTTCATTTTCTCTCCACACTCACCAACTGTCTCTCTCGCTCTTTCTTGTCTCCATTCTCTCGCTCTCCCAATCCATATTAAAACTGTATTAATACATTGTGCGTTAGTTCAGTTGTACCCCCAGGCTGCACCGTGTATGTATGTGTGTGTATCTGCTCAGGTGTGTGTTTCATTCACCTAATGGGATGGTGTGCATGCCCGTATGTTTACCTCATCACCTTCTCGAGGCGCTGTCTCGCACGCTAATGTGTAGATCAACACTGTGCAAGGCGAAGCGCGTGGGTGCGTGTTTGTATGGTTTGCTGGCGTGCAGCGTGCGTGTGTTTGCGCACTTTAATCCCGACTAGTAAGTTGTGTCATAGCTGCCGTCTTCGCGCCAATTATAATGAGATAACGAGAGGATATTTTTGGATATCGTAATGAATCATAGAGAGTGTGTGTGATCTGTGTGTGGGTATGTAGTTCTTTGCCGGGACCCAATGGCTCCAGGACGGTGAACAAGCTGGCTGATCCCACCAACATCCGGGCTATCGGGACACTTGAGGTGTCTCTGGTTACCTGTGGAACCCCTCGCACAGCAAGATGTAGACCACAGCAACAACCCCCAGTGATGATAAAAACTGGTTTAAAATATTGTCATTCATTTATTAAACTATAGCAACAAAACACTGATTCCCACACATAAATAGTCCAGCTTTTTAACATGTAGGGTTGCCAGATCAGCCGTGGCAGATCCCAGAAAGAGCGTGGGTGGTGGTGGTGATGAGGGGTCAGCTAGTGTCCAGTATGAGTGGTGGTCTGCAGAAAGACTGAAATTCCAATTAGAAATTCTAATCAGAAACCAAAATTATGAGATTTTGAAGCTGAGCACCTCTGGAAAGCCCAAGCTGAGAGCATTCCATCAGTCTTCCGATGTTCATCAAGACCTTCAAAACAATCCATTATTGTGTTTATGAAGACTTAAACAGATATAAACTTCATTACTGGTCCTACATACACAACTGTGCGATTACCTCAGCAACACCTGTTGGTTAGCCTGCTGCAGACCCCTCCCAGACACTGCCCTGATCTCCCGTCTCTTGATTAATCTTTAACCTTCGTTCGAATATCAGGCAGAGTCTTCTTTCATGCCATGAGGCGGTGAGGCGAGTCAGCTGATGATGGAACGAAGTGAACATGTGTGCATGTGGTGACAAACTGCTGCCAAGCAAACACTTCAGCATATTGTTATTACCAGATGTCGCAATTATGAAAGAAGCATCTGCATGACAGAAAACATCCACATGACATCAAGACGACATGCCGGCACCATGTCAAAATATGAGAGTTTCACGTTATTATGAGAACTTACGCTGACAAGCCGTAATAAATGTGTAATTATGAAAATTCATCAACAGTATAGTGAATAAACTGTGTCAATATTGAGATAAACATTATTTAGCATTATTATAAAGAAATATCTCATTATATAAAATGGTATGGTGTTTTCGCGGTTTTATTTCTCTTAGTAGTAACATGCTGAATTGTTTATTTTTTGTTTTGCTCGGCAGCAACCCAGGTTTCCGCAGGAAAAAAAAAGATCCAAGGTATATTAATAGCCGTCAAAGTATATTTGGCGACCTTTTTTAGCAGTTTAGATTTTTTTTATCCGCCCAAGAGAACAACGCCATCCATGACCTGTAAATTAGCGGAGAATCTCCCCTCGCTTTGCCCTTCCTGTACCTGTTCGCCCTGCTTTTAGCAGAGGGTCGACTGACAATTGCACATGCTCTGCAGAGAAACATAGAGAGAGAAGAGAGGGTCTTTGGTAGTACGTTAGTTAGAAGATGTGGACATGGCGGATATTTTACGAGCACTGACCTTCTGCTCCTTGTGTAACTGTGACTTTGGTTGTAACTTCTAATTTTATGAAAGACTCAGGAGTGTATTCAGCACTCGTAATTGCTGACCCTCCCGTTTTTTTTTTACAGATTTCTCCTGTATTGTAGCCTTCAGTCCTGCTGTCTTCCCATTTTCCATCTTTTTCCATTTTTGTTCTCTTTTCACCTCCTCCCCCGTCGACAAACAAAATCCCCCTCAATCTTCTGCAAATGAAATCACCCCCTGATCAACAACTGAAATCATAACACCACCCCAATCACCCCCCTCTACTGGACTATCTCCCTTACTTTTCAACCCCAGAGTTGCCAGGTATGAGTCAGAAAAACAGTCTCACTTTAGCTGAGGTTACAATACGCGCATTTACTCAGCAGATATAAATATTCAAATATATTCATATTTTAACACAGCATGAGGGTGAGGACCAGAGACAATACAGGTAACTCAGCCAAGGACGAGATTATGCAGCTTCTCGCCGGTGAAAAAGATGAATGGGCAGAAATACACCTGAGCCTCTGCCTTATAGCTGCAGTAGGACATGTCATCCCTGTCTCCCCCCATCATCCCCGAGAGATTTTTCAACCGTGAACAGGGAAAGTCTGATCTATCTTTCAGGACTAAATGTTTTACATCCTCATTCTATACACTTCTTGCAGCTGGAACTCTGAGAGTGTCGATAACTGCATATTAAATGTTTAATTCTTTACTTTTCCTACTTTGTCTTCCTGTTCCCATTTGTGTGGATGGAGAGGAGGATCGGGGGTGGAGCTGTGATATATATTATGTGAAATTAATGGTTAACAAATGAAAATATTGTGTTGAAGATCACATGCAGGGTGCAAAATAAACTTGAGACCCCCCAAGAACAAAATTTAGGGAGTCTCTGGAAAAATCCCCAAAACTGAGAGCGATGCTAAATGTTGGAAATAAGCTTATGCTGAAATTTAATTGTTCTCTTCCCCACTTTGGCAAATATTTTGTTCATCACAAACCTCCACCTTTTTGACAAAATTCTGTTTAGTTTCATCTCCACCACCCAACCACTGACAGTTTGTTTTGATTCATATATCTCAACCCCCACCCTCTTTTGTCTGTCCCAACCCCTGCTCCCCCTCTCTCCTTCAGTTTGTCCATTTCTTCAGAGCTGAACGGTGCAAGGTGACCCAGGTTTACCGCTTTTTTGATTAATAATGCACCGCCCTCTTAAATAAAGCTCTCTCTATCACAGTCCAGGTGCTGGTGGGAATACAAACAGTGAACTGGCAGCACTTCACTTCTTGTCATCTTCTGCCATCCCTGCATTGCAAAGGGTCTTCATATGTGTAGTTCGGTGTACGAATCACAAAGCTCATTACTTTCACATTACACTTGGGCTGATTAAACAAATGCAAAAGCAAATATATATAAATATATATTAGGGTTGGGGAAGTTAAAGCGTTATTATCGCGGTAACGTATTTTTTACTTAAGGCCGACAATTATTTTATCGCGCATTAACGCAGTTTTTTTATTACTATTATTTTATTGCTTTTTTTGTGCTCAACCACTTCACCTCACTCTAACAGGGACACTTGCTACTGAACACAGACTGCTTCTGCTGCTCCTTGACAAAAGAAAAATGTTTCTGCTGGGACCTGTTCGGAAAAAAAAAGAAAACAGATTATAAATGTTAACTTGCTGTTGCTCGGAAGGTGCCTGTCATAATGTTCTGATCGTGGCTCTGGACTCTGAGGGGAACTTGTTTTTCTGTAACAAACTAGATAAAACGTGAATGCCCTGGCAGTGGCAAATAGCTTTGGTTTTATATTTGATTTGATTACATTAATGTTTAAGATTCACAAGAAATATTTTAACTGTAACTGTGTAACTGTGTTAAAGGGAATACTGCTGTTAAAAAGTTCCTTATTTGTTTAAAGTGTTTGCAAACCAAATGTTCTTGCACTTTTGTTCATCTAGCACTACTTTTAAAATAAAAGTGCGCAATACACTACTTTTGAATTCATTACTGAATTTTGTGTATAACAATGCGATTAATCGCGATTAATCGCACTGTTATACAGAAAATTCAGTAATATATATATAAAATGTTATACAATATGTTATAATAAGTAATATATGTAAATAATCTGGCTGCCCTGTACTGTGCCCCATTCAAAATGCAGTTCAGGCTGAAACACTCCTTATAACTTCAGCGTGAATGGGTGTGGATATATGTAAATGCTCAGGGTCAGTTTTGTGACATTACATGTTTTTGCAGCTATCTAAACTATCTAAACATTACATGTTACATATATTACAGTATATATATTATATATAACTCTTTCATTCAAAAAAGGGACAATATGTTTTGATATGAGCCCTTTAATTAAAGGGTTTGAGGAAACTAGAAAGCGAATGCCCACATTTATTATCAGATGTGGAGTTTCTTTTGCCTCACCTTCCGAACACACGGACAGACTGCCACTGAGTGTGTCACCATGGAGACTGGGTGGGCGGGTCCTGCAGCACTAAGACTTTCCATTGGCTGAATAGGCCATAGGCCATGTTCAACACTACAGCTTATGTGCATGCTTTAGAAACAGTGTAAAACAATAATATGCACTTCTCCCACTAACAAGTAAGTGTCTAGGTTTCCGAATCTTAGCCAGTTTACTCCCGGAACAGCATTCCAGCCCATTTCCACATCTGGCCTATGTGATATCCAACTAACATGGAATAGTCGTACACTTTTGAATCAAGTCTTTTCAAAACTCTTTTTTTTTCCAATTGCTAGGTACGATTTGGGGAATTTTCTGAATTCAATGAGGAACACTTCAAGGTGGTCCCATTATTTTTTTTTTCGCCCTCACCTCCATCCATCTCTGCCTTTCTTGCTCAGCTGGGCACTGGCCACATCAATCACACCCTCGATAACTGCGTAATGTCATTTGGTAGCTAGCGCCCCTGTCGCTGAGCAACGGCCAATCAGCAGGCCCCCTGCCCACGGCTACGGCCAATCAGGTGAGCGGCTCCCCAGAGACCTTTCGCAACGATGGGAAAATACAGCAGCCCGGGCGGAGTGTCAAACACATTTCCTTCTCTGCTCTTCACATTCTCTCTCTCGCTCCCTCTCCCTCGCTCACTCTCTCTCTCTCTCTCCATCCTTCTACCTCTCTGTCATTAGTATGGCTGAGCTGTTAGGTGGTGGCTATGTGGTGGGTTCAGGCAGAGGACAGAGAGAGAGAGAGAGAAAGAGAGAGAGCAGCTGGTAAAGGGCGACAGACCGTCACCTCAAACCACAGTAATGTATTCAAAAAAAGGACTTAAACCTGATTTATGGGACAATACATGTCATTATTACAGAATTAAAAAGTCAAAGACAGTGTGATATCAGATGGCACAATACCGATATCGGAGCCGTAACAGCCGATAAAATCGACTATCTGACTATCTGCTCGTTTGTGACTTTTGTGTTCGTCATCATTTGTGCACATCTCTTTATCCCCTAGAATTAAACAAGCCATTTTTGGGACTGTTCCTTCAAGACCGATACAGGTAAATGGCCCTGTGTTGCACCTCATTCAAATAGCAGTCTGGGTTGAAACACCGCCCCACAGGACGACCCAGTATGATATGATATGATATGATCTGTTATTTTCAGTAAGACTACCCTTATAAGATAAGATCAAATAAGATAAGATAAACCTTTATTAGTCCCACAAGCGGGAAATTTGGATTGTTACGGCAGAAAGTGGACAGAACGAAGTTAAGAGCAGCAAAAACAATAGAATAAAAGCTATACAACAGTATAGTATAAAAAGTACACGATACAAATAATACAAAAATATAAATATAGACATTTGTGTATGCATGTAAATATATGTGTAACCACATAAACCTATATAAGTACATGTATATGTATAAAGGGTATAGAAATGCTTTAAAGGGCCCATAACCATCAATTTCCATGTATTTATTTTTCCCCGTTTGTGACTTTTGTGTTCATCATCATTTTTGCACATCTCTTTATCCCTTAGATTTAAACAAGCCATTTTTGGGACTGTTCTTTCAAGACCGATGCAGGTAAATGGCCCTGTGTTGCACCTCATTCAAATAGCAGTCTGGGTTGAAACACTCCTTAAAAGTTCAGTGTGAATGCGTGGAGCTAAATGGTCGACGGCTGAAGAGGTGGATTTTGTGACATCACAAAGACTGAATTTAAAAGGGGCTGTTTGAGTCCTCAGGGTCCTCCAGACAGTTTTGCTCCGAGCTAGCACCCTGTTCATTTGTGCTTTTACAGCCATTAGAGAACCTACGTCCCTCTTTTAATCTTGCTCTCATGGATACTGAACATACAGTGGCAGTCTTTACCACCGCTGGAGGTTACGGGGGACCCCTGCTGGCCACAAGCGATTGGATGAATAAATGAATAACGAAATAAACAGAATAAATGTAATTTTCTGATTGGCTGCCCTTTTTCAAAGAGCAGTCTGGCCTGAAATGCTCGAACATAGATGGACGAGGCTAAACTACTGTAGGCTGAATAGGTGGATGTATAGAACTGCGCTGGTGTTTGTGACATCACAAAGACACTGAATTCCAAGGGGCTGTTTTAGCAGCCTCGTTTTCGTATAAGGACAATATGGAATGGGGAATGAATGGTATGTTTTGAAAAAATTTTTATAACGTAGGCCCTTTAAAATGAGCTTATTTATGGTTCTTAATTAGCCATAAATGGCTTCAAATCATTAATAAGCAGTTACAACATAAATAACAAGGGCCACAGTGAGCCATTCTATCTAATGAATATGAAAATGAGATGGAGCTGACAGATGTGATGCTGGCTTTAACAGAAGATATGAGAAGATATGAGCTTTAACAGAATAGATGTGGCCACATTTGGCAAGCAACAGGTCACTGTTACCGTATTTGTTTTTAACTGCCAGTGAATGGGTTCTAAAGTGTTCCTGACTTAATTCAATACCCTTAATTGTCTTACTGTAAGGTGGTACCTTCAGCTGATATGTGAGACTTGAAAGGAAGTCAGTGAATGAGACAGGAAAGACCTCCAACACAATCAATGATGGTGAGCGTGTAGATGTAGAAGTGGTGGACCACTTCTGCCTACTTAGATCAATTATTAAGGATCCAAAAGTATGAGGATGAAGGAGTTTGTAAAGATCTTCAAATGGGATGATTTATCGCTACAGATCAGAACTGGCCAATTTTTCCTCTGGTTTTTGATGTCAATGCCTTTGAAGAGGCTTAAGAAAAAAACAAAAAACAAATGGGCCCTTGTCAAGCCTGACTATATCTCAGATAACTCAGCTGAAAACACTTTATTTTGGACATATCACAAGGACAAGCAATTTACTGGAATAGATAATTAATCTTGGGACAGCTGAAGGTAAAATAGGACGAGGAGCAACAACATCGACGGATACAATCAGAGATATTATGAACAAGCCATTAAGAAGCCTGAAGAGCCAAACAGTGGATGGGGTGTTCTGAAGGGACACTGTTCATATGGTCACCAGAAGATGATGACACTTCATAAATAATAAAAACAATGAAAAGAGTTCCATAAGAGTGCAGAATAAAAGGGCTTTTTGTCAGCAAGTAAAAGCAAAACGATGAGGTCAGGTTTACTAGCAGACAAAGCAACATCCGGTAAAATGAAAAAAGAAAAAGAAAATGGCCACTTTAGAGAAGCAAATTCTCACAAATAAGCGTATAAAGCACTGAGGTCCGCCTCACAAAGCAGGATTTCTTCTTTAGCCAGTTAACTTTAGGCTTTGTTTGATCTAACCCTTGATCTCCTGCCCCATGATGGGTGGGCCACCTCATCATGCCGCCCTCCCAAGGAAATTACATATCTAGCATTCACTGAACACAATCATGAAAAACGAACCAATGGAAATGCTCCAAAAATAGGGCAAATACAAAATGACCCAAGTCCCCATTTTGGAAATAACTGGATTTGTCTTGGACAGCGATGTTATGCTTCACGATTTTGGATCACAAACAGATCTTGGACCAATCAGCAACAACCTTTCTCATTTGTGATGTCAGTCATGCACAAGTATTTCTTTTCGATGCGATATTTTTGCATGACTGATGCCACAAAAGTAGTAAGAAAACTAAGCACACTATGTAGGTGTCACACATACAAAGTGATTATTACTCTGGTATTTACTAATGAGGCAGGTGTGGTGATATTATTACTTTTTGACCATTATAAGATTGGTTCTTTGGTCATATTATTCAAAATACATGTAGTTTCGGATAATTCCCTCTCTCTTTAACAACCACCTTTAAAAAAAAAAAAACGCTCAGAAACTGCTTTATCATCTGTCCATAATGATTAAAACATGAAAAAGGTCTACAACTTTACCTGTAAACTTTTCATGTACCTGAATAAAGGAACACTCAAAAAAAAAAGGATTAGTAGTATCACCACCATTTCTACCTCACTGATGTCATTTCCCAGGAAAAAAGTCTAGATGGGAGATTGTTTGGGTGGTTGCTGTGGAAACAGACAGTGATAACGGAGCACATGTCTGATATAGATGTACATTGTAGTGTACAGTTATAGTACAGGTACATACTGCTTAAGCAGATAATATTTTTATTCTAAGTCATTTCCAAACTTGCTGTACCTTCAGGGAGCTTTGTAAGAGGCTCATTTCTCTTTCAAATAGATGGATCTAGCATGCATCATATTCTAGCAATGAAATCAAAGACACTACCAAGCTACCTGCCGGTTTTTCCCAAAATACTGTAGAAATGTCATTTCTACCACACCTCCCCAATATGGTGGCAAAGACAAGAGCGTGGTGGAAAAGGCATCTATGAAGAAGGTTTAGTCCAACAGTGCAACATAAACACCCAGGGGCAGCTGGTGGCCTAGTGGTTAGGGCGTTGCCCCTGCACTCAGAAGGTTGTGGGTTCGAATCCCAGCACTGCTAGTGTCATCACTGGGATTGAGCAAGGTACTGTCCCAACACTGCTCCCCAGGCGCCCCTCACTGGTGGCTGCCCACTGCTTCTGAAGCAGTTAGTGGTTAGGGAGTTGCCCCTGTAATCAGAAGGTTGTGGGTTCGAATCCCAGCACTGCTAGTGTCATCACTGAGGTACCCTTGAGCAAGGTACTGTCCCCACACACTGCTCCCCAGGTGCCCCTCATTGGTGGCAGCCCCCTGCTTCACTTGGTGAAAGGGTTAAACGCAGAGAAAGAATTTCACGTTGTTCACACTGCGTGCTGTGGTGTGTTCACGCCTGACTATAAGGGGCCACTTTACTTCTAAACTGTATGAACGAGTAGTTGGCAAAAAGATGACATAACACCCCTGAAAATTTCATGCAGCTTGTCTCAATGGTTCTAAAGTCACAACGTCTAGAAGTTTCCTCCCGATTTTCGGCTAAATTTTAGGCCATGTCGTTTTTCAAGCCTCTGTGTCTCAGAACGTAGAGGAGACACAGGCCTAAACTTTTGAACACCATCTACTAGGCAGAGGGACATCATTTGCTGTAAGTATTATGCAAATCTGAGAGGGTCGTCTTCTGATATTCAGACATTTGAGGCAGACTGGCACTGTCCAAGGTCCTGAGCAGCAGAACAATGCGGCAGGTCCCGAGACCATGCTGTTAAATCCCTCTGGGCCAAATCTGAACCCTGATTCTCCATAATGACACTGTAGTCATGCGGAGAGCGAGAGAGGGGAAGAAGAGAGAAAGGGACATCAGGCAGGATCCGCTGGGGGGGGGGGGAGGAAAAAAAGGAAGCGAAGTGCAGAAAAAGAGAGGTAAATTGAGGCTATTTGAGTAAAGCCCATTCTGAATTCCCTTATTCCCTCATTCAAGTCTTTGAAGAGCGGCACCGCGGCATGTTTTCATCAAGCTATTGCAACCATTCTCAAATGACCGTGAGTGCGAGTATGTGCGTGTAAGAGGGGAAAGAAGGGGCAGATGAAGAGAGACGAAAGAAGACTGCAAGAACTGCAGGAGGACAGATCCATTTTGAATGAAGGTCTATGGGGAAGCGCACTGCACATCTTTCCACAGCTTACACAAGAGTTATTGGCTGCTCACAGACCACAGACAAAAGAAAAAGATAACAGTGTGTGTGCACGCTGAAGTGTGTATGTGTATGTGCATGTGTGTGTGGGTGCATGTCTCTTGAATTCACTCCACTATCAAGCAGCTCGCTTATAATGTCACTGCAGTGCTGTCAAAATTGTTCTTATTGTTCTGTAGCCTACCAGTACACAATGTGTACACACACACACACACATACACATTAGGAATGGTAGCTACACACACACAATCGTCACTTCATTCCATACCCTTATATACACATTCAAGGCATAACTTCAAGCCCACTCTCTCTCTCTATTTGTTGGGTTTGGACGATTGACCACAGTGACCGCTTTGGCGGTCACTCTGTCGCAGCAACACCCGCCCATCGGTCAAAACACACTGAGAGCATTGTGCTCAAACACAACTCACACTAGACATTTCTCATAACCAAGCCCCCATTATCATCCCCCTCACCCCCACTCACTGTCTGCCCATACTAGTGTCTATAGTGTCCTAAAGTCATTTGCATGAAACATTTAATAAAGCAATTCATTTAAAGCTTTCTTTTTTAAAGCATTTTTTCAGCAGTATTTCATCAACAATGTCATATACTTAGACTAATTTATTCTTTTACTTTGCAGGCTTGTAGCCCCACATAGCTGATACAGAACAAGACATTTAAGTCCCTATGTGGATGTGTCCCTTTGTGCTTGTGCCTCCTGAAGTGGTGCAGGCACAAAATACTTTTTGCCGTTTGGCAAAAAAAAATAAAAAATAAAAACTGTATTGCAAGCTGGCCTCTAGGAAGCAGTTTATTGTGACTCATTTATGGAGTAGCACCACCTAGTGAATAACATCAGTACAAAAATCTATGCTTCACCAGCTGATATCTTGTGACGTAAAGGTTCAAACTTGACACAATTGGACACGCTACATTACTACCACATTCTTTGAAAGCACACCAATTTTTGGGAAATTTCATCCACAGGGGGCACTGCAACTGACATTTTAACATCTCTAGAACTGCTTGAGCTAAAATTGTGAAATTTGGTTTGTTTATATATTGCTACATTTACTCATTTCCTACAATTCTACTTGGCTCTCCCAACAAAAGGCCATCAAAATTCACCAGCCAGTACATGCCTCTATGAATGGCCAACATTAATGAAATTTCATAGACTCATTCATAGTGGCATATAGATGTTATTTACCCAGTTTCAAACAAATCAGCCATAAGATGTCACTACAACAAGCTACGATATGTTTTCCTGTTCCTGTGACACGGTTTAGTCTGTCTTCAAAATTCATTTTGTCTTTAAATCCTTATGCATCATTTACAACACTCAAATGACCCTTTTTCACTTGTCACACCGATCAAACGATTCAACCTCACGCTATTTGGGCCAGTTCGCACATTCTGCCTCGTCATATTACACACCGCAATGCGGTACATCTACTTCTATAATGTGGTAAAGAGTACAAATAAAACTTTATCTGCCGCTATAGTTGTAGGAGTAGAAGATAATGATCGGCCTAGTCGGGCTGAGCCAGAGGAATGGAGGTGCCTTTAACTCAGCGAACGCAGTGAACCCTATGAACAACAACAACAGATCGGCCTACCAGAGGGAGGCTTCCAGGTATTCTAGAGAGAGGCAGCGAGACAGAGAGACAGAGAGATAGATATAGAGAAAGAGAAGCTGGCTGATTAGGCCCCTAATCTAGCAGTCAGTCTAGAGTCCGGTTCTGTTTTCCAGCAGTGGAGTGGAACCACAACACAGTGAAGACGAGGGAGAGAAAAGGAAGAGATCGAAGAGGCCAAAGATGTGAAAGAAAAGGGAGAGAAAGGGCGCAGTAAGCAGTTAAAACATAAGCAGTATTTGGCTGGGTAGTGTAATCGGTCATCACTGATAATGTGATAATGTTTTAGCCTCTTTTGATCCACTATTGACCATGGATCATTAACCCTCAGAAGGTCAATGTTATTCTATTAAAATAAAATAAAGAAATTACATGTGAATTGTTTACAAAGAATTTTTATTCTATATTAATATAGAATATATGCTGTCCTGTTTTTTATGTCCAAAAATTACAATCATGTAAAAAAATATGGATGGTTTTTCTTTCCACAGAAAAAAACCTGCACACACCGATGATGGGGACTAGACTTAAGTGTGTTACTGACTCTCAGTTTGAATCTGAACAGCCTTTGACTTACTCTCCACTCAGCTCCGACAAGCCCATGACTGACTCTCAAATGAACTCAGACTTAATCGTGATTGATTCGCAAGTTGACACGGACCAGCACTTTACTGACTCGCAGCTTGACTCGGATTATATCTTGACCGACTCTCAATTCAACTCTGGACTGGAGACCTGCCTTAACTCGGACCAGCCCTTGTCTGACTTGCAACTTGACTTGGAATTAGCCCTCAACTGACTCAGAATTCAACCCGAACTAGCCCTGGACTGGCACACAAATTGACTTGGACTAGCCCTCAACTTCACTTGGACTAGCCATCAACTGACATGCAACTTGACTCAGACCAAACCTTGACCGATACATGACAGTCATATTGTATTTCAGTTCAGGGCTAGTTCGAGTTGAATTGAGAGTTAGCCAAGGGCTTGTCCAAGCCAAGTTGACTCAGACCAGTCCTTGACTAACTCTCAATTCAACTCGAACTAGCCCTGAACTGAAACACATTTGACCTGGATTAGGCTTGCAACTTGACTCAGACCAGACCTTGACTAATTTACAACTTGACGTGGATCAGCCTGTGACTGACTCCCAAGTCAGACTAGCAACAATCTTTAGTACACTAAAGTGTCCCCATGAGTTTAAATATTATGAGCATACATGTAGACTTCTTATTTTTCCACAGCTATTTATAGCTAATTACCTCCACTATAGTGAGGGGAAATTGTGATAACTATTTTTTACACATCCCCCACCCCTCCACCCCAATATGGGGAGTTGAGAATTGTTTTCTGCCCCAGTTCCAGAGGAGAAAAAGAGTCAGGGAGAATACCCAAGCATCCAACCAGCGGAAGCAGCGGTCTGCAGACATGTGGCCTGCATGACCTGTCAGGGGCTGCCATGGGCTCTCGGCTGGTTTTCAGCTACCAACAGAAGGAGAAGTATGTGTGTGTGTGTGTGTGTGTGTGTGTTTGTCGGATACACACCATCACAGCCATTTTCTCTTCACTGCAGTTGATATTCTTTTGCTCCAAGGGAAAAAAAAGAAGTGTCTATTGGTAATAATAATTTCTGCTCTGGCAGTGCGGTAAGGTCGCAGGTGTTTTCACACACGTGTGCCACACGTGTTTTTGAACATTTTCAGGACATTTGTAGGAAAACCAGGCCCAACAAAACACTCCTAACTTTTTACAAAAGCTCCTGACAGGGCACAAATATTTCCCTTTGGATACCGAGGTCAAGATTAGGGTTTTTAGTCAAATGTTTCTGTCACTACAAAATCTCATCTTTGAAATGGCATATAAAAAAATTATTCATGAATTAAATGTATATCAGTGTAACTAGGTTCTATTAAATATGTCTATTAATACATTTGTCATAAAAGTTCAGAGCAATGTAAAAGCAAACATGTAAAACTGTATAAAATGAAATGGAATTACGTTTTATGACAGATGATATATAACTAGCAATATTTTGAGTATATATTTTGACCATGTATGTTTACTATTAACATTACTACTAATTAGAAACTTCTGCTCTTATTTTTGCTGCACTGTAGCTACTGTTACTTTTCTACGGCTACCATTTTATTGCTTGTGCTATGATAATACTACTGCTACTATAATCCAACTACTACTGCTACATACCTCTGCAATTATACTGCTGCTTCTGCAACTATAAAACTGCAACTGTAGTTCTACTACTGCTTCTGCAACTATACTACTGCTATTATACTCCTTTAGCTACTGCAACTATACTACTGCTACTGCCACTGTACTACTGCAACTATATTTCTACTACTGCTACTGCTTCCATAGTACTGTTACCACTTCAATTGCTGCTACTATACATCTGCTACCATACTTCTATTACTGCTTCTGCAACTATACTACATCTACTGCAACTACACCACTGGTAAACGGAACATACCATTGCTACTATACTGTAGCTAGAATGAGCGTCATTTACGCCGGATACATGTCCTCACCACTTTTGTCAGGGCCCATTTTAGCCTCACCACTTCTGGAAAGGTCGGTAAAATGTTGCCCTACTACTGCACTTCACTATTGCTACTATGCTTCTAATACTGATACTATACTACTAGTAACTGTACCATACTACTGCTATTACACTGCTGCCAGTGCTACCATACTACTGGATCTATTTTTTTGCTACTACGTTTACGGCATTGAGCAGACGCTCTTATCCAGAGCGACGTACATCAGTGCTTTGGTCCGTTCTTCATACCTGTAAAGCTATAATTAAACTAACTTGCTGTTATTAATTTTTTACATTTTGAAATGACCATTTTGATATAATTAACTAAAATAACTTAAAAAGATAATCTGGGACATGTATGACCCTGTGTCCTGACACTGCATAAAAACAAATATGAGTGTGTGTGTGTGTGTGTGTGTGTGTGTGTGTGTGTGTGTGTGTGTGTGTGTGTGTGTGCGTGGGCAGGAGGCAGAAGCAGGATGGGGAGCCTGGGTGCCCACACCTTGATTTGGAAAGGGAACATCTCTTGCTGTGAGCAATCTGTACTTACTCTAACTCTCTCTCTCTCTCTCTCTCTCTCTCTCTCTCTCCGCAGTGGTTTGTATAACACAGTGCTTGCCTCTCGCTCAAACCCAGCACACCAGACTCCTTGGGCTCATCTTTCTTTCTCTTTGTTTCTTCCCTCTCTTCCACTCTCATAATCTGAACAGACACTTCTGCTGCCTTTTCAAGCCCGTGCATGCCACTTTCCCTCCGTGTCCAATAAACCTCTCCCTTGTTCGATCTCTCATGCCACGCATAGCTCCCCTCACACTCTCACCGCTCTCATCTCATTCTCATCGGTCTGCTACTCCAGTGGCAGCAGGACATCTGGACTATAAATGATGAAAGCATCAGTCAGCGCAACTGAAACAAGAGGTGGCGATGGTGGAACTTGGTTGTTGTCTGCTGTTGATTAGATGTTTTCTTGAATCTTGAAACAAGAATCTTGAATACACTTGTTGCACTCATAGCCAATAAAGGTAATATGAAGGCTCATTTCAATCTCGAGTCATAAACCATGGATCTGGAATCTCAAATACTCTCACTGCCAATAAAGTGCTCTTGGGGCGGCTGGTGGCCTAGTGGTTAGGGAATTGCCCCTGCAGTCAGAAGGTTATGGGTTTGAATCCCAGGACAGGTGTGGTGTGGTGTGGTGTGGTCACATGTAACTATATGGGGCCACTTCACTTTACTTTGAATCTTGAATCATGAATTTTAAATCATGAATTCGGAACACATTTGTTACACTTGTTCTTGTTTATCTTGAATCAGAAATCTTGAATCTTGAATCATAAATGCATTCATTGTATTCACGTCCAATAAAGTTATCTTGAACTGTGACTCTTGACTCTTGAGTGGGCTCATGGCCAGTAATGTTATCTTGAATCATGGATGAGAAATGTTATCTTGAATGCACTCATGGCCACTACATTTATCCTGAATCATGAGTTTCATCTTGAGTTGGCTCCAGTAATGCTATCCTGAATCATGAATCTTAAATCACGAACGAACTCGTGGCCAATAAAACAATCTTTAATCTTAAATCATGAATCTTGAATGCACTCATGGCCAATAAAATGATCCTGAATCTTGAATACTGAATCAGGAATCTTGAATGCACTCATGGCCAATTAAATGATCCTGAATCTTGAATACTGAATCAGGAATCTTGAATGCACTCATGGCCAATACAGTTATCTTGAATCACGAATCTTGAACTAATCCCCTATTTTTTTTCCCAGCTTTGTTCTTATTTATTCCTCCTCTAACGTGTGTCCCTCGCTTCTCTCTCATTACTGACTTGTTCACCCTCAAGCTTTCAGTCTATAATTGTTTGTTTGTTTTACTCTCCCTCTCTCTCCCTCTAAATACCCATTCTCTCTCGTCCTTCTTCACGCCGTCCCCTCCAGACCACACACTTCCTTTTAATAACCCTCGCTTTGACCCCCGCAGTTGCTCGTCTTCTTCCGTCGCGCATCACTGGGGGTCACCATGACAACATTGCCTTGACAACCATCCTCCCAGGGTTCCGCTCGTTTGCATGTCATTTGCATGTTGTCACAGCGACCAGCAGCATTTGACTTTGACAATAAAGAAGCCGTTGGTGTGTGTGTGTGTGTGTGTGTGTGTGTGTGTGTGTGTGTGTGTGTGTGTGTGTGATCATTCCATCGCTATTTATCCATCACTCCATTCTGCCCTCTTCCCCTGACTGCTCCTGGACCTCTGTCTGTCACTCTCTCACTCAGTCGCTCTAGAGCTGACCCCTTCTTTCTTCGTTTACTTTTCATCCCTCCATCTTGCCCTGTTTGCTGTGGCCATGGCTTTTTTCTTTTTATTACCCTGCTCAGTTCTGTCTCTCTCTCTCTCTCTGTTTCTGTGCCTCTCTCTCTCCGCCTTTCTGTGTTTAACTCTCTCTGTGCCTGACTTGCTCTCTTTCTCTCTCTGTTTACCTCTTTCTCTTGCCTTTCTGTCTCTCCTTTTTGGATCTCCCTTTCTCTTTTACTATATCTTTTTCTTGCTCTCTTTTTTTCTACCTTTCTCTGTTTCACTCAATCTGTTTCTCTCTCTGCTTTTCTCGTTCTCTCTTTCTTTCTACCTTATCAGTTTCTCTCTCTCTCTGTTTTACTATATCTGTTTCTCTCTTTTTTCTCTCTCCCTCTTTCTTTCTACATCTCTGTTTCCTAATGTCTCTGTTTTACTATCTGTTTCTCTCTCTCTTTATCTCTCTCTTTCTACCTCTCTCTCCCTCTCTTTCCTGTTCCTCTCTCTCTCTCTCTCTCTCTGTCTGACTTGCTCATGCTTTCTCTCTCTGTTAATCTCTCCCGGTCTTTCCCTTCTGTCTCTCCTCTTTTGGATCTCTCTTTCTCTCTCTCTCTCTGTTTTACTATATCTGTTTCTCACTCTCTCTCTCTCTCTCTCTCTCTACCTATCTCTCCCACCCCCACGTCCCCCACCCCCCCTCCCGGAGGTGAATACTGTTTCCCATCCGTTGCCAGACGCAGCTGCTACAAAATGACTAACCTCTCCTCCGCAGGAGAAAGAGTCAATACTTCCCTCATTTGCATTCCTGTTACACAGAGACACACACACACACACACACACACACACACACACACACACAAACACACACACGCGCACACACACACGCACGCATGCCCTCACACCGCTCAAGAGACTACATCAAGCAGCTGTGAAATTAGACACACACTTTGAATTTGCCATTTTGGAATGTTTTGGGTGCATTTAAGTGGCTAATGAAATACAGACTGTTTTTTTAAGACAAGGATTTCAATTAAGCCCTCTTTCCAAAACCGACGTGAATCGAATAACTAATGCAGCCTTGACTACTCATGAAAAAAACGCAAATAGAGGAAATCGGTCCCAATGCCAGTTCCTTAACATAGCTAACAGGTAATAGAAGCTTATGTGAAAAAAAGGAAGAGAAAGCTCTCTTGAAAACATTAAAATAAAATTAACACTCAAAATGACTTACATTTCAAAAATGCTGCTTAAATCTGATGAATAAATTGTGAATCGTAACGGGTGAATCTTGAACGTACTCATTCATTTTCTGTAACCGCTTATTTCTTACTAGGGTCGCGGGTCCCTGGAGCCTATCCTGGGGTCTACGGGTGCAAGGCAGGGACTCACCCTGGGCAGGGCGCCAGCTCACCGCAGGGCACACACACACACCATTCACTCACACCTACGGTCAATTTAGAATCCCCAATTCACCTGACACGCATGTCTTTAGACTGTGGGAGAAACCAGAGACACCGGAGGAAACCCACACCACCACGAGGAGAACATGCACACTCCACACATACAAGGGCAGGACCCGGATTTGAACCCCCAACACTGGAGGTGTGAGGCAACAGCGCTACCCACTGCACCACCGGAATGGACTCATGACCAATAAAATGACCTTGAATTATGAATCATGATGCTTGAATGAACTCACGATCAGTAACGCTGCCTTAAATTGGGACCGCTGAATCATGAATCTGGAACAAATCCCCACATTTTCTCCTGCCTTGTTCTTTCTTTCCTCCTCTCATATGTGTATCCCTCGCTTCTCTCTCACTACTCGCTCACCCTCAAGCTCTCCCTCTATTATTGATTATTGGTTTTAATCTCTCTCTGTGTAAATACCCATTCTCTCTCGCCCATCTTCGCTCCATCTCTTCTGGACAACATTCCTCCTTATTATCTCTCTCGCTATGACCCCCTGCAAAGCGGATAATAAGTGCGTCACGGGGTCCCACTTTAACTGAATAGCCCCCAACAGACTGTCAAATTATGGATTAGGATTAGTATCAGATTTAGGGTCAGGGTGAGGATCAGGTTTAGGGTCGGAGGGTGGTACAAGATGGGATATGGGGGGTGGGACACGGGGGATGGGAAATGGGGTATGGGATATGGGGGGTGAGATATTGGTGGTGGAATATGGGGTGAGATATGGGGGGCGGGATATGAGGGGGGTGAGATGTGGGGTGGGCATTACAGCACAAACCATAGTTTTGCCTCACCTCTATGGAGATGCCAGCCCTGGATTTAGGGTTAAGACCAGGCTGAGGTTAAGGGATAGAGAACAGAAGGAGAATTTAGCATCTACAAAGCATCTAAAAGGGTCTATCCAAATAAAACATTATTACACAAATTAGTGACTTTTATAACAAATAATTTAGGAAAACCTGTGCACACGCAATTACAATAAACTGCAGTAAGCAGTAGTAATGTGTAAGTAAATAAAGTTGATGCACTTACTGCCTCAGGACAAAACATGTATCTCCACCTTCACTGTTCTAAACTTCATTTAAGCTTGACTTGGTAAAATATAGGATGGAGGGATCGATGGACCCATCTGACCATGCATACACCACTAACTGATGACGCACTGTCCAATAATTGTACGTTTATAGTACTGTGCAAAAGTATTGAGCCATCCCTCATTTCTTTATATTTTGAGTCACCTTGTTGGTGTAAAACTACTAGTTCATGTCTGTCAAACTGTCTTTAGCATTAAAGTAAAGGAAACAAATGTTTTACTATGACAAGGTGTCTAGATAAAGGAGTTCCAACCACTCAGCATTCAGCACCACCAGTATACTGATCACCGCCTGATCATCT
>JBBPCZ010000007.1:3402638-3420141 GCA_037974445.1 Brycinus macrolepidotus
CCTTAAGTTAGATGGTCTTTGTTCTGCTTGAATGATTCATCCGTAGGTCACTGTGTGGCTTAACAAACAAAAAACATCCCACTGAAACTGGTCAGGTTCAGGGACTGGACTGAAAATGAGAGTCTTTGAAAGTCCTTCAACCTAGCCTGGAGAACTGTTCCTCAAGACAACATTAAAAAATGCAAGAAAGTCTGACTCTTTGAAAGTAAAATATGAATAAATGAGATGGATCAAGAGTTTTGCGCAGTACTGCATTTTTATTTTACTTCTTTTCCCGAAAAGTAGAAGCTTTAGACAAGGTTTCCACTGATGTATAACAGTTCTAAGTAGCTAGTTGTCACAGGTTTTTCAGGGAAAGAGGTGGTGCACTGTATAGTGCCTTTAATCTAAAACAAAATACTATTTAATACTATCATACAACTCCGTACTTGCTCTAGCAGAAATGATCACAGAGGAGGGGTTTAGTTTCGCCACTGACCTACAGTAATACAACAAATAATGAGAACGGAAATAACCCACAAAGATAGGAATACAAGAGTGTGTGGATGTTTTTTTTGTGTGTGTGTTTAAGGGCCACTGTGTGTGTGTAAGTACAGAAACACAGTGTCTCTCTCTCTCATGGCTCCTGTTTGACATTTGGAAAGCCCAAAAGGAAAAAGAGCGGGACGGGAGGCGGAGGAGGGGGCGGAGAGCTTTACGAAACAGGCAGACAGATAGACGACATGAGGGACACGGAGGAGGTGGACAGAGGAAGAACAAAGAGGACTTCTATACTTACGAGAAAACATGAAATAAATGAATGAATGAATAAATAAATAAATAGGTAAATAAATGTCAGCTCTTTGGCGGAGCAGAGCTCGCCTCTAAACCCAACAATACTGACGTCCTTGTGGAATGAGGCGGTTCAGAAGACCACTATAATGGCCTCTCCAGGCGAGCCCCTCGCCGCTGAAAAGAGACGGTGAAGACAGACACATATCGTTCTGGAGCCGAAGGCCCTGCAGAAATTTCTCCCATTTATAATAACACGAGGAAACAGGAGCCAAAGATCACCAAATGCAAGAAAAAACACACTGAAAATACGGGACTGGACGGACAGCTCGCTGTAAATGACCCGTAATAAAGCGGAGAGCACACGTCTTATATTTCTCTCTCGCAGCAGGAAGAGCGACATCATCATAACCATACACTACTCAACACAGAGCAGAGGAAAATGACAGAGAGAGAGAGAGAGAAAAGAGAAAAAATGAAGATACACAAACAAGGAGACGGACAGAGAGAAAGCAGAAAGAAAAAGTAGAGATCAAATGCGGAAAGAAAAGGAAAGACAGGGTAAAAGCAAAAGATGGGTAAGCAAAAGAAAAAAGGGGAGGAAGGAAGGAAGAAAGAAAGAAAGAACAAAGAAAGCAAAAGAAAAAAATTATAACAAAAGACAGAAATCAACAGGTTGACAGAAAAAAAAGAATAAAAGACGGAGAGAAAGGGAGAAGAAAAGACAATGAAATAGATACATAGACAGATAGACAGATAGGTAGGTAGATAGATAGATAGATAGATAGATAGATAGATAGATAGATAGATAGATAGAAAAAGGAAAAATACAGTGAATGAAAGAAAGAGATAGAAAGAAAGGCAGTAATAGAGACAGACTGAGAGAGGAAGAGCAGAACAGTGCTGGAGGGACAGATGAAGAGAGAGAATTTAAAGGCGATAAAGGACTGGTGGAGCGAGGGAGCGCGGAGGCAAAGTGAGGGAGGAGACAAGAGTGATTAATGCAGAGACTGATAGAAGGTCAGAGAGCGCCTGCGGAGGAATATTCCTATCACCTCTCACCTTTTCACTCCATTCCTCCTCTCCTCTATCTGTAATTGTCTCTCGTCCGTCCATCACACTCTGCTCTTCCTTTTACCAGCCCCTTTTCATCCATTTCACACTTCCGTCTCTCTCTCCCTCTCTCTCTCTCTCTCTCCCTCTCTCTCACACACACACACACACACACACACACACACTCATTCTTTCCCTCTTTATCCCCCCTCTCTCTCTCTTTGTTTGTGTGGGTGTGTGTGTGTGTGTGTGTGTGTGTGTGTGTGTGTGTGTGTGTATGAACGTCAGTGTTAGATTGACACACACTTCAGTCCGTCCATGCCAGGGTCATTTTGGACTGCGAGCAAAGTCAGCAAAGCCCACTGTGAGTGACTCTCTCTCTGTCTCACTGTCTTACTCTTCCGTCTCCACCTCTCTCACCCCTCCCTCCCTCTCCTCTTCTTCTCTACCTGCCTGTTCTGTCGCTACCCGGGTTCTTATTCAAACACACCAGACTGAAAATATGTCCAGTCTGATGTTATTCACACTCAGTTCAGCTCAACGGATACCATGCAGCTTTTTATTCAAGTGCCCTCTCCAAGCTCCGCCTACAAGCACTCTTTCATAGCAATGGTCGCTAGGTTAGAAAAACTTCACAGGCTGACAAAAACTCTCCACTCCAGCTTCGCTTTCTAATGTTAACATTAAACATCCGATATTCATCCACCACAGCAATACCAGTACCATCATCATAACCCACAACACTTCACATCAAAGTGAGAAAGAGTGAAAAGGGAAGGAAATATGAAATATGAAATATGAATATCAGTAGAGGGACAGACAGAAAACAAAAGAAAGAAAGAAACAAACAAACAAACAAAATAAGAAAGTAAAGAACTAAAAATAAGAAAGAAAGAAAGAAAGAAAGAAAGAAAGAAAGAAAATGTGAAGCAGAATGAGAAAGAAACAAAGAAAAAGAAAACGAAGCAAGCCAGGAAGAATGAAAACGAGAAAGATACAAAAGTGAGAAAGAAGACTAAAGAAGACAGAAAAGAGAAATGCAGAAAGAAGTAAAAATTTAGACAAAGAAAGGAGGAAAATGGAAAAGAGAGAGAAAAAAGACAAATAAATAAAAGGGCAACAGACAAAGAAAGAAAGAAATGAAAAAAAATAAGGCTAAAGGAAGTATGCACGCCAAAAAGAAAGAAAGAAAAGGTGAAGTGTAGAAAACAGAAAGAGAGAGAAAGAAAGAAAGAAAAACAAAAAAGAAAAAAGAAAAATGTGAGCAGGGCAGAAAGAAAGACAAATAGAGAGAGAGAGAGAGAGAAAAAGGAAAAGAAAAAAAGGACATTAGACAGAAAAAAGGAAAGAAAGAAAGAAAGAAAGAAAGAAGGAAAGAGAGGGAGATGAAAATGAAGAGAAAAAGTAATCAGAGATAAGAGAAAAAGAAACAAAGAAACAAAACGGAAAGGAAAAACAAGCACGTCAGAAAGTATATCCATGAGAAAGACATAAAAAAGAAAGAAAGAAAAAGACCAGAAAGCCAGGGGAAAAAAAATCAGACAGACAGGCAGACAAGCAAGACAAAGAAAGAGAGTCAGATATTCAGAAAGAGAGTCAGATATTCAGAAAGAGAGTCAGATATTCAGAAAGAAAAAAAAGAAAAAGAGAGAAAAATAAAAGAAAGAAAGATAAGAGGCGAGCTCTACAGAATGCTGTATAAAGTCCTGTTAAATACTCTGATGAAGCCGGAGGCCACGCTGACGTGCTGCTTGTCGTCCTCCGTGGCGCTGCAGTTAGCGGAGTGGGCCGCGCTGTTAATGAGCCGGCACTAATGATGCTGGACTCCTCATCAATATCTAACAGCGCCGAACTTTCCTCTCAGCCTGTCAATCACACCTTTATGTTTACGCACATCATCCTAAAGCAGCCTGTGGATACACAGGGGCCAAGCACAGTCCCTTAATGAGCACCAGAGCCTGGAGACGGTGCCTGCAAAAACTGACTCAGAGCACGAGGCAGAAACACTGAGGGCCAAGACCACAGAGGGCATCCTCCTCTGGGCCGCTCCGAACACTGCAGTCAAGGCAAGTCAGACAGTTTTACGGGGAAGGTTAACCGGAGGCACTGGACAAAGGAAACACAGGTCAATAACAACTATCTGAAGAACAGTTCAGCAAGCCTTTGTAGACTCCCAAGCTGTAATGATGGATCTCAGCTCAAAGATTACTAGCTTGATTTCAAAGGATAATTCATTTGGTTACATACCTTTTAATCCATGCGCAGCAGTCGAGGGGTTCCAGCAAAGGGAGAGAAAAGAAACAGAGGGTAAATGAGTATCCTTCAAATTCAAATATATCGTAGCAATCATTGTACATTGTATAACTGCCTCATATTTCAGAAATCAATCTATCAGTCAATCAATCGGTCAATCTCTCATTCCATCTTCCATCCATCCATCATCAGTCCATCAATCAGTCAGTCCATCAATCTATGAAATACATCAGATACCATTTTTTAAACGACAGCTTTATTTCCTGAGGAAAAAAATCATCCAACATCAATCGTCCTTGTGTGAAAAAGGTAACTGCCCATAACCCATGAACCAAATTTAGTTCGTAATTAGAGCCAGTCAGACGAGACCCACCCCAGGCTTCATTACTGCAAGCTTTCCAGGTAAAAGGTCTGAACAAGCAGCACACCACAATCAAAAGAAATTCCACAAAAGATGTAAAAGAAAGTTATTGGAATATATTGTTCTTACAAAACCATTTCAAGGTTTCTGGGACTCCAGCAAACCACAGTGAGAGCCACCTAGAGAAAACCTGGAATGGTGGCCAATCTTCTCAGAAGTAGACAGCCTACTGAAATACCTCCAAGAGTGCAACAGTCATAAAACAACTCAGAACATCTACAGAACTGAAGGCCTTGCTTGTGTCACATAAGATCAGAATTCACAATTCCTACCAAAAAAGGAAGCTTGAACCTCTACTAACCAAGAGGAACCCAAAGGGTTGTCTCAAACTGACAATGTTCTGTGGACAGATAAGAATATCACACCTTCAGTCAAACGTGGTGGTGGAGATGTTTTGCTGCGTTGGGCCTAAGTGACCTGCCATAATTTATAGAACCATGAAAATCCTGCAGGACAATGTAATTAATCTGTAATCTGAAGCTCAAATGCAACTGGTTAATGCAACAAGCCCTCACTTGAACCCTGCTGAGATGTTGTGGCCGGACCTAAGATGTGAAGTTCTTGATTGAAAGCCCTCCAAAATTTGGCTACAGTTGTTACTGCTAAAGGTGGAACAACCAGTTAAAATACTGAAATGTATTACTTTACACAGGATTGGTATCCTGTAGGTGTTGCAAAACAATGTTTGGCTTTTGTGTTTCTTCATGTTCTCCTTGTTTTTTGGATCACTGATGGTGTCAGATGTTGGATATGAGAACAAAGTTGGGTAAGGATGGAAGGCTAACAACTTCTAGACACAAGTGAGCAGTGGGAGCCATGAGGCATGTGGTGGTAGAGCCTTCGCAAAAAATTTCTACAGCATCTAGGTGAGGATTTTCCAGCAGAGCAGGAGGGTCAATCGGTCGCGCAACATTCACTCTAGCCTCCCCGACCCTCCCCACCACCAATTACTCGGTATACTGACTACTATAACTGGTCCAGTCCATTACAAACCCGAGTGAAGAGAATGACTATAATCCCTTGACTCCCAATTTGGCGCAAGGAACCTAGAACTGCTATATTTGACTGGCACCTAAAGTCCATTTTGTCATGCACTGCTTTGCATGTCCCTCTCCCAGGAATGCAGTCCACAACCATATTTACAAATCCAACCAACACGCTGGGCGTGTAGAACTAACAGCATCTTGACGTCTTAATCTTATTTCGGTGGTCTAGATGGGATATAATTTGGTGGGTGTGTGGAATTTTCCATCCACTTTTGATTGGTCAGCTTAATAGAGTGTCAAACCCCAGGCCTGGCGGGGCCGTAGCACTCTCCCCCGTTCCCCGGCCCACTGATTCGACTCATCAGCTAATTAGCAAGGTCGCAGCAGCTTGCCAAGGTTGCAGCAGATTATTCATGAGCTGAGTTATGTTCATGAGAGCAGAGAACGTACAGTGCCCTCCAGAATTGTTGGCACCCTCGGCAAAGATGTGCACAGATGGGCTGGCGGCTTGATCTTACCATGCCTTCACAGAGGTAGTAAAATTCAAAGAAAAACATCTCTCAAAATAATTTGCTTACATTTGATACAGTACGTCATGTCACCCATTCCTCATGAAGCTGGAGCTGAACCTGCAGTTTATGGGCCATGCAACATTCACTCCTTCATGCACTTGCATTTGAGGGGGTTCTGCCCCAAACGTGAGAGGATGATGAAGAAAATGGCCGGAGCAACTGGAAGTCTGGGCGACTTCTAACATTGCAGTTAGCTAGCGGCCGCTGTTGCATGAATTTTCCATGCCTTTTAAAACCAGGAGCCTCATTTACCCAAGCAAACATAAAACATGTTGTAAGTTAATGGGTAAGATCCACCAAAGTACCCCAAGACTGTTATGCAGCTGTGGACAATGAACAATATGCTCTCCCCTGCTCTGCTGGATCATATACATGGTCAACTGCTGCCTACATCATCACAATGTGCATTATGTATTTATTAACATTGCTATCTCGGTTATCTCAAGCGTGTTGACAGCTCTACTGTCTTCTAAAACCCTCCACCTTAGCAAACTCAACATTAACTTCAGGTGCATATTGCAGTCAACGCCGATTTTGCACAGCATTCGCATGTACATCTGAGTCCCTTAGTCTTCTCTTATAATCCTGAATGACATAAGTGAACATATATGAAGTGATCTGGGACCACCCATCCTTGCAAAATCTCTTCAAATCCTTCAGATCCTCAGATTGGCCGTTTTGCTTCATCCCCACATGTTTGCAAAGGGATTTAGGAACTGTATAGGCACTTAAAAAGGCCCTGTATAGGCTCTTAAAAAAGCTGCTACAAAGAGTTCTTCAGAGCAGTTCCAGAGAAGAACTACATTTGGTTCCCCATTTCAATGGCCAGATCTTCAAATAATCTTCATGAGATGTGCAAGCCTTTCCAAAACTTGAAGTGAAAAATTGAATGTGCACAATTTTCCACATACTCCAGATGTAGTTGATTGGCCAAGACATGTTTGGAGTCCAAATTTTGGTTCTTTAAAGTAAAGTGGCCCCTTATAGTCACACGTGAACACACCAAAGCACAGCACACAGTGTGAACTTCTTTCTCTACATTTAACGCATTCACCAAGTGAAGCTGTGGGCTGCCACCAACGAGGGGTGGCCAGGGAGTTGTGTGTGGGGATGTACCTTGCTCTAGGGTACCTCAGTGATGACACTAACGTTGGGATTTGAACCCACAACCTTCTGATTGCAAGGGCAACACCCTAACCACTAGGCCACCAGCTGCTCCAACTGTAGAACTGGAGCTGCGAGGCTAACGTGCTAATACTAGAAGTCAATGGTTATCCAGATCCTTTCTGTAAAATATCCCCAGAACTCTCAACCTGGTCAAATCTCATCCAACTCTTCATTAATGGGGTGCAGACTTGTGGATGTGGCTTAGGACGGCGTTTCTCAAACTTTTTTGTCCTGGGGACCAGTCATGTCAGGCTTTGGGGCTGCACGGCCCTACATAAACGACCGCCAACTCCACCCCCCCCAATGCATCCGCATAGATAGATATACAGATAGATAGATAGATAGATAGATAGATAGATAGACAGACAGATAGATAGATAGATAGATAGATAGATAGATAGATAGGTATTATTACTATAGGTAGATAGTATTACTATTATTATTATTATTATACCACTACCACTACTGTTATTATTACTTTTAGTATTAGTATTATTAGGGCTTATGTCTATATTAGAAGAATATTAAACAAGACCTAACAGGAGTGCTTTGGCTACATTTGAGATTATTGCCAAATAAATATATTATTGCCAAGTAAATACACAGATATGTAGAAATTAGGTTGTTGTTGTTGTTGTTGTTGTTATTATTATTATTATTATTATTATCATTATGGGCCTATGCCTATATATAAGAACCAAGAAACCTAGATTTTTTTATTTTTTTTTTACTATACTTTTGAACACTGCCAAATCTTGCTGAACGTGCAAAATGACTTTTAACCTAAATTAAATTACAGGTCTAGTCACCCACAGGGATTATTTGGCACCAAAATTTTAAAATCAACATTCTAATGTGATGGGTGTGTCTGCTTTCTTGCCACTAATGGGTCGAAACAAGACAGGCACGCTAACAGAGCCGCTCGGAGCGTGTTCTCTGAGTCAAGTCTGTTTCTGTACTTTCTTTTCGTGGCTGTCAAGTCAGAAAAAGCATCTCGCACAGATCCGTGGAATGGAAAGGCAAGATAGTTTTAACTGTGATCTCACTCAGCTGGGGATTTTCCTCACAGCCTCACAGCCAGAACTCGGACAGAGACAGCCGGCCGAACCTCGACTGTAACCCAGCATCGCACGAGAGCTCCTGGACCACAAGTGGGAGATCTCTCATCTCTCTATATATATATGTATACCCATATAAATGTCTATGGTGGGAGCTGAACATTCTAGAAAGCTGAAAAAAATAGCAGGCTGTGAAGTCGAGGGGGCGGGGAGGGGCACGCAGTGACATAAGCGCTGAGATCAGACCTGATCTGACTGAATTTTGATTGGTGCAGAAGCGAGGCTCTGCGGACCGGCAGGAACCCTCTCACGGACCGGCACCGGTTTGAGAAACGCTGGCTTAGGGCACAGTATGACTTCTGAACATCTGAAGAACCTTCAGATAATGTAAAGGTTCTATACTAACTTTGGATCTTAGAACCTTTAACGTAAATCTCTTAAGTTTTCCCAATGTTATCTGAGGAACCAGAGTGGTGCTTCTAAGTCATTGCACAAGTAGCATTTTTGGGCAAGTGAAAGCATCTTCAAAGCATCTTAAGGGGCCACCAAGATATCTCCTAGAACTGTAACTAAGCGAAGAACCGTTTAGAAACCTTTATTGTTTCAGAGTAAGTGATGAGCGGTGTGATTGTCTGGGCTTGGCACTCCAGGCCTAACTTCGCTTATTCCATTTATGGTGGTTTTCATCAACTTAGCCAGCGTACTCAAGCTCCGGACACGCTGCAGATGTTCCATTTCAGCACTGATGCTGCTCATCTTCCCCATATGGCACCGGCGGGCATTTGCATGCACCGCCACAGCACTGCATCGCCGCTAAAACGCATTTTAACAGCCAAGACGTGTTAAGTGAAGTGAACCAGGGATCTATTCCAACTGAAGAAGCATAGAGCCCCTTCAACGGGGTAATTCGTCCGTTTCTGTGGAATGGAATCCTCACTACAACACGATCTCATGAACGAATGTTACGATTACTTCGCACCATAATCCTGCTAAATGCTCGCTTTTCTTTTTTTTTCTTCTTCTTCTTTTTTAAAATAATTTTTTCGCTGACACATTCGCCTCGACCTTCTCTCATTTGCCTTTTTCATCCCGCAGGATTTTCGACTTGGCTGTCTGCTCGCTCTTCACTGTCTGCTGTCTTTCTCTCCCTCATCCCTTTAGCCGTCCCTCCATCCCCCTCAGGACGCAATTACAGTCTCCCCCCGGATACAGGCTAATTACTGTAGCTTTTTAAAAAAAAATCTACCAGGAATGAATAAATAAATATATGAGAACGCAAAGGGAGAGGGGTTTAATGAATGCTAATCCCTGGCATAGCTACTCTGACATGAGGACAGCAAAAGTGACTGAAACTCTCTATCTCACACACACACACACACACAAACACACACACACACACACACACACACAGGCATGTATTCCTATATTTGGAGGCAGTTTCAACTGACGTCCGTGGCTATGGTTTTTCTTTGAGCAGAGGAGCCCACCTTGTCCTCACGCCATCAGAATGGTCAACTTACAAACATTGGGTCCCCACAAACATGTAATTACATGACCAAACACACACACACAAACTGCGGAAGCTTGGAGCTAATGCTAATGCTCAGTGGGAGTCCAGGTTTACTCTAAGTCACCACACCTGTGCGGTGTAACCCGTGCAAACCTCCTCACCATTTCCCCTGGGGACACGGCGTCCCATTTAAACAGCTTGCAGAAAGCATCTGCAGGAAAACAAATGCGGGCGGAGGCGCACTTAATACAGCACAGAATGAGGCACAGCAAGTTAAACACGGCTAATCATGATCAAAACCACACGCTTTCACGTTAGCAACAGGTCCAAGAGTCTCGGAGGAGGACGAACTGGATGAAGAAGCTTGGTTAAGCAACTTAAATTGGGTAACCTTCAATGCCATGCCAAAGACAATGGTTGGGCCACAAATCGAACTGATTCAGTGTTCCCCCTTATTTCAAATGTAGCTGGACAAAGACTTGTTCAATATCTGATCACTGCTTCTTATTTGAAGCTTATATTCAACCAATGAGCTTGGAGCAATTACATCTTCCAACCACGTAATTTTTAAGCAGCCACAAATAAACTTGCTTATGTGGTTTCTGACACTCTACGGCATGCTGTTTTCAATAAATACTGAAAAACATATTTCCAAATAAATACTTTTTTTCTTTTAAAAAAAGAGTTATTAAAAGGAAATTCCAGCATATTATGACAGAATAATACAGCCTAGTTCAGCTTGAGTTATTATTTGAAAATAAGTCACTATTTCACATATTAGTTCCAGATTTTGACAAGATAAGCTGGTATTTTTTAAAGAGATATTTAAAAAAAAAAAAAAAAAAAGTCCTTTTGTAAAGAAATAAAGTAATTATTTTAACAAAGGTTATTATTTTGAGATGCTAAGTCTTTTTTTGTAGAGAAAGTAAGTCATTATTTCAACAGAAAGTCATTATTTTGGGATATTAGGTCATTTTGCACAGAAAGTAAGTGATATTCATTATTTTTGAGATAGTAGGCCATGTTATAACAAAACTAAGTCATTTTCTGAGATGCTAAGCCATTTTGTAGCAAAAGTAAGTCATTGTTTTGACATAGTAAGTCAATTTTAAGACAAAATCTGAAATAAAAACACAATTTTTAAAAATAAGATAAAAAGTAAGAGATTTGATATACAGATAGCAGAGTATTCATAATGTCAGGCTGCCTGTTGATGCCACCCAGTAGCACATGATGTTCTATGCAAACACAGTAATGGTGCAGAATGACTTTTCCTCACGTATGTTAATGTGCCATACATTACAGAAGAAATGTGTACATGTCCCAGCATCAGAAAAGCAAATTTACTTGCTGCTACTCATGAGACAAAAAAGAGCATGAGACAAAGTTTATGCAATAGGCCTATAAATTATTCGCCCGCAAGTTCTGTAAAAGGGCACACACCAGTCACCATGGAGCACAGAAATCAAGCCAGACACGTCCTCTAAATTTACACCCGAGGGCTGGCGTGACCTAAAGTTGGTGGGAAGGCTCTGTGGAGCTCATTTGAAATCTGTAAAACATGGAGAACCGGTGCCACTTCGGCGCAAATGAGCAACGACTGACACACCAAAAAGAAAAAAAAGTTCCTCATGGCTGGTGGCCATGACTTTTCCAGCAGCAGCCCAAAACAGGGAGATTAATGGCACGGGTTGATGCGAAACCCCGGCTAGGAGTGGTGCTTAATAAAGGCCAGGTAGAGGAAATGCAAAGAGCTAAATGACCCCGGCAGGTCCCGGGCGTGGCCGTTTTTAATGGAGTTTAATAAAAAGGTGAGTGGTGTGTAAACGGCAGCAGCCACAGTGGGTGCAGCCCCTTTAAAAAAGATGACGCTGCCGCCCAAAAGATGTGTGGAGGGTTTATAGGCTGACTGCGGCTCCGGAGCAGGTTTGCAGAGTTGCTTAATGAACGCTAGGCTGACTCCGCCACACAGTAGGGACTTTATCGGAGGGAGACACAAAGTGCTTTATTAATCAGCTTTGCGTGTGTGTGTGTATGTGCGTGTGTGTGTGTGTGTAGGCTCTATTGGTCCAGCCTAGCTGCTCTTGCAGGGTGCTGCTGTGTAGTACTCAGCAATGATTGCGAAGGAGGAGGTGGAGGTGGTGGGGGTGGTGGGGGCATGGAGATGAACAGTGAAGAGCACCTGCACTACCACTTTTATTAGCAGGGAAGCATATATAGGCTTTGCAAACCCTTTTTTTTCCTACCAGAATTGACTTTCAGTGTTAATTGCAAGAGCACGGGTTTAGCACCACTGTGTGTTTACAAAGCAAGGGTTTAGCAAAATTGGCACCTCAAATTGAGTATGTGTTCAGGGGGAGTAAACTCGTGATTAGGCAGACAGAATGTAAATTGGACAGAAACTGACAAAAATACAAAGATTACATGCCTAGCATACAGCGCTAACCAGCAGCCATTGCTTGTGCATGAAACAATATGCCACAGCAGGCACAGCTAAAGCCTCTATCAGTCTCTGTCTTGGTATGCCAGAAACATCAGTACACTGTGGCTGCTAAAATGCAAGGTTTAAGTGAGTCTGTTTTCAATTTTTCTTATATTTCTCAAGATCTGCTGTTGCAGTAGAATTTTTGCTTTGGTGTCCGTGACTACGTTGTTAAGGCATGTTTATTTTTGGTAGCTGTAGCCACAGAAACCAAAGTCACCAAGTCATCAAAAACCAGCTAAGGCTAACTAGTTACGACCTAATTATCTTAGTACTACTAAATAATTAGTTAGAATTAGCAAAAAATGTAGCTAGCTTTAGCTTGTTTTTGCTAAGTTCTTTTAAAACATTTGTCATTAAAACCTAGCTAATGCTAGCTAGCTAAATTATCACTAACTAAATAGTTATAGCTCAGTATTAGTCAGTAATTAGTTATAATCAGTGATTATTTAGCTGTCTAGCCTTAGCTTGTTTAGCTAGCCTTCACTAGTTTTTGCTTTTTCTACCAAGTCTAAAAAGGGCAAAACCACCTAATGCTGGCTAAACAATCACTAACTAATTAGTAATAAGTAATTAGCTTAATACTAGTCAGTAATTGGTAAAAAAAAAACCTGATTATTTTGATAACTAGCATTATTTATTAGTTTGCTTAACGCTGACTCAGCCCACCCTCTGGTTCCCGATTTCCACTGTTTGAGGAGAACGAGGGATGGCCTGGGGGAACAGCCCCGAGGCAGGGCGTGTGCAAGACTGCGGGCGTGCATGGAGCTTGAGAAGCCTTGTCATTTTTATGTCACAGTGCTGGGACATCATTAGAGGCTCGGGCCTCGACAGGTACACGCCGCTCGCCACTGTGGAATAACCATTAGTGTCACAGGGACTCTCTCCCTCTCTGCCCCCCACACCTTCCGCTCACATCGTCTTCCTCTGCCCGCCTCTGCCCATTTCATCCTCTGTCTATATCTGTACACCTCGTTCTGCCCATGCCCCCGTCTCTCAGGTGGAAAGATTGAGGACTCCCAATTACCATAATAACTGCTCCAATTAGCGTCCTCTACTTCCAGTCTCTAATCAATACCAACATTAACATTAGGCGTAATACATTACCCGACCTTGAACCGCCAGAGACAAGACACACACACACACACACGCACACTCACACACTTACACACACACACACACACACACACACCTACACATACACACACGCACACTCACACACTTACACACACACACACACTTACACACACACACACACACGCACACACACACACACATGCCCGCACACGCACACACACACAAACACACACACACACACATTCACTCACACACACACACACACACACACACACACACAGATGTTTGTATTTCTAACTTTGTGGAATATGTTCTTCCGTATGCTGATGTGCTAACCCAATCCTAACCTTAAACAGGCATTCAGGCCTAAAACTGGAGTCATCTGTCACCTATCCCTCGCCTTCCATGTTCTCCTTCATCTGTGTACTCTAAATACAAATCCCAGCATGCATCACACAAATACATCATACAACCAATGGGAATCTCCATGATGTCACCCAATCCTGACTGCTCCTCAAGCCACTTTCTTTGGTGGTTCTTTGTTGGAAATGACTAAACTGAAGTAATGAATCTAGACAAACAGCTAAATAGCTCATTTTAGCTTTTGGCTGGAGAGACATTTCTTTCGTTCTTTCTGTTTTAACAATGGTTTGAAGGCTTAAGTGAGATGTTTGCGATCTGCCTACCTTGTGCATTAAAAAAGACATTTAAAATCAGCCCCGCCCCAAAAATCCACCCTAATCAGCGGTACTGCATCAAAAGATCTTTCCACCTTCAAAATACATCATCACAAGGGGGGGTTTCCTGGTCTTTAAACTAGATAATTTCACTCTAGACACTGCCTAGGAGGTGAGCAAGCATGTCAATAGCAGATGTAGTGATGGTTAGATTTTTTTTTTCTCAGGAAGCAAAAGGCTGTCTTCAAATAAAGGCTGCTTTTTTGTTTTGTTTCAAAAAAAGCATTTTCCGCTTACATTCCCTAATCAATAACAACATTAACATTAGGCTTAATACATTGCCTGACCTTCAACTGCCTGACACGCATGCACACACCCACACACACACACTCTTGTATTTCCATCTTTGTGGGTTATTGCCATGGTTGTATGTAAATGCTGCTGTACTACAACTAAACCAACCTGTGTTTACTTATTTACTTTTGTCTGTTTGTTTGTTTTCCGACAAAGTTTCTCCCCAGACCGACATCCCCAGTGTCAAAATACTCACATTGGACTCAACGTGACCACGGAGACCATCATCACGTGGACTTCTGGTTCCCACAAAGAGCCAAATGCACATACAAACATACACACACACTTCCTATGTACTTAACAGACCCCATCTCCCACCCTCATCTCACCTCTCACTCTTAACCCTTTCCCACCCCTTATATTACATCTCCATGGAGACAGGCGCTTGGCAACAGCTGGAGGAGGCGAGTGGTTGTCAAGGCGATGGGATGCGAGGCGGTGATGTCACGGCCTGGTTACCTCACAATGGGGGGGCTATTACAGCCTCTCTTACGGGACATGTTGGGCAAATGATGCTGATCCATCCATCGTGTGCAAACACACACGCGCACACACACATGCGCACACACACACACCGACACACACACACACACACACACTCACACACACACACACACACACACACACACACAATGATGGCCTCTGGCTGCCATTCATCTTCATTACACGACAAAGCAATAACGCTTCATTCGTTATGCCCGTCCCCACACCCATTTGCCCATTCTCTCACTCACTCGCTCGCTCGCTCTCACTCTCTCACCATCACTCCATCCAGCCCCTTTCACACCTCTTTCTGCCTCCCCTTTTCTTTCTGCTCTAATCAAGCTAGTGTAACATTTTTTTCCCATTTGTTGCTCTCACTGACTAAAATTCAGGGGTGATTTATGCACATTATTGTACACACAGAGGAACAAAATGACATTTTGAAGGGCCCATATCATGGAAAAACAAAAGTCCTGGCTTTTAATAAGTAAAAGACTTCAATGTGTTTTGCAGACGCTGCTGTTTCAAAACATACCATTCACTCCCAAGTCCATATACAGAAATTTAGCGGCAAAAAACTGTTTTTGTGATGTCACAAATATCAAAACTTACATACTGCTGCCTATACAGACTACAGGAGGTTAGCTCCGCCCACTCGTAATGAAGTTATTAGTAGTGTTTCAGGCCAGTTTTCAGTCTTACACACAACACAGGGCAGTCAATCAGAGCAGAGTCTGTTTATTTACAATCAGTACTAAACGTATAGTAAATGATATTAAAGAATACCACCAATTATTCATTAACCTCTTGATTAGGCATTATGCTCTTTGGATGTCTGGCTCCATTCATCACCACTGTATCCCCAGAACTCTAGAGTGTTTTACATCCAACTACTCTGAGTGACCTTTGTTTACATTGCAACCATTTAAAATTGAAAGGAAAAAATTCCGGAAAATATTAGCTTTGGAATAAAAACAATGCCACTTCTAGGCAAAATGTTGATTTTCTTTTCTGTATTTGTTTCATCCCTATCATTTCTGATGCTGACAAACACACACATGCACACCCAAAAAAAAAAAAAAAAAAAGGGAACCGGCCTGTTACATAGCTGCTATTTCTTTCAGCCACACACCATACACACAAAATCAATACAGCACAGTGAGCTCAGTGCACATTCTGTAATCACTCTCTCTCTCTGTCTCTCTCTCCCCCTATTCATTCTCTCTCTCGTTTACACACACACACACACACACACACACACAGCCAGCACTCTCTACAGTCTCCACTGTGGCAAGACTGTGAGCTTTTTTGTCCAAATTGGTTCTGTGAAAATACACCAAACAATGGCAGCTACAGTAACACAAAAACACACACACACAAACACTCACACACACACACACAAGGACACACAGGAAAGATAATAATGGACACAGACATGCACCGACACAGATATATACTGTATATATATATATATATACATATGTGTGTAAATATATATACAGCAGGCTTTTATAATCTTTTCTAATTTAATACAATATGAAAAGATTAGGCCTTACACTTGTATGTATCACCTTCAGGGTTTTACTCTGTTTTAGTTATTTGCTTTTTCAGAGTTATTTTATTTGGCTAGTTTACCATCACGCAAAGCAGCAGTGAAGGCCACAGGGAGGCTGAGTGTTGAGTGGAAGACTGAGAGGTTTCTGAGCTACAGGTCCATCTGAACATGAAGAGGGCCACCCTAAAAGTGGCAGATGAAGACTCATCCATTGTCACACCTTCCCACAGGTTTGGGCCTCTGAGGTTCTGACCAATGAGACTTGAGGTTCTGACCTATTTGAGTGGAGCACTGAGGGGTTTTGCGCTACAGGTCAATCTGAATGTGTGAGGGACCACCCTAGAAGCGTGGGTCAGAACTTCCCACAAATTAACAACGAACAGGTTTGGGCCTGACCTATTATATAGACCTGGTGGCCTGGTGGTTAGGGAGTGGCCCCTGCAATCGGAAAGTCGTCGGTTCGAATCCCAAGGCTGCCAAAGGCACCACTGAGGTACCCTTGAGCAAGGTACCGTCCCCACACACTGCTCCCTGGGCGCCACCCTCGGATGCCCACTGCTTCACTCAGGTGAGTGGGTTAAGTACAGAGGACTCAAACAATTTCCTCTGGTATCAATATAGTATACAAAGTAAAAATATAATATGTTAACTTTGACAGATGGAGAATATATATAGCCTTATCAATATGTGCAGCACATTCTAAACCTACACGCTATGAGTAGGCTTTGCTGCCAGAATTCACACATGGTGACATTTCCACGAGACGAGACAAGGACATAGTGATTGCACAGCCTGTCTCTTCCATGTCCAATAAAGCACAAGAGAATAAGAGTGAATGTGTGTGTGTGTGTGTGTGTGAGTGTGTATGTGAGGAGGGGCATCTGTAAAAGGCAGAGTGTGTCCGTGTGTGTGCTGCAGCATTATTCTCTGTGCAGCAAATTGCCTCATTTCCAGCCCATTTAAAATCTAACTTTACCCCATCAGCAGCATACAGCAAAAATTACACTCTCTCTCTCTCTCTCTCTCTCTCTCTCTCTCTCTCTCACACACACACACACACACACTCTCTCTCTCTCTCTCTCTC
>JBBPCZ010000007.1:3420241-3422741 GCA_037974445.1 Brycinus macrolepidotus
GAGGGAGAGAGAGAGAAAAGAAAGAGGAAGAGAGAGAAAGATAGAGAGAGAGAGAGAGAGAGAGAGAGAAAGGAAGAGGGAGAGAGAGAGAGAGAAAGAGAGAAAGACAGAGAGAGAGGGAGAGAGAGAAAGAGAGAGAGAGAGAGAGAGAGAGAGAGAAGGAAAGCACACTGTTTATGTCTGGGCCAATTATCATTAATACAATCTAAAAATAACGCAGGTGCTCAGGAAGAAATGAGTAATAGAGTGAGTTAGAGCAGTAATTATAGCAGCCTATTAGAATACAGTCCCTTATCAAATATTAAGCGAGGAAGCAGCGCATGCCGCTAATGCAAGGAAAGAACATTTTGTATCACTCCACACTTATCAGAGTGTGGACACGCACATTCGCAGAGTGGCAGGATTAATGTTCAGGTCAAGGAGGTTTTGAGTGGAATCCACATGAACTCTGATGCATGTCAGCACTACTTTAAAGGGGAATTCCAACTATTTTTCTAAATATCTGCATTTAATTCAGTGGCTGAGACACAAACTGAGTCATTCAGTCTGGGTTTGATAGGAGATGGTTCACTGTAGTGAAACATACAAACTGTTTTCTTTACACTGGTGGTGAATGGAACCAGTGGTCACACAAACATAGCCATTTTATTTACTATACAAACCCACATGCGACCCTACATACATCTTCTGAGCTTTTATAAGTAATGCTGATGAAGGTAAATGGTCTTAAATTAAAAAAAAAAAAAGTTTCTGTTTTTCCTATTTTTCCTCACCACACTCTACATGTATCCCTCCACCATGCATGGATCGATTATATGGGTGTTTATTATTTATTCAATGGACTACCGTAGAATATCCAAATTCTGACGACTTTGTTTACATTTGTTTACATTTTAATGGTTCAATTATGCAGACGAAATCTGTGGAATTCCTCAAGAATTCTTCAGTTAAAGGAATTTGTACATTAAACTGGAAATCTGATTTGCTCCTCCAGAGATGGGACTACTTTTCTCCACAGAGAAGATGTGAGAATAACTAGCTGGAGTTTTTCCAGGTCCTTACTCCTGATTTCCATGGATAACAAAATCGGAAAACCTTGAAATTGACCAGAACTACTGTTTCTTTTTACTGTGTTGCTCACACTGCTGAAGGGCTCAGCATGCTCAAGTCGAACACGGACAGCGTGGAGGAATTCCTCAGCGAAAAAACCCGACCGCATTTAGTTCTAATTATTATTTCTTTTATTTCTTTTTGTTTTCTCTTCTAAACATCACTTCTGATAAACGAATGGAACAGTCTTCTGATTCAGGAACATTATTTGATAAACTGATATTGCAGCTTGCTAATTGGTCTAACAGCGTGTGTGTGTGTGTGTGTGTGTGTGTGTGTGTGTGAGTGCGCTCTTCCACCCAGAGAGGTTTCTCTCAGCATTATGAAATTATGATCTTTTTTTCCCTTGCTCACTTCTCTTTTTGAGATGTTCCGGTTGACTCTTTCGAAATCTTTTTTGTTTTGTTTTTTTTGTACTGTATGTTTGTTTGTTTGTATGTTTGTATGAATGTGGCCTCATATTCTTATTTGCTTTGGATAAAAGCATCTGCCAAATGATTGTAATGTAGTGTACTCAAAAGTAATCAGTCATGTCCAAGCCCCAGTAAAAGTCGTAGTTTCATATGGCGCTTCTCCACTGGCAGAAGGAACCACGCAGTACCACAAACAAATGATTTTCCATTACAAAAAAAAGTGACCCGTACCTGAGCCGCACCTGCGTTGCTCAATGGCAGGGCCAAAAGTGGGCCGCAGCCGAGCTGACTGCTTTCTGAGTGGTCAAAATGTTTTCGTGATGACATACAGACCCGGAAGGAGGCCTTTTTTTTTTTTTACTGTCTGTGCAAAAAATCAACAATGGAGATACAAACTAACAACTGGGAAGTCAAAAACGTACAAGCACTACTGTCTGGTTGGGCTGAAAATAAATTTCAGTGGGAGTTTTCTAACACCGTGGGAACCATGAAGGTGTACCAGGACATCGCTAACAAGTTAGCTGGGTTAGATATTCGCTGCACGGCTAAACAATAGAAAAAAATGTTAAAACTCAAACAAGACTGCAAATAATAAAAGACCACAATAACAAAAGCGGCTCTGACAGAAATACTTACTGCTGGTACGACTCCATGGACGTGGTTTTGGGACGACGACCAGCCATAAACTGTGGGGAGAGAATTGCACTGCTAATGCGTCAGAAACATTAAGATCCAACGGAAAACCAAAGCGTGCTGCAACTTCTGTGCAATTGCAGTACGGTCTAGGTACAGCACGGTTATGGAAATGTGCCTATAGTCACACATTTCAAACACTGATGTGCAGAATTCAGCAACTGCCCACTGACCTCTTACTGTAAATGAGCCTCCAGTCAAATGGTTTTCTGTGTTTTTTCATAGGTACAGGTAAGCACACTGAAGTTATTGTCTCTGGTAACCTAGATTACGCTACTGGTGTG
>JBBPCZ010000007.1:3427741-3434636 GCA_037974445.1 Brycinus macrolepidotus
GACTCTAGGGCTCATTGTACTTGTTTAACTATTTATGTCACACATAAAGAATCTTGAATCTTGAATCACTAAATCATTCGTCCAGCTTCTGTCTGTTGCTACGGTGTTTGCAGATGCAAAACTCTGGTTAATGTATTATCAACTGGTACTGCTAACAATGGCTAATAATGGCTAACCTGGCTAGAACCTGGCTTTCTGACTTGTACTGGAACTCGAGTATGACGTCATTCCCAGTTCCCACTTCCCATTTCTGAGGTAAAAGGAAAGCATTATCGGTCCAGCCTGGTAATTTCAAACCACATATGTACTCTGTACCCAAAAAGTACCAGGTTTCTGGTTTTCAGTTCCCATTTTCTTGTTTTTTTTTTTGCCCTTTGTTAATTGAACAGATTAGCCTTGTGATTTGCCTTCATTGTGCACACCTGTTCTTGCTGATATGACTTCCACTCAAAAATGTTCGAAAACACAATATCACAGGCCTATAAGCCCTTCAGCTTTGCTAATTCTGACTGACATGTTTACTCGCTACTACTACCAGATGGAGCTTGAGGGTCCCAGAACTTGTACCACATTAGGCCTAGGAAAACAACAAAAGCACCAGTTTCTGTTTCAGTAGGGTAAACCTGAAAAGATACTCCACTAAGAAGACACCTTCGATAAAAGAATACAACAGCCATACATTTTCAACTGATCTTACTGAGAGAGAGAAAAAGACAAGGACGTTCTTGTTTTCGCAATAAACGTTTCAGTATCACCATGAATCTCCACCGCTCTGACAACATTATCAAACTACTTTGAGAACTATGAGAGTCTGGATAATAGAAGCCTGCAGTTATCCTTGTACTTCACTAAATAAACAGTGTTATTCTCCCTATTATCTCATCCAGAGCAATGAAAACATGTGTATATTATAACGCTCGCAGACAGCGGGGCATTACTGAAGCCACCGCTACAGCGGCGCATGTCCCCCCAAAGTATCAAAAAAGATTTTGGTGTAAATGGATATGCAAATGTTCAAACGCTCATTTGTAAACACACAGTCACTTGGATTCTGTACATTTTATAGCTTTTCCCAATATATGTGGACGATTTATAGATGTGATTCTGCAATCTCACAGGATTAATAACGTTTCTGTCTGTCCGCCTATCTATCAGTCTGTTTCTTTCTATCACTGTCTGGCTTTTCTTTCTTTCTTATCTGCATTTATTTCCTTGTCTGAATTTATCTTTTTCCTTTTTGTCTGTTCTTTCACTCTGCCTGACTCTCTCTCTCTCTCTCTCTCTCTCTCTCTTTCTCTCTCTCTCACTCTCTCTCTCTCACTCCTGAATGTATTTCTTTGTCGTTTTATTACACTGTTTCTCTTTTTTCTTTCTGTCTATCTTTTTTTTTCTGTCACCCTATCTGGTGTTCTCTCTCTCTCTTCTCATCACTCAGTTTCTCTTTTTTCTTTCTGTCTGTTTATCTACTTTTCTATCACTGTGCCTGGAATTCTCTCTCTCTCTCTCTCTCTCTCTCTCTCTCTCGAAAGTATTTCTTTGTCGCTCCACCATTCTTTCTCTTTTTTCTTTCTGTTTATCCTCTTTTTTTCTGTCACCCTGTCTGGCATTTTCTCTCCCTATGTCTCTCTCTTTCACTCCTGAATGTATTTCTTTGTCGGTTTATTACTCTGTTTCTCTTTTTTCTTTCTGTCACCCTGTTTGCTATTCTCTCTCTCTCTCATCTACCCATCTTTCTATCTACCCATCCACCCCTCTATCCATTCAGTTATCTATCTGTCTTTTCTTCTGACTTTCTTTATTTGTCTTTCTTTTATTTTCTTTCAGTATCTATCGTGGCCACATTGTACTCCAAGCTTTCATTTTTCCTCCTCTTCCTCACAGTCTTCTCTCTCCTCCTGGAAATGATCTTTATGAAATAATAGCTCAACAGCTTCGCGTACAGAAAAGCCGGGCGCCTTGGAGGTGCAGGCAGACAGGAGAGTTGGGGGGTTGATGGGTTACCCGGGTTGTTTTCTTGTTTTGTCGGGGTGTGCAGGTGCGAGGCTTGCCAACATGGGCACTGATGTTGTTACAAAGGCCTAAGGCCTGCTGGAGCCTGTTTAGCAGGCAAAACTGGTGTCACTACTGGAACCAAGTCCAATCTGGCTCCCGCAACAGACTGCCCCATTTCCCCGTTCACCTCGGGTGAACCCATCTCTATTGAAACAATACACGGACATACCCTGGGACAGTTTTACAGATTTATCGTTTCTCTTCACCATTTGGCCAACCCCAGTTTTTTCTAGATTCAACCCTAAACATAAGGGTAAAATTAACCTCAGAACCAGCCATAAAAATGTGCAAAAATATAGAATTTGACCTGCTAATACGTTATATCATGGTAACAGTTAGGGCCCGGTTTAGAGCTGGGTCAAATTTGAAGAACCTAGTGTTACACAGAACCTAGCACTGCATAGAGCTAGTTCAAGTTCAGAAGTTCTGCCTCAGTTGGTGTCGAAGTTTACATTTTGAGCGCTGAACATTATTTATAGTATATATTATTATTAGGGATTATCATTAATTTGAAATTAAACCATGAATGTAACATTTAGTATTGATTATTCATTCATTCATTCATTTTCTGTAACCGCTTAATCCTTACTAGGGTCGCGGGTACCCGGAGCCTGTCACGGGGTCAACAGGCGCGAGGCAGGGACTCACCCTGTGTGGGGCGCCAGTCCATCACAGGATGCGCACAAACACACACACACACACACACACACACACAGTCAATTTAGAATCCTCAATTCACCGGACGCTCATGTCTTTGGACTGTGGGAGAAACCAGAGACCCCGGAGGAAAACCCACGTCACCACGAGGAGAACATGCAAACTCCACACACACACACAAGACCAGGACCCGGATTCAACCCCAACCACCCCCCCCCCCACCCCCCGGTGGTGCTACCCACTGCACCACCGTGGGGTCCTACTTATTAGTTATGTACACCAAATAATACAATAAGATAAAGAATAGTGGGATGGGGACACAAAACCAGCATGTATGTTCCTCACCAGAGGGGGATTATAGTAATATCTTTTGTTTCTTTCAACATGTACTTTTCAGCTTATATAACTTTATTAGGTGTGTGTGCTGGGAGTATATTAGTCTGTTGTACTTTTTGTGTTAGCTAGTGAGGTTTATGAGATGTTCTAAGTCTAAAAAAAGAAAGAAGAAAGAAGAAAAAAATGCAGCCCCAGCCAGTACAACTGTTTTGCTGGAAAAAAAATCACATAGCAGCAACATTTTCCCTCCTTTCATTTAATTCTGGATGCTCAGAGGGAGCGGTGTGATCTCATTTGGAGCAGCTTGGATCACTCTGTTCCTCTCTCTCTCTCACTTTAAGAGAATGATTGTTTTAGCACTTATATTCCGTCAAGCCAGAACACAGGTGTACAAGCAAACAATGGGACTCTCTCACAGAAGCTTATAGGATGAGGGTGCCGGGAACAATCAAATTCATAAACATTTCACTCATCCCAGATCTAGGTGATCAACCATGACATGTTTGAGGGGCAATCTTTGCCTCCTTAGTTTTAGCACTGGAGCTAAAAGGCAAGAAGTCAGCAGTCACCGAAGCCATTTTTGTAAAGATACGTAACCGAGACATTTCTCAAACCACATCCAGCTCCTCATTAAGGGGATGTGTGGTTTGTTTAAATAAACAACTGGTCCCAAGGCGCTGCTGTTTTACACCAATTTTCTGAAGCTTGTGAAAGACATTCCATGTTTTAGACAGCATTGAACAGACGTTCTAACATGTATATGACCTTGTATGTAGCATTTCTACAGTGAGTCCTGGCACAGAGCTGCCGCTGTTTATCATCAAACACACAGGTTTGACTGCTCTATCGTATTCACAGTCAATGATGTGTCTAGAACTTCCAGAAGGCCTAGAGTGACGTTTTCCCCCCCTCACAAAACAGACCCAACCCAGTAGAAATCATACGTGATTGACTGACCCACGAAATAACTATATTTGTGGCTAATCTGACTTGGTAGGCCTTCAATTCCGTGCCTAAAGGCCTAACCAAAGGGAGAGCTAGCCTGTTTAAATACAAGCGAAGTTCTGTCAAATAAAAAGTTATCTAAAATGACAGACGTGTATTTTTTTAGTTCCCTGAAATCATTAGGCCTTCTCTAAAGGCCTAGAAGGTCCTGAGGGTTCCCCTCGGCTTAAGTGATATCCTAGCTATGCCACAGCTTCAGTCCAGCTTTCCAACGGCAGTTAAAGAAGTCCAGTCGAGTGTGTCTTTTTTTTTTTATTTTTTTTTTTTTTATTGTTAGCCATAGTTTGTTTCGATGTGATTTTTCATTAGCTTGCGGGTCAAAATAAATCACACGCATGTGGCAGCAGAGAGACTGAGAGAGAGCGAGGCGAGATAGAGGGAAGAGTAAGAGTGTTTATGAAAGATAAGCCATGCGCGCTGAGTCCGCCATTAAGCAGGACAAACACGATTATTCAAATGGCAACTTTCAAGCTTCGAACGCCAGTGTGTCAAGGGAGGAGGGGGGTTAAAGGGAGAGGATGAGTGAGAGAGGGAGAAGAAGGGCAAAGGGTGAATGAGGGAACAAAAGATGGATGAAATGGCAAGGAGAGACAGAGGGGAGCATGGAAGAAAAAAGGAGGGAGGATGGAAAAAACGATGGAGAGGGCCGAGCATTCGTTCGTCTAATTACATTTATCTCCCTCCGACTTCGCAGAGGGGACAAACAAGCGCATACAGACAACGGGGCCCGAGTGAGACGAACATTTCGTGACAGACACATGAAAATTACATTCACCACAGAAACCAATATAATTCTGTAGGTTTAGATATGAAACAGAATTATTAAAACACTGGTTTACGGAATGCTATGACTGATTGCCAATTGCGAGTTGACAAATACCAGTTGAAAAAAAGAACGTTTTTAACAGGGGTGGATGATGTGGCAAAAAGATATAACATACGATATGAATTAACACTTTCCGAAGCTTGATAACTTGGAACAGACAAAAAAGGCACAATTACAACTACAGTACTGAGCAAAAGTCTTGTGGAAATAATATATAAAACTCTTTAGATGAGTGGTAAGGGTTTTTTCCACAAGAATATTTCTAAAAAATACTAAATAAAACCAAGAAGAATAAAATACTAATAACATTATACAGCAAATGGTGATATTATGGACTACATATCATTGTGTTCATTGTGGAAGTCCAGTATTACTTGTAGTTTCCATCAGAAACCTGGTTTGACTCGATCAGTCCTTCATTAAATTAAATCAGGAGCTGCTGATGGAGTTTCACAAATCCAGACAACGGCTGGAGGAACCGAGGAGGAATCTGGAACCGAACCTGTGTTCTCCTCACCAGCTCACAAAATACCAACTACTTTTACAAACAAAACAAATCTTAATACTTTTTACTGCTTTCTTGTTTGTTTGCATTCATTCTAATGTTAACTTTGCCAAAAGAAAGACACTTTATCACAGGCTGAGAAATATGGCTTTAAACAATTTGCATAGGTGCCTAAAACTTTTGCACAGTACTGTAATATTCCAAAAAAACAATAAAGCAATAAGCCACAAGTGGCCATGTGTTAGTGATTTCACCCCCTTACCTGTAATGAAATCTCTAATAGACAACACATGATATGTTTAATATATTATATATAATTATTATATTAATAATAATTGCAAAATTCTTCAGCCAATCATTGTACTTCGTTTAGTGTATGCAGGGCAACAGAGGACTGCAGTCATTTAATGAACAAAAATACAAGACAAAATGCTCTCCAAAATATCACCCGGACAATACTAGCTTGAAATTGTATGTCCCTTTTCTCACACAAACCTCATTCCTTATGCTCCCTATTCCTTATGTAGTGTACTATGTAGAACAAAAATTACTGGCCCCGATATGAAAAGTATAATAGGTCTAATGAAGAGCCACTTGTAATATGTGCTTCATATATGCTAACTACAGCACATATGAAGCTTGAAGGACATTCAAGTGGTATATTCTTTACTTTTTGATCATATATCACCATACAGTGAGGGTTTTAATACAAAGTGTATGGTTAATGGATGATTAATAATGAAGCAGCCATACAGCCTGTTAACTAGCCATCTCTTAGCCTGTTAGCTAGCTGATCAGGCCAGTTGCAACAAAGAAAATAAATTGTCTGGCACTCAGTTTAAACAAAATCGGATTCCTCTCGCAGTTCAACCAGTGCCCCAAGCGAGCAGTGAAGGAGAATTCCATTCCCAAAGTCTACACATTCACAGCATAATGAGTCACAGTGACTTTTAGTGACTCAGCACATCAATACAGAATTCAGCTGTGGTGAAGCGATCACAGACATGATACTATCCACAGACCAAACTATCCAATTTATAAGAGCCACTTTTGGTTCCCTAAAGAACCTTTCAGAGACAACTGACTCGTGACTCGACTCGAGTAAGAGTTGTCAAATTTCATTTTTTGATATTTGCCAATACAGAGGGAACTCAGTATATCACCAGCCACCTGATATATTGGGCCCACACACACACACACACACACACACACACACACACACAAGCACACACACATCACTCAAGATTTACAACACACAATAAACAATGCCACTGCACAGCAGCCAAGGAAAAGTAGCGGAATGAGGCAAAGAAGGCAGTAAAGTGACAAAGGGATGGAAGGATAACGGCAGAGAAGCTTCAGGCATGCAAACCAGAAGGGCTCTGAAAAATTAATGGCAAAACTGCAAGAAACAGCGAGAAGCAGAGAGAGCGGGCAAGAAAGAGAGAAAGAGAGAGAGAGAGAGAGAGAAAGAGAGAGAGAGAGAGAGAGAGAGAGAGAGAGAGAGAGAGAGA
>JBBPCZ010000007.1:3439607-3450544 GCA_037974445.1 Brycinus macrolepidotus
TGATGGAGACGTTTTCTTAATTTGTTGTGTTTTTTTTCTGTTTGCATGTGTTTTCTGAAGTTGCAGCGCGTTGAGCTCTCTCGGCCACCGTACGACAGTGAGTAATGTTTGTTTATTTGATGTTTGTTAATAACACCTTTAGAGGGCGACAGTGAGTAATGTTTGTTTATTGTTAATACCTTTAGAGGGCTTTTGTTAACACCTTTTGAGGGCGACAGTGAGTAACGGTTGTTTATTTGATGTTTGTTAACATATTTAGAGGGCAGCAGTGAGTAATGTTTGTTTACTGGATGTTTGTCAACACCTATAGTGGGCGATAGTGAGTAATGTTTGTTTATTTGATGTTTGTTAACACTTTTAGAGTGAGTAATGTTTGTTTATCTGATGTTTGTTAACGCTTTTAGAGGACAGCAGTGAGTAATGTTTGTTTATTTGATGTGTGTCAATACCTTTAGAGGGCAGCAGTGAGTAAGTGAGCAGTGTGTACCTCTGTGGGCGGAGCTGCTGAGGCTGGGAGCAGAATGGCTTTCTTGAGAATCCATTAATTGCATATGCCTGGAAGCTGGGCCTGAGAATGGCTTGACTGTTATGTCTTTTCTTTGCATCGAGCTGAAACTGCGACACAAGGCCACGAGTGCAGGCGCATTCAATTAAAGTTCGGTATATAGGATCTCGTCATATACAAGCAAACATCAAAAGAACTAATTTTCCTGAGCAAGAAATGATGCTCATGGCCTTACCCTCTGTAGCAAAGGGCTCAGATACCTCCGCATCTCCAGCCAAACAGCATGTGAGCCATCCTCCTCTTTCCCAGCATGGTGACATGGATGGCACAAATCACAGAGTGGTTTTTATGGGTGATGAGCTGCGCTGCGGTGGAAGTGGGAGGGCGATGGCGGTGAACTGTCAGACCCTGATGGAGGTTTCGCAGTGCATTTTTACATATATCACACACACACACACACACACACACACATGCTACCACAATGCAGACATTTAATGTTGATTCAGTGCAACATTTATGTACTGTCTGCTGGATGACATAATTTCTGTACTATAACAGAAGACAGCCAACGCAGCTCAATATTCATGAGACAATAATAAATTCTATGAGTCATGACAAGACAACAAGAGGCTATGTGCAGCCAGTGGCCAGTGTCTCTCTCTCTTTTTCCCTGTGTCTCACGGTTTGTAATGCTTTCCTCACAATGGTCCCTCTGTGCAAGTGGGGGCAGGCACAAACCAATAAAGCCCAAGCATTTTTAATAAACTCAATCTGCCTGCTCAAATCATTTGGACTAATATCAATTCATTGAAACAAGTGAGTCCCTAAGTGGACCCTCCCTGGCTCACTGTCCAGTAGTTCTTTCCTCCTGTCCAGTCTGACAAGTTTGCATTGGGCCTTAGTTAATTTCTTAGGTCTGAACCAAGGTTCATGTACCACTACTTTGTACTCAAATTAATGTAGCTAAAAAGTAATGGAAGCTGAGGTATAGAAAACTGCATCACGCTACATCATCACATGCTTATGCCAAACATCAAGTTGTCAAGTAATCTCAAACAGACTTCCTTTTGTGGTTTCTGAAACACTTTTGGAAATGGACAAACGAACAAAACCTGTTAATGCTGTTACTACTGTTATCTATAAAAATAACTACACCACTGCTGTTATCTATTTTTGTAGATGGTATAATAATGTCTGGATAGGTGCTCATACTGACCACATCCCTACATCTGTGTACACACTGTGAGCAGAGTCCATCTCCTCATAGAATTCATAAGTAAAGAAACTTAATCGGAGCTAAATCATCAGTAAAGGAACCAATTTAAACTTAAAACAGGATATTACAATCCAGTACAGTGCGATAACGTAGCCTATGCATTACTGTTTCACTTAAACGCACAGAAAGAATTTCACATTGTTCACACTGTGTGCTGTGCTGTGGTGTGTTCACGCGTGACTATAAGGGGCCACTTTACTTTACTTACACGGAGTGTGAAAGTTGAAAACTCATAAAAAATGGAAGAACGAAAGAATGAAGAAGTAAAATTATATAACAGAGCTCAAAAGGGATTCGTTTAGCTGTGGTCTGCTTATAACCCAACATGATTTGATATCATCACTTCTTTCCAACACTACACTACAACACTAGCTAGCATAACAGATTTATTGGAAAAAGAAAAAGAACAACCGAAGAAAATGACTAAAGACTGGACAAATTTGAAGTATTTGCTCTCCGGTGTCATGCTCACAGTAAATGCAGTGTTTAAAAGAAAGAGGCAAAACAACTTGTCTGGCTAGCCTATAGTGTGTACAGCAGATACGTTAGCTAGCTAGCATAAGTTAGTAGCTAACCAACAGAAGTTTGAGTAAGTTTTAAAAACGATGTAATTTGTAACGTTAATGTAGTTTTATTTATTCTACATTGAGGTTGGTGATACTGATTAAATCTGTTTTGGTCATATTTTTTTTGTTTTTTGTGAGCTAAAATTTTACAAGTGTTCAGTCTCAAGGGGCGAGTCAGTTAAGGGAAGTCAGTCACAGTGCGAGTCACACCGTGTCAGGAACCACATAAGAGATAAGCCTATTTGGGAGTGCCTCATGCTAAATGCAGTTTGCACAATGCTAATTAGTTGGCTATAAGCTTACATTAGCTACATTAGCTGTGTAGCTTAAGTGCTTTATTCACCAGCCCACTGCAGAGTGCTATATTCAACTCCATTCAAAGAAGAAGAAAACTGTGCCAGTTGCCCCAACTTTGGCTTTAACGCTTGACTGGTGTCTCCTGTTAAGTGCACCGGGCTGAACCATTTGCCTCTGACCCTAGTAGGGGGTCACCAAATACATCAAGAGAGGTAAGTCCATCTTCAGAGGCTTGCAACACCTTCATCCTCTCTCGCATTCTCAACCATCTTTCCTTCTTTTTGCCTTCACTTGGCTCTAAGTAGCCCTCAGGGAAGAAAAGTCCAATAACACTTCCAGCTGATCGTTAGGAGGGTCTGGTGTTAAGATTCTGTCTGCCTGCCACTCTATTGAACGTGACCAAGCTTCTCGAGCCTCCAGGTGCTATTCTGGGGTTGTAGGCCGCATGGTCTGCTTGTACTGGACCGACGGATAGAGAACTGGCTCATCTAATGGAAGGCGTTCTGGTGGTCTTACTGAGACCAGCTTAAGTCCGGCTTTAGTTTTGAGCACTATGGACCACTTCTCTAACAGGGCTAAATCTGAGACCTCACATTGATCTTCGTTCAATTACGATTCTTCATCACAACCATATACATGGAACACAGTGAAATGAAACACCATTCGTCTAAGACCACGGTGCAAAACAAGAAACAAAAACAGAAACCCCACAATACTACACAAGTGTGGGCCCGACAGAACTAAAGAAAAAAAAAAAACACAAGAGCAACAGGACAATAATAAAGAGAACATAGTTAGCTAGCCCCCAAAGACAGGCTAGCAGAAATGAGCATTACTGAAGGGGTGGTCCAAAGTGTGTGGTTCGGTTTTGTTGATGGGGCTACAGTTTCGTTTTGTAGACAGGGGTGGTTTAGTTTTTTTGTGATTTTGATTAGATGCAGGACTACTGCCTATTTTTATTATAATTATTATTATTATTATTTAAATCTAGAGCTATTCGTAAAACATTCTAGGCTGTAGCTCCAGATGCCCAGGCCTAAAGGTGCTTTTGGGCAGGAACACTGGTTGATTTGCATATTCAGCCATTCCTTTATACTCTGTAACTGAGCCTTGTCATGTGTGCAGATTTGAACCAGAAGGGGACGTGCAGAGGTCTCACTGACCACAAAGCTTGTAATTGTAATTGCAGTTTGAAAGACACTGTTAAGACTGACTGATATCATTTATCATCACAAAGCAATGTCTCTCCATTTGAAATAAATAAAAAATGGCTTTATGGGTACAATGACTCATAGCTGTGATGAAGCAATGAAGCCCTTTAAATATGTTCTTAATACTGTCAAATTCGTTTTACCAAAGCAATTGTTGTTGTTACTTAGCACCCAGTGATCAGTAAAATGATACAGGTATGGTGAAAAACAATGATGTCATCAAACAAGTAGGACTGTTTTCAACCAGATTAGAAAGAACTATCATATAATTAAATATTACAGACATTTCCAACAAACTGATGCACTTTCAGACTGATGGATCACCATGTGCTGATGCATTTTTACCCCCTGTTCTGTAAAAGGGACGAGTACTGACATGTGCTGTGCCAAGGTAGACGTATTGACCACATCTGAAAGAGGAAGGTTCTTATTGGTTGGATGTGTATAAGGCTAACATGGACGTGTTTGTGCTAAAGAGTATTGAGTGATTGGGTGCGTGCGTACGTAGGGGGGATGTGAGAAGGAGGCTGAGTTTAGTTTATTTCCTTCTCCGACCTCTCCTTCATCCCTCCCCGCTGAGCCAATCACAGTACTCTGAGAGAGCACAACCTCCAACAGAGCACAACCTCCAACAGAGCACACACACACACACACACACACACAAGCTCCAGGTAATCTACTAACTCTACACAGCACAGATACTCTGTATGTCCCAGGGTTTCCAGAGGCCAGCTTGTCCAACTTTTATTCTAAAATCAAGGGTTATAATGACACGCTGGTCCACCTTTTGCTGCAGTAACAGCTTATACTCTTCAGGGAAGACTTGACACTAGATGTTGGAACGTTGCTCTGAGGACCTGATTGCACTGGAGCAGTAGTAGGGTAGGACTCTATGGTGTCTGATTAGGTATGGATCACAAACAGCACTCCAACTCTTCATCTCGAGGGAGTTCAGTGGAGCTTTATCACTCCAGCTGATCTCAAAGGAGTTCAATGGAACCTCATCACTCCAAGTCATCCTAAAGGAGCTCAATGAAGCTAAATCATCCAGCTAATCTCAGAGGAGTTCGATGGAGCTTCATCACTCCAACTTATCCCAAAGGTTTTCACTGGAGCTTCATTATTCCAGGTCATCCCAAGGGTGTTCAGTGGAGCTTCATCACTCCGAGTCATCCCAAGGGTGTTCAGCGGACCTTCATCATTCCAGCTCATCCCAAGGCTGTTTAGTGACGCTTCATCACTCCAGCTAATCTCAGGGGAGTTCAATTAAGATCCATCACTAACTCAGTGTTTAGTGGAGTTCCATTACTTCAGCTTAACTCATGCCAAGAGCTTCACCTGCCCAACTAGCTTCATCATTCCAGACAAAAAAAGTCGAAGGAGGGAGCTTCACATCGCTGTTAGCTAATAGTGGACAATGTGCATGTGACGGGCTCTCCAGGGCTTCCCAGTCAATCCACTGGCATTTTCTATGGACATTTCATGGCCGTGTCCATGCGTTTTAAAACTCAGCAATGAACTTGTTCAAACTGAGCGTGTCTTGTTGATTTGCTAACCAGCAAATCCATCATAATTAAAAAAGGTGTCTCGATACTTACGGACATACACTTGAACTCTCTCGCTGTCTGTCATTCACAAATTGTGCCGTTTTCATGGCTTTCTTTCACTCTCTCCCTCAAAAAACAAAAAAACTTAATCACTACTGCAGCACTAGCCTCTCCACAACGACAGTCGCCAAAGGCCGCTATTATCGCATGCCACTTAGGATTTACTCCTGGCGCGTCGAAGTCAAGCATCCCCAGCAGCAGCACTCAGAGAACGAGCACTCTCCACAATCAGCAAAATTTCCATTGAGTGCGCCGTGGGCAGGGTGGAGCGTCTCAGATGGACTTGATGAGCGCTCTATAAGCGTCCTAATGTGGCACTCTCACAAAGCCCCAATATAGTACCTATTTTGCCTTAATTATCCAATCGCACGCCACCATTTGGAGTCACAGTTTGACAGTTTATAATCAACAGAATCAATACAGCTTTCTCAGTCCGTCTCAAATCTGACATTTCTCCTTTTTTACAGCTTCCCAGTCTCCATCTAATTATCTGAAACCTTTGAACTTCTTGCATTTGCAACTTAGTTTTATTTACTGAAAACAATGATTCCAAACCGCTGAACTGTGATGTAATGATGTAATGTTGTAATGTTCCTAAAGTTGCCAGTAAGCAAAAGTAAATGTAGGCATTTCTAATAAAGTGGCCAGCGAGTAGAAGTAAAGATAGGTGTTTCTAATAGACTGGCCAGTGATTAAAGGTAAAGGTAGGTGTTTCTAATGAAATGTCCAGTAAGCTGACGTAAAGATAGGTGTTTCTAATAAACTGGCCAGTAAGTAGAAGTAAAGGTAGGTCTTTATAATAAAATATCGAGTAAGTAGAAGTAAAGGTAGGAACTTATAATAAACTGGCCAGTGAGTAGAAGTAAAGACAGGTGTTTCTAATAAACTGGCCGGTGAGTGATAGAAATGGTAGATGTTTCTGATGAAGTGGCAGTGAGCAGAAGTAATCTTATGCATTTCTAATAAAGTGTCCCTTGAGTGAAAGAAAAGATATTAGAAAAGATATTTCTAATACAGTGACCACTGAGGAAAAGTAAAGGTAGATGTTTATAATAAAGTGGCCAGTGAGTAGAAGTAAAGCTAGGTATTTGTAATCAAGTGACCACTGTAAATTCTTATGATTCTGCAGTCAAGAGATTCTGAAAAGATTTCAATGGCATATGTCTCATCATGTTGCCCCACAGCTCAATCTGTACTCGTGCTTAACCAAAGGCGGACACCACAACAGCAGCTGTGTGAGTTTAGCAGCCAGAGAGGCCCACCCGGCCTCCAACCCTCCAAAACACACACACATATGCACACACACACACATCTGCACACACACACACACACACATACACACACACACACACACCAGATCCCCCACTCAATCCCAGTGGAGATCCAGCTCAGAGCTCCAATTAACAAGCCAATCCCCCTGAACTATCAGTCCCAGCTATCTGCCCTGCTGGCAATCATGATTTATCTGAGCACGACCACAGTGCAACAACATACGCAACACACACACACATCCAGACGTTTGAGGGATGAGGGGGGGAAACGGATCCTTTGGTGGGGGTGGGGGGTCCCATCTCATCTTAAGGAGAAGCAGAGAGAGATAGAGAGAGAGCGCAATTAGATTTATCTCCTCATTAACACACAGTGTAATTGACTACACACGCTTGAGTGGATACACTGAAGAAGATTGAGAGAGAGAACGAGAGAAAGGGAGACAAGGAGAGAGAGAGAGAGAAAGAGGGAGGGAGAAAGTGAAAAGTTTCCTCTCTTTAAAACAAAGTAGCCCAAAAGGGGTTCTTTAGTGAGATGCTGTAGAACCACTTTTGGTTTCTCAAGGAAGGTTTGTTTTAAAGTAGTACAAGCAAACTTTGGAAGTGTAAAGAACCCGTACACAATCTGAAGGTTCTGCACCAAAGGGCTATGGAAGGGGGGGTAAAACTGTGAACGGAAATCAATCAAAACCGGTGGCCTCTTGTATCTTCTAGAGAAGATACAGTATGTTGTTGCACTGTGGTTACAGGACCATGATTTTGACTTCATGCTGTTAATGGAATAACATAGTCCTGATAATAGAAAAAAAAACAATAGGTCTTACAGGCTACATTTCTGTGGGCAGTGTACTGTCCATCGTATATAACAGTCCTCAACCCTGGTCCTGGAGGGACCCTCTGCACATTTTGGTGTTTGTCCCTGCTCCCAACACAAATTATTCCACTGGTCATCTAATTAACAAGGTTTTCCTAATCTAAAACGTGTAGGTTGGGCTCCAGGACCAGCAGGGTCTATAGTGGAGGTTCCAAACTATTTGCAACTCGCGACCCACATAACCTACCGCAAATGCTTCCGCGGCCCCCAAGCTTGAACCAGAGGGATCGTTTTTTTTTGTTTTTGTTTTTTCTGGCGGTCTAATGAGATGGTTCACGTAGTTTGGCAGCTACCAAGTGCCGGATGCCAGACTAAGAGCTGCAAATTGAGGTCTGGCTCAATTCAGTAGGTTTAGGTTCATAGTCACTATGTTTGGTCTCCATAAATAAACTGTACTTTTCCACAAAGTTTTATCTGACCAGATCCCTGAGCAGACAACACTGAGTGGAAGTTGCTTATTTACAGTTACTCCCTAGCTACTCCGTTCCTTTGAAAGACTCTGTTTATAGCCATTTATCTACTGTGAAAGGATTCCATCTGAAAAGAGAGGCAGCTTACATTTTGCACTTGGAAAAACGTAACTATATAACTAAACATAACTACACAGCCGGCACCAGACCAATGAACACACTCAACATACAACCATACGCAAAAGTTTGGGCGCTCCTGGCTAAATTACACCAAATTTCATCCATCCAGTGTCGGTGTGATTGGGGGAGTATTCGCTAGTTGGTGGCACTGGGAAATAAACCGAGCAGAAAATTGAAAACAAATAAATAAATACGTCAAATTAGTCTACATGTTGATTTTCTAAGTTAAAATGAGTCTGTGTCCTTAATGCACAATTACTTTGCTAAATTAAACGTACTGAGACAAAAAGGACAAAAAGGATCATTTTGCTGCTTCAGAATCCACACAAGCGTGTTTTCTTTTCAGATGGCTGAGGGCGACTCTGTGTTTGCACGGAAAGCTAAAGCAAACTAGCATATGTTGTACGTGATCTATTTTATTTTTCATTTTAAAAAAAACTTCTTTTTGGGTTTTTGGCCGTAATTGATCTTTTTCTTGGTCTGCCAGCTCAGAGATCACTGACCCCTTAATAAGATCACTGCACCCTTCAGGATACTCGGTCTAAGCTGGCTGCTGCTTTAAAAATGTGAACAGAAAGACGGAAATGTTTGGAACAAACAAACAAAAAAAAAAATCATGGTACTAGACTTTTGACTTTAATAGTGATACCACATGTAGTACCACAGTCCTGAAAATACCAGTTATACAGCTGACAGTGTGGGAAGGCATGCATTTATGGCATGCAGGCTGGCGTCAGGTGTGACGGCCGATAGCTATTTGTTTGTCTAATTGCAGACGAGAGATGTGAACCGGTAGTCGAAGTACAGTAATGCATCTGAAAGCATTGTGCAGTAGGCCTGGAGGGCATTCACACCTACTCTCTCAATCTCTATTTAACGGCAGAAAAGTCATCCTGTTGAAGGCCTTCATCTGGCGGCTTTGGCGGTGGAAAAAATGTACTGTTTCCGCGCTTAAGAAAGGGCGTGGAGATGATGGGAAGCCTCAGGGTCATTTAAGTCATTCTGGTACAAACACTGCTTGTCTTTCATGTGTCAACATACCAATATTAATTATAATATCATCATTCAAATATTTATGTATGTTCAAAATAAAAGCAGTAATATTAATTCTAATTATTACTATTGGCAGTAGTAGTAGTAGTAGTAGTAGTGTTGTGATCATTGCTCAAAACATTACTATTAAAAAATAGACAAAAACACTAATATTATGTGACATACTATGACATATTATGCACCACATATTAATTAGTAAAATTACTATTTTAAAATTATTACCGCTATCTGAAAGAATAGAATAGAATTTTAGACAGTGCTTGCGAATGTAACCTGTCCTTGCCTGTGCTGTGTGGGAAAGTGATTGGGGGTGCTTCCGTGAAGGCCTAAAACACAGTCCAATTTAATTGGCAGCTTAGAGCCAACACTGAGGATTACAAAAGGTAAAATCGGCCCTCGAGCGTGGGCCCAAAGAGCTCTCAGAAACACAGCCGGGAGGTCTGTTTCCTCCACGCAGCCTTAAGTGATTATCGTTAAGACCAGAACACAGAGAAACTGATCCTAGAAGGGGGCTGACTTTGGCCAATTAGCCGTTGTCAATACAGGGAGACAATGAGGTAATCCACAACCAGAGCGAAATCTTATCTTGGCGCCCTTGTCTTGAATCAGTCTGCCTTAGTGTCTAGTAGGTAGGCCTGGGCAATAAAAACGCCAGCGATAATTATTGAAATCAAACATTTTTCCAATATCAATAATATGCCTTTAAGGTATTTCCAATAGGAACTGGCACTGAAGTCTAGCCATTCACATGTAGCAGCACAAACCAGTGGAAAAGTTAGGAGAGCTAGCTACCTTCAGCTTTAAAATAATGGAGAACGAAAGTAATGCAATAAATTTAAAGAAAATATCTTGTGGAACAAATGGAGATTATGGCAACAAAACTACGCTTGAGATGAATGGTCATATATTACTTTTTTTTGCATTCAGTTTCATTATGGGTTTGGTGGACTGCTTTGCCACTGGTCACACCTCTGAGTTTGGAGCTCTACCATTTATTTTAGAAAAAGAGAGCATCAAAAATAGAAGAACGGACCCAAATGAAAGCAGTTCTCCTTCTCATAGATGCTGAACATTCCAACTGAGTTACTCAGTTCTTAAATAGGTTATTTTTATGTGTTACTTTTGTACTTCTAGTCAAGTTGTTTCCTTGAATCCTAGAATATCATTGTTTCACAGAAGTAACAGTAGTTATGTGAGAATAGGTCCATATTTGCAATCCATACTACTGACACATGTAATGCTGATAATGGTAAAATAGCTTCAAGTAAAAAAAAAAAAACTAGATTTCACCTTACATGCACATAAAAATATACTTTAGGCCAAAGTCTTGTCATAAAACCATCATAAAGTATTGTCTCAGGCATCGGGCAGTATATCGGGCAGAGCATTTTGTGTAATAACTTTCAGTGAGGGAACTTTTAGAAATCTAAAATCTACCACAATACCTTCAGTTATTATGTAAAATAAAAAGGGGGGAGGGGTGTTTAACTGCAGGTGCACTTTTTCACCCAGGTTTACATTTTTAGGTGTTTTTAATTATGTTTTATGCGGAAATTTTGAAATTCTCCGATATGAAAGGTTGGTGTTTACACATCCATATGTGTGAAACTCAGAGAGGTCCTAGAGTTGCTTTGTGCTGTCTGGGGTGAGTTAAGGTTTCAGAATGCCTCTCGTTATTACTGGAAGCGAC
>JBBPCZ010000007.1:3453943-3473962 GCA_037974445.1 Brycinus macrolepidotus
AGATTTGTTTTGTTTGTAAAAAAAAGTAGTTGATATTGTGTGAGCTGGTGAGGAGAACACAGGTTCGGTTCCAGATTTCTTTAATTTAATGAAGGACTGATTGAGTCAAACCAGTTTTCTGATGGAAACTACAGTAATACTGGACTTCCACAAGGAACTCACTGATATACTGAACATAAAATCACAATTTGCTGTGTAATGTTATTTGAATTTATTCTTATTTAATTTAGTATATTTTATTTACATTTTTTTTTTTGATTAAAACAGCTCTTGCCGACTTTCCCATCGTGTAAATGTTTCATAATGAACAGATTAACAGATTAATAGAAATGGGCCAAAGTTCCAAAATGTTATGTTAACTAGCACTAAAACTTGGAAATGTTTTTTCCTTCTACTGAAAGGTCACCATCTCAGACAAACTTTTCTGATGATATAATCATCCGACTGCCATTCCCTCCCTCTCCTCATTAGCTGGAGTGTCTCCATCGTTCCTCCGCATCGTGACCCGCTTGCAAACTGATGCACACAAAGTCTCAAAAGTGGCTTATGCAGGGAAGACCCCTGGGCAGAGAAGAGCTTCTGGGTTTAAAAGATACAAACTCACTCCGCTTTCCTCAAAGATGTTTCATTCCCTCTGTATGTCTGCGGGATGGACAGCAGCGTTTTGAGACACTGCAGAGCAGCAAACCCACCCACAAACCCGCTTAAACCGAGAATATTAAACTATATCAACTTGTCCCATGACAGTTAATTACATTATCATGAAGAAGACCAGTGTGGAGACAGTTAATGGTAAGGACAGTCTGGTACAGTACAACTGAAATACATGCATGTGCCAGGACTGAGAGAAAGAGAGAGAGAGAGAGAGAAAGATAGACAGATAGATAGACAGATAGATAAACAGACAGACAGACAGACAGACAGATAGATAGATAGATAGATAGATGCATAGATAGATACATAGATACATAGACTGATACATAGATAGACAGTTAGATAGATAGATAGATAGATAGATAGATAGATACCACAAGCAGAAAAAATCCACAGGCAGATAAGTAGACAGATAGTTAATAGACAGACATTCAGACAGACAGACACAGTTAGCTAGACACAGATAGCTAAACAGGCGGACAGTCTAATTGATAGACAGACAGAGAGACAGATGATGAGGGGAGGAGATTAATTCATGATTAGATCTAGAATTAAGCTGAGGGGGGCTGGCTGAGTGCATGAAAGAAAAGATGGAGGGATGAGAGAGGTGTAGGAGGGAGAGAGTAGGAGGAGTGCAGCTCTGTTGGATGGAACATTCTTCTTTCTAGTAAAGGCTGAAGTGACCATAGCCCTTAGCCCTACAACAGCAGGTGGAAGAGTGTGTGCGATTCCATTACATCATGCACACGGTGGGAGTGTGTGATGTACCGCAGCTTCGGCTCTCTTGGTCTCTGTCGCTGACGCTGCCTATACAAGATACGTGTTACATAACAGCATAAAGCTCAGTGTGTGTGTGTGTGTGTGTGTGTATGCATATGTTATATCCATGATTGCTATTTAAATACATAAATGCATATTATGTTATGTTACATGATATATATATATATATATATATATATATATATACACACACATTGTGGGGCGAGGAGGAGCACCCTCACAGGCCCGCAGGACTGAGCAAGGGGCTCCTCCCTTGATGAGAACCAGGTGAGCAGCCGGGACTCTTTAAAACACGGGCTCTCCAGTAGTTGTGAGAGCAGCCAGAGGACAGAGAGGGCGGCCAGAGGTGGGAGAGAAAGGGGAAGAGAGAGAGAGCCCGTGGTTTTTTGTTTTCAGCGCTGAGTGCTGGTGGTTTGGTTTGTGCTTTTTGAACTCGTCATTTCTTTTGTTTGAATAAAGTTCCACTGTGCACCCGCGCTGGTGTCGGCGTGCGTTCCTGGATGTGGGTTTACACCTCCCCGTCCGTGGGTGTTGGCCCCAGGCCGCACTCGCAACATATTCACACACGCACACGCACATACACACACACACAGAAATGAGTCACTTATCTTGCCCACCTGTCTTGTATCATTTTGTAGTTTACAGACTGCAGTCCATCTGTTTCTGTGCATTGTTTATTACCCAGGATCAGAACCCAGAACTATTATCAATCACTTCACGTCTGCAAAGTGGACCAGCGGGTTAGATATGGACGCAGTGTTTAAAAACCTTCAGCAGCACTGCTGTGTGCGCACCATTCTCGATGGTGAGCGTGGGCTAGAGTGGCATAAAGGCCTCGAGCAACTGGAGATAACTTTGGGACTGGAGGGATGTTTCTGATCCAGAACTAATCCTCCGACCTCACTAATGCTCTCCTCACTGAATGCAATCAAATCCTCACAGCAATAGTCCAACAGGGGGTTGCGCCCTGTAAGAGCTGAATCGGCGCCCCCCTGCCAGTGGTGCCCTAGGCAACTTCCTAGGTTGCCTATGCCTACAAACGCCCCTGTATTTCCATACGCTGTGTGTGTTTGTGTGTGTGTGTGTGTGTGTGTGTGTGTGAGGGAGTGTTTGTGAGATACAGAAGTTTTGAGCCAAGTTTCTGTAGGATTTCATTTACATATGCTTATCTGAGTGCAAAGGCTATCAGTAAATGGTTCAGTGCCAGCCAGTCGGAATCTGGTGTGTGTGTGTGTGTGTGTGTGTGTGAGTGTGTGTGTGCGCGCACATACAGGCTACTGCAGCTGCATAATTGGCAGGATGGAGGGCGGCGAGACCAGAAGTGGCTGGGAGATGGTGTGTGTGTGTGTGTGTGTGTGTGTGTGAACGTTCGGCTAGCTCGCGGCTCTGCGCTGATTGACTGCAGTGCTGATGTTTATGGCTTTGTGTGCATTGCTTTCTAATGAGCTTTTTCACCTTTGTCTTAATTGAGCAGGGGGGAAATGCATTGTCAGACAAAGCGAGGCCAAATCGAACATTTAGGTACTCACAAGATGAAGAAGTGTGTATGAATATGTGCGTGGGTGTGTGTGTGTGTGTTTAAGTGGTTCTGCCGACTGTGGCCTCTTTATGTAACTCTCATTTGCAAATGAACTAAATGCAAATACATCCCATATATTCAGTGGATACAGATTTTTTTGAGGATGGATTCAGAGGGATTTTCAGTAGATGTTTATAATCACCATCCACTTTATTAGCAACCACTCTAATATACCTTAATTCACTGTACACTTTACTGGAAACACCTACCCTGTATGTTCTCTATATAACTTATCAGCCCAAGAAAGGAAATGTACCTTAAGGGTATTAAGTACCTCAGTTGTGACAAAATCAGTCAAGAAATTGAAGCTGAAAAGTGGCTGGCTGTTACAAGAAGACAATAATGCAAAAGACACCTCAGTCTGCACCATGAACAACTCCCAAGAAATGCAAGTGGAGCATTTGGAAAAGGCCCCCGACAGACTCTCGAAAGACCCTTGACTTGTGTATAATTGAAATCAGAGTGTGCAAGCCGTAATATCTGCCAAAGTGGCTGTTACTAAGTACTGACTTGGTGTGCAAAACATTTGCACAAGTCATAATTTCTATGGTATTTTCTTTAAATACAACAGATTTCTCATGTGATGCTGTAGCGGTTGTGTTTACTTCTTTTCACTCAAAAAAAGAAGTTTTTTTTACTCTCTTTCTCTCTCTCTCTCTCACGCACACACACACACACACACACACACACATACACGAATGACCAAGCTGTGGCGGGCAATGCATTTTGCATGATAACGACATAAGCACAATGACTCATGTGTGAGCCGAGTACGTGAGCTGCATGCTAGTGAAAAGTGACCACTGGTGTCCACAAGAAACATACAACACACAACACACACAAACACACAACCTCATACTCTCAAGCCTCGCCTCACTCATATGAACATGACAACGGGTGCGATATTGGTGGGCCGAGAGAAATAGACAGTAATATGTAATGGATAAAGAAATAAACAGGGCCCGTGGGACAGACAGAGAGAGAAAGAGAGATAGAAAGATAGAGAGAGAGCAAGAGCGAGAAAGAGTGAAAGAGAGAGTGAAAAAGGGTATGTGTGGAGGGGGGGGGGGGGCAAGCAGGGGGGCTTGTCTTAATCCCGTAACTGAGTGTGATGAGGAAATTAAAAATGAATGTGAGTAAACGATTTGAAAATTCCCTTTGCCGTAAATAAGTGCTCCCTTCGGGTTTCATTCCATTTCCGCGGTGACTACGGATGAGCGGAGGAGAGAGAGAGAGAGAAGAAGAGAGCGAGAGAAGGTAATAGGGAAGGGTGGGGGGGAAAAGAAATGACAAAGAGAAAGAGAAACAGAAGAGTAGGAGAGATGAGGGAGGGAGAGAGACAGACAGACAGAGAGGGAGAGAGAAAGAGAGAGAGAGAGAGAGAGACAGAGAGAGAACTAGAAAGAATGTATCGTCAGAAGGACATAGAAAGCTGATTTGGGGGAGGGATAAAAAGCAAGAAGCAGAATGGAGCATATGAGGGGCTGAACTGAGAGAGAGAGAGAGAGAGAGAGAGAGAGAGAGAGAGAGATGAGGAGGAAAGAGAGAGGGAGGGAGAAGAGAGAACTGGAAAGAATGGATTGTCACAAGGAGGTAGAAAGCAGCTTTGGGGGCTGGATAAAAAGCAAGAGGCAGAATGGAGGGGATATGGAATGAGTGGCTGAAATGAGAGTGAGAAAGAGAGAGAGAGAGGGAAAGAGAGAGAGAGAGAGGTGACAGACCTATATGAGGAAAAACCTGCTATAGAAAAAAGTGCTGCACAGCACAGAAGCAAACTGCACAGCACAGCAAGACGAGGGAGAGAGAGAGAGAGAGAAAGAGAGAGAGACAGAGATAAATAAAGGAAAAAGGGGAAAAGCAGGAGTAGAATGAGAAGGGAGAGAGGGGATAATGGTAGGGTTAGTAGTAGTCCTGTGGTCAGAAATTGAATTGGGTAGAAGGGGACTACAGCCTGCAACTGTACACCTATACAGAGGGCCTACCGGGCAAGTGTTTCCAATAAAGTGGACCTAACTGACCTGTCCAATCAGAGACAGGCCACATCTGTAGGCAGATTCTAGCTGGATACAAATCGGACCATTGGTCATCAGTCCTTGGTGATGCTTCTTGACATCAGAACAAAGTCAGTTTTGCATCACATGGAAAGTTGAAGCTTTGAGCTTTAAACAGACATTTAGGTCCATTTTGACTTTGCATGCTGTAGTTTTGCAGGGACTTTCTGTAAACTTAGTGTCTAAACATTAATAGCAGAGCCTTTTAGCCTTTTAACCAGGTCATCCCACTCTAACACCATGCTTTGTTCTGTTCAATTCTGTTATGCAATATAGCAACAAATCTGACAAATCATATACAAATGTATGTAACTAAGTGTGGAAGTACATAAACAATTATGTACTGCAAACGAAATATGAAAGAATAGCAAAACAACTCGACACTTCAAAGGGTTTATTGTATCCTTTTTTCAGGTGTAAAGGGTATAAGCGGAATTGTGACTTTGATTAATATGCGAGCAGTGGTGTAGAGCTGAGAGAGAGAGAGAGAGAGAGAGAGAGAGCTTGGTAAACAGGGGAATACAATAGTGTGACCAAATGCAGAGCAGAAACTACAACCCAGATTGTCTGTATGTAAATGAGTGTGTGAGTGTGTGAGCCGTGGGCATGAAATCTGGACACCTGGATCAGGCAGGACACTACAGGGCATCGGAGCTTTTGTGATTGCCTGCAGGACACACACACAGACACACACACACACACACTCATACACACACACACACAAATCTACAAATGACTGCTCAAAAAAACAGAAAAAACTTGACTTAATTTGTTTCATTGTTGATTCATGCTGTTACAAAACGTTAAGATGTTAAATGTAGTTGCTCCAGGGCTCATCCTTAATGTGGGAACTCTGCATTCAGGAAAGCAATTACTTTAGATCAATAAAACCAGACACTGTAGTCGGTTAAATAAACGTAAACGTAAACGTAAACGTTTAATCTGTGACGCTGACCATAAAGTCAACGGACGTTAAAGACATCATGGATGCTAAAGTGATGCTATATAGATCTCTGATATGTTTGAAGTATATAATCCCGGTAGGTCTCCTAGATCTGCAGGAGCTGCTCAGCTAGTGGGGAGGAAATCCGAAATTAAACCTGGTGAAATGGTGTTTAGTCACTCTGCGGCTCGCTGCTGGAACAAACTGCCCATCAGTATCAGATCTGCACCAACTGTAGCTTTGAAAAGCTGCTAAAAGCTGCACTATTCTCCTCCGCCTTCTCTTAAACATCTGCACTTCTACTGCACTTTCAATTTTCTTTTATGTATTCTTTTATTTCTTTTCTCTCTCCCATTATCTTATTATATTTTATTTTATTTTATATTCTATTTCTGTAGAGCACATCGAGTGACCTTTTGAACTTGAATGGAAATGGTAATAGTAGTTTTAACACAAGCTTAAGATGACCAACTTCCCAGCTTTTGACTTGAATAAAAGCAGCGCGTTACATGTCACAGTCTAGCTGGCAATAAGTGATTTCACCTGATTTCTCCCCACTTTGTAGATCAAACGGGAGGAGGTTGACATAATACGAGCCGACAATTATTGGTCAGCACTTCCAAAATATGCTGAGTGCAGCATTATCTGAGCTATGATAGTCGCTGGTATTAATATTAATTTCTTCATTATGGACTACGACAAGATAATCCCTAATCTTCTGCAGTCAGTCTAGACGTCCAGGCCCTGTGCCGTAAAAGGCACACCTCTGGTTAATTAGCCTTACAATGCCAGGGTAGGCAGTTTTATGTCACACTTAAAGTTTCTCTAATGACTAAGCCACAATGCAGTAAGCAAGGTGGTGCTTGTCTTCCTCAATATAACAATGTCACAGAGACATCATGCTTGGTTGTTGCCCCCCCCTGACTTGTAACAAGGGAGCCGCCTTGCTTTAGATAGCCTGGTGCAGTGAGGGCATGAGAAGGATAAAGCCATTCAAAAGATGTCACGGCGCATGCATAGATCTACTTAATAGCTTCATACTGATTAAACGCGAGAAGGAGATTCAAAAGAAAGTGGGCGGGACATCAGCTGTCAGGCAGAGTGCATGTCTGTGTATGTGACGGTGATGAAAAGATTGTCATGGTGATGAAAATCTCAGACAGTTTTTTTTTTGTATTGTATCACAGATATATACAAGAAAACAAAGAAGAAAAACATGAGCAAGACAAGAAACAAGTCTCACGGTTAAGAGCTGGGCCGATGGGTGATGGCAGTCATGATGCTGAGGCCAGGATCCTGAACTCCCTGAAGTGCAAACCGTCACACATGTGCACCGTGCCCCTCAGTTTCATTTTCTTGGAAGTTCCACATGTTTTGACGGCTGTAATTTTTGTGTGTTTCCCCCCACCCACATCTTAGTTTCACTGTATAGTGTCATATTCTAATCCTATACCCTCTATTCCCACCCTATATTCACGTACATCATGTAGTCATCTTATTTATTTATTCTGTAACACACCGAACAGTTTGTACATCACATTTTAAGAATGACTATTTTTCAACTGTATCTTTTACTTGATTCTTGCCAAATTCTTGTATTCTTTTATTTTGTATGTTTGCACCAACCACCAAAGCAAATTCCTTGTATATGTGAACACACATGGCAATAAACTCCTATTCTATTGTATTCTATTCTATTGTATTCTATTCTATTCTATATCATCACTTGCCAACCCTAATGGTAATCTTAACACTAGGGGTGCACGATACACTGTTTCTTCATAGTTATTGCAATATTTGCAAATCCCATCAAAGGGCAGCATGCAAATGAGCCCTCTATCAAGTCACAATGTTTTTGACCAATCTGTTCCAGATGGGTGCTTCTGCTGGTGTTTTGAGGAATCAGGATATTCATGTAATTCAACAGCAAGTGAATTATTTTGGTCAAAATAATGCAGACCGCATGTTCAGTCCCTGGCCACAGCCATCCAGGGCAGAGACTCCAAGACAACATAACTAGCTTCGTTCTCTCCAGGTGTGTAGGGTGGTCCTCATGTTCCCCCATCATTCAGCACAATGCTAGTCATCACGTAAGTATGTTAGCTGACATAACAGAAGTGTGGTGCAGAAGGCTGGTGCTTTTAGAGGAGGCAAATGCTAGCCTTTGTCCTTCGAGCTTAGTAGCATCGTGTGATTAGGGAAGACTAAGCTAATGGGTGGAGCTGGCAATGACTTAAAAAGTGGAGAAAATAAGCAATATAACCACAATACAATCATGCTGCTCATATATAATGCACAATATATGGTAATCTCCAGAGGCTTGCTATATGCAAATTATACATTTTTATTACAAACTGCTCTTCTGCATATAGCAGCCTTCCGCTGATTAACATACATTGTTCTAACCATGATGGTGGTGTTGTGTTCGCATTCACCAGTTTAGCCTCTATTGCTGTTAAATAGTTAACACTTTGGGTTCACCAACCTTCTGGCAAATACTATCAGTAAAACTACAAATTGTGTGTTGTCTTGTCCTGTAAATTACTGAATCAGAATCAGGCTTTACTGACCCCGGAGGAAACTGCTTACGCCACGGCTGCACAAACATACAGAGACGCAAAGACAAGAACAACAGAAAAATATAAAACAGTCAAAACAAAACTCTCCAGAAAATACTCTGTACTAAATAAACCAGGCTATATGCACATGTCTTGAACCGCTGCACTTGTGTTTTTGCACAGTTGCATCTCTTGCAGTTCCGTCCTGCCTCCACTTGTGTAGTCTTGTCCAGAATGTCCTGCACCATGGTCCTGGAGGAGCAATGTTTCATTTCGCTGTGTGCTGTGTATATGGTTGAAATGACAATGAACACCTACTAGACTTACCTTTCAAATATTGGCTGATTTTATCAACCAACTGATATCTATCACCCGCCCCCTAACCACACCACAGCTTCAGCCACTTGTTCCTTATATACTGCAAGGCACATAGCAGTTGCAACAGAAAGCAATTTAATATAGTCTTTTCTGCATATCTTGCTTTTGTGCATCAAGCAGCTCTACTTAGGACAATGCCAAAATATGCAGTGACTTTTATGCGGCCTGACATTTTCTGTGTGCGGTAAGAACACAGCGCAAAATTGATTCGTATGAATAATCCTGAAACCCAAAACCCAAAGGTGAAAAAAGCAACGAAATGAGAAAGTGTGTATGTGTAGGTTTTGTGGTTCTTTCTCCTCACACAAATAATTAACTCAGCCGTCCTGTGGGACGTCGGCCTGCTTCTTAAGCAGCAGGGCTATATGTTTCCTTTAATATAGTTAATATATTCACGGAGCACAAACACCAGAGCGATGCATCTTGCTGCAAACAAAGCATCTTTAATTGGCAAGCCCATTCCATGTGATCGTGAAATGTGACTGTTTATCAGTTTTAGAGGCCATCGAGCCCAGGATGACTGAAAAGGAGCACTCCTCCATATAAGGATTTGTCCCACCGCTTGAAGATCAAAGACTTCTGCTTCTTTGCGGCTTGACAGATCTCACCATCAGAACAGTGACAACAATTTACGTAAAGCCTTTTGGAATTTCTGGTATGTGCCTGCAGATACACTCAAATACACTCACTCACACTCCTTCAGGACACAAGTAATGGTATGCTGGTCATGCAGTTTCCAACGTCAGACTTTTTAATGTATAGAACAGCATGCTACCGTAATGCTGTGCTTCCTTTGTGATTTATCAACATCAGTATTTTTGATAAGCAGTCATTTTTTCCTCAATTTTAACCATCCCAGCCCTAATGGTTTTCCCCCCATTGTGCAAAAGCAGCTTTCAGATATGTGGCTCTAGACCCCTGATGCGTGTTGCCAAGGTGTAGCGTGAAAAACAGCCCAGCCTCCACCGGGGTGCTCCGCATAGTGAAGCTATGTTACAAGTAGGACAAGTTTACATACACTCAAACAATACTGATGAAAGATTTGTGAGGTCAGCTAATAACCAGTCATGTGAGGCAATCAGAAAACAGATCAAAGAGATCTCTGAGAGATTCATACCCTATCCCTTGTATTTCTTATCTTTCAAGAAAAGAAAAATATTTGTTTGAACCTGACGTGACCCAACTCTTCATGTCGCACATGGACGAATTTGGAAATCACTACTAAATCATTATTAAAAGTATTTCTGTGGTTGGGTTCATATGTTGCATGTTGGTTGGTGGATAATTAGCTGATGACAGCTGTCAAAGTCGCTACAAGGTAACAGGCAACATCGCTATTAATGTGGTGTTTAAGCTGCTCTTCAGCTGGTGGTGGTTGAGCTTGGTTGGGTTACAGTTGGATTTGGAAAGAATTTTGTGCAGTCGGGTTCAGACAGAATTCAGTCAGGCTGCAGTCAACTTAGGCAAGAATTCCTTTGGGCTACACTTGGGTTCAGACAGGCTCTGGGTTCTGTCAGGCTAAAGTCAGGTTCAGACAGAATTCTGTTGGGCTATGGTCGAGTTCAGACAGAATTTGGTCTGCCTAAAGATGAACTAAAATCTTGCTGGGTCAGAGAAGAATGTTTTTGGACTATATTCAGGTTTGGACAAAATCTTAGTTAAGGAAGCACTAGTAGGAAAAAGTGATTTCTTTTGTCTAAAGAGCTCAGGCTTACAAGGCTTAAGCATCTCTGATCTTCTAATCACTATGCATTACAGCTTCTGATGTTTGTATTCTTAAAAACATTTTGTCAGTACAACAGCTCACTTGGCCACTGCAACCCATCAGTATTTACAGAGTCAGGCGGTGTGTTTGTGAGGAATGATAATATTACTTCTCTTATGAGCTCAGAGATTACTACATTCACCAGGTTTGGTCTCGGAGGTAAAGGGGGTAAAAAAGGAATAATAAACCAAATAAGGCCAATCTGCAGACCAGACACACGCGGCTGTATTCACTTAGGCCAGGTCTCTTCTGCTTATTATCTCATATCACTTTTCTCCCTCCTTCTTTCTGCAAAGAGTTCCTTGGAGACGATTTTCCGCAATCGCCAGATGTCAAGGTCGGCTGCCTGGGACATCTTTGCTTAAAACGAGTGCCGTTTCTTGAACTGAAGCAATCTCAGATATATAATCCATTGTTATGGAAAGCAATCTTGTCCTGCAAGGCCCTGGAGTGGACACGGCAGCCTCCCGGAACAAAACCGTGACCTTACCAGGCTTCTCTTTTCCTCTCCACGAACAACAAAACAGATTCAAATCACGTCAAACAGAACTGTGGATTACCACCAGCGCATGCTCCCCCACCCCATTCACTCATGCTGAGGGAGCCTTAACTGAGGATTTATTTGCAACTTTTTGATGTTTGTTTTTCAGCGAAGTAAATTAATTACTTTTAATGAAGATTTATTCACAGCTTGCTAATTATTCAAGATCAAAGGCTCGCTCATAATCCTGGAGTCATTGTTTTTGCGTGTTGACATGCTGGGAAAGTGTAGGCGCTGCTGGAATTAGGGATGCAAAGATACGAAACAAAGCAGGCCAATGCCAATGGTCGATACTACTTTCACATCTGCTGATACCAACAGCTAATGTTTTAAACTTATTTACTGAAACATAAATATGCATTTATGCTCCGTGGCCAAACTCCTACCTTGGAGCTCCCCCTTGATGGTGCGTAGCCCATCTGTTGGTGCACATCTGTGTTAGCCATTCTCTAGCCCTTCATCAGCCGTCAGTCTGTCTGACCACGGAGCCGCTTTGTCAGTGTTACTTTCCTGCTCGGTTCACAAATCATATCTTGTCATCAGCTTTCCTGTGGTCAGTAGCTGATAATGATATATGAGGTGCAGGGCAGCCGATAACCTGTGCATGACAATAGATGGCTACAATCTGTACACCCACACTGGGGACCTAGAAGGCAGAGGGTTCTCGTGAAGTGGCCAGTGAGTGGAGTAAAAGGTAGAGGTTTCTAATAAAGTAGATGGTGAGTGTAATTTATTAGTCAGGGTCATAAGATGAGGGGAAAAAAACACCTCTAGTGGTGTGTTAGTGCTAAGCTAAAAGCAATGCACATTAACACTTTTAGCTGTTGTACAGAGTTTCACGAGATCGTTTAACTCATAACCATACCCTACAGGTCTGCAAAGATGAGTTGGGCTTTATGTCCTTTAAAGGCTAATATATGTGAATTTATATGTTTTTGCTGCTTAGTTACTTTGGACTGCATGGACTGAAGATGTTGAGCAATGTTTACGTATTACGTTAAACTCATTAAAAAAAATGTATAGGGGGCTCCCAAAAGAATGCGTGACCTACACTCTTTGATCTATCATTCCAGAATCGATGCAGTTGAACTGGCGCCTTCAGATCAGTCTGAACCCTTGTATTTTGCACAGCTTTTCGTAACGGCTGTCCTCCAGCTGGCTTTTGGCCTGTGGATATCGGTGTTACGTTTCTCATTTACACGGACACACTGCTGAGGACTTGAGTGGGCACTTCGTCAAGAGCAAAGTGAAAGTGCGTGTTTGTCGGTGTGTGTGTGTGTGTGTGTGTGTGTGTGTGTGTGTGTGTGTGTGTGTTTTTTGTCCCCGACCCAACACTCTGTGACAGATTCAGTGGATAGGTGGGAGGCTTAGAAGAAGAAAAAAAATGCCCCCATTGATCATCTGCTCTCTTTGTGCCGCTGCCATGTTTCTGTTGTTTTCGCCACTCACCTACACACTGCCCACTCTCCACTGCTGTCTACATTTCTGTCTCTCTCGTCCTCTCTCTCTAATGGTTTCTGTTTTCAGGCTACCCTGGTTACTGCTGCTAATCTTTCTTTCTTCTTGTCTCCAAAAGCAGGATTTCTCACCCTTCGCTCCTCTTTGGCCTCTTTTCACCCCCTCCCCTTTTTTTTTTGCATGGCCGGCATACACTTGAGGCCTTTCTCACCTCTCTCTCGCTCTCCCTCCTCTCTTTTGCGGCCCACTTGGCTGTGCCGGCAGTGTTCTCTCTCTTTCTATCTCTCTCTCTACCTTTCTCTCTCTTCTCCCTTCACATGGCCTGAGTCAAAACATGTTTATACACAAAAGCGAGAATATTAACACAGTTAAACAAACATCACAATTTACACAGTGATATCCCAGTGAAATGAAATCAATCCGTCAAGACATGTCTGGTGCCTGAAGTTTGCTTTACCTTTGCACTGGAGCGACAAGGTTAATGTAACTAATAAGTAGTGGAAAATTACTTGTTTGCATTGGGGCTACAAACTAGCACTGCATGCCTCTCACACTCTTGCCTCAGAGATCGATGAATTGATAAGCTGTTACAACATATCAGCTTTCCATCTAAAGGAACGTCTCTAGGTGAGCGCTGATTATAGCGGTAGGTGAGTGTTTTAATCCGCCGCCCCCCCAACCTACTGTTGCACAGCGATGTCATCAATTTAGATGACATTTTAGAAGCAGGCAAAAGTCAATGTATTTTGCTTGACAAGAATTTTGCCCTTCAGGATAAGACACAAATGACATTTTTCAGATTTTTGAGTCTTCACCCACACTGCAACTCAAATAGAACTCAACAGAAATGTGTTTATTTAAGCATCTTTAATCACTTCAAGTCTATTTGTGTGTTTTTTTTATAGTATTTTCTACACCTAAGCAACTTAATGAAGGCTTAGCTCTCCCCACACAAGGCACAACCACAATGTGTCACACGTCACAGAAAAGCTAATTTCCTGTAGAATCTAAGCAACATTCACACGAATACAGATCGTTATCTGAAATCTCACTGCAGTTCAGGCCCAAAACAATACATGCATTTCTGACTTCATTCATGATCTTCATTCCAAAACATATTCTGAAGGATTACAGGTTCTTCTTACAGAAGAACCTCTTTATGTATTGCTCATAGCTGGATTTATGGTAGATTATGCACTAAAACCACCTGAAAAAACACTTAGTATACACTTTACTATAACAATGCATAGTGCTTCCTTCAACAGTAAAACAATGCGGTTTCAATCACCTGTTCAGTAAAATCCTCTCTATGTCTTCCCAATGGAATAAATCTCCATTTGCATATCAGATTTTTTTTTAACAAAACTTCCAATACAAAAAATGTTTGTCAGAATATTACTAATCAACTGGAAAATCAATTCTTTGTGATCCACCGAAAATGACATGTATTAATATAAAAAAAATGACCATCTTTCCCTAAAAATCACCATGATTTTCTGACCAATCAATGAACAGAGAATGGAGATAAACATATTAACATGATTAATTGCACATTCTTGAATTTAAATCAAGAGTTATAATCAGTCAGCCAGGACAGGCTATGTGCCTGAAGTTTGCGTCTTGAGTTTAGCCTAAATTTTTAGCTAACTGTATCAGAAACCACAAGTAAGTCTATTTAAGATTACTTAACATCCCACCACAGTTTGAGGCACGCATGTGAGAATAAAGAGGCAAGCTTCAGACACCATTTGAGCACATGGCCGAACCATTGCTTTGAGAGGTCTATCCTCTCCACCTTCTCCTTTCTTTCCTCGCCAGGTCTGACTAACAGGTTTTGCCTCCCACTGCACGAAAAGCCACCTCTCTTTCATCTTCTGCTCTTCCACACAGTCCTGGTTGTCACTCCTGGCTCTCTCGGCACAATGCGAAGGAGGTGGTGGGATTAGCCTTCCACTCAAGGAGCCTCACAACCTTTTAGAAACCCTTCAACTGGAGCGCAGGCCTCGGCATGTTACTAATGCCGCCCTCATTTAATCAATTCCGGTGAAGGCTCCAGCGCTCATCCTGCTCAAATAATTACTGTTCCAAGCCCATACCCGCACCTGTCTGTGCCCTCTGGGGCTGCATCAGAGCCCCAGACAGGAGAAGAGATAAAGAAAGGGGCTATTTGAAATGTAGTTTAAGTCCATGTGCATATGTTGCATCATTGAAGGGGTCCTCTGCAATGGATAAATTCACTTGAACACAAAATACAGATATATGGAATACCCAAAGACATCTGGTTGTTGGAACCATGCGGATTGGAGCTAGGCCTTTAGTTTAGACCATTACATTACAATCATTTGGCAGACGCTTTTATCCAAAGCGACTAACAATATGAACCATAAATATAACCATAAATATATCTATAATAATTGCAACCCCTATGGGATTGTAGTAGTAAATTAGAACTAAGCTAACAATGCATATTAACTTTTTTTTTTTGCCATTCTAGGTTCAGCACAGCCATCTGAAGCTCGGTTAAGACATTCCATGTTTTTACCTAAAGCTTGTGGCAGACATATTACCATATATTTCTTTTTGTGTGCAGCATTTTTACAGTGACTTCTTCAGTCCTAGCACAGAGCTGCAATCCTTTATGCAATATATTACATACACATTAATCAACATAGTTCCAGAATTGGTTTCGACCAAAACAATACACCCTATTGGCTGGCTTCCTGGACCGTGATTTAAGCCTAGTCATAGACTACACAGTATTTCGAAAGGGGATTTTCCCTTTAAAATGAAAATATAGTCCAGGACTAGGCTTAATCCCTATCCAGGAAATCAGCCTTATATTATCCCTTCTAATTAGTGCATTCTGCTACTGGTGTTCAGCTGTGTAAACACAGCTATAATCTCCATAGATAAGCATTGACCAATAGAATGGGATGCTCAGGAGCACTTGCACATAACCCTAAGATCACTTTGCCCAATACTGAGTGGTTAGAGTGGTTTAAAGCCCTCCAGCATTGGACTGCTGAAACTGTGTTCTCTGTAATGATGAAGATATCTGTGGAATGGTATTTGTGAATTTTAAGTAAATCTCCAGCACCGCATGACCTAACGACTGCTCTTATGGTGCAATCAAATCCTCACAGCAGTCTTCCAACAGAGATTGCAACCGCATCAAAGGGTTATCCTAATACAGTGGTACCCCGCATAATGAACGCAATCCGTTCCAGCGGCGTGTTCGTTATGCGGGGAGTTCATTGTGTGAAACATAATTTCCCATAGACTTCTATGGGAAATCATGTAATCTGTTCCAGGTTGCCGCGAAAAATTGAAAAATTTACTAAAAAATGAAGACACAGCACTTTTAATGGAGGGGAAAAACTAGTAAAACATTAACCAAAGCAGGGAATGATGTTAGGTTTTTTTCTTGGGGTTCACACTTCACAGAAACAAGAAAAAAATTTGCAGTTTCACTCACGAAAAAGTTGTCCTGCAATGAGAATACCTTCAATTTTAACCACCAGTAAACACACACACACCAAAAACACATCAAAACAGGAAAAAAAATGACACTAATGGGGAGAAACAACACAACATGATGCTTTATCTTCATCTGAGACAATGGCCGGATTCAGCCATTTTTTTAATGTAAAACTTGATTTTCACGTGCGACGTGCAGTTCGTTGTGTGAAACGCATTCGTTCTGCAAGTCACGTGCGCGTCCGAGGCGGCGTTCGTTATGCGGAACGTTCCTTCTGTGAGGCGTTTGTTAAGCGGGGTACCACTGTACCTGCAATAGGGTGAACAAGTGTCTGTAAACAAAAAACATCTGTGAGTGGTCATGATGCCCAAAAACTACTTAGTGATTGATTAGTGGACTCATTTGCATATTGTGTATCCTTCTAATTCATGAGTATCACAAAAAAAAACAGTTTCCCAGTGTTACATTGTGCAACCTCAAAGACCAGTGATATAAGTGTCTGTGGGGGGGAGGGGTAAAAGAGACAGTGTTGAACAAGCTCTGAAGTCATGGAAACACACGCAGTAATGTCCACCCCGGTGACATTCAGGCCTCTCAACACCAACAGCCTCTTAACCTGAACTATTCACACTCTCTCTCTCCGCTGCTCCTCTTTATCTCTCACATTCTCCGCTTCCCTTTTTCTTCCACTGATTTCTGCACTCTCGTTCTCTCGTAAGGCTCTCTTTCCAAAAGCTTGGGCTGCAAACATATTCCAGCATTCTGAAGGAAGATTCTGCCGTTTTTCAGCCAAATTTCCATCTGCTGCATCCAGATACCGTCCATTTCAATCAACAGTACTTCAGTGCTTTTCTCCGTGCTTAGAAAACAAGAGAAAGTGGCACCTCCGCCACAGGATTGCTCCGTCATTGGGAGATCGCAAGTTAGATCCCAGCAATCCCACCGCCATCTGTGACCAAGAGTCCAAGAGAGCATAACTGGCCTCCTTGGGTGTGTGTAATGGCCCTCCTTCTATCCCCCATCTCTCAGCACAATGCAAGACAACAGGAGTGTAACGATACACTCAGTCCACAATTCGATACAATTCGCGATACTGAGATCACGATTTATTATTCTCACAATAAAAAAATGATGACTGAACAGTTTACTAATGAAGCCAGAGCTGGAAGGCAGCGTGGTGATGTATGGTACTATAAATACTGCAGTTACAATACATATAATCATATCATATCATAATCAACAGAGCGTTTATTCTACAATGCAATGTGTAATGTTCACAATGCAGATGGTCACGATGGTCACATATGAAAATATTTTCATGCATTGTTACTGCACAATACAGTTTTGTTACAAATTTATTATCTGATTCCATAGTTAGTGTAGCACTTCAGAGGACTACAACACATCTGTCATCCAGTAATCTCTGGGTTTAAGCTGAAACATGTTTGTAGTTAAACTCTGCAATTATTGTAGTACTACTCTAAGTTTTGGTTGGAAACAATAGGGTGAAATTCCTAAAACCATTCGGTTTTGTATTTCTAGTGGGTGGCACTGATTGTGCAAGGGAAAACCTCACTCTAGGTCTTGTGGAAGTTCAAGATACACCACTGTCTGAATATGACCAGCAGTCACACCAGCAGTCTGAATATGACCAGCAGCTCTATGCCAGGACTCTTTACTGAAAGAATGACTGTAGAAATCCAACAGGCCAGCTCAAATACGTGTTAATATGTCTGTTACAGGCTTCAGACAAAACATGGACTGTCTTTAACAAGCTTCAGATTACTGTAGCACGATAATATTAGTATTGCGATTATATTGCTGCATATTGCGATACCTTTCAATATACTAGAAGGGCCAATATCATCACTTTTCTGGAGTTAAAAAGTATGAAGTATGTAAATATTTTTAATGTTTCAAAATGTATATTCACTCCTCTATACAGTTCACATATGGAACCAAGCAGCAAAAACAGCCCTTTTTTAAATCATAGCTGTTTTCATGTCTCACAATCAACATGAACACATATCTCCTAATTCAGCCTGCAGTAGTTCAGTCCCCCACTGAAGTGTTTCAGTGCCATGCTGCCTACTGAATGAACGGCAATATAGGGCGGCCAATCAGAAGAGACATCCTTTAGTAGTTCCATCTCTGAAAGAATATTTTACGTGTTTACTGCTTTATAAATACTTAGAATTTTTAAAAAATAGTCAAACAGGTTCTCCAAAATGATATGTTCTACAGCAACGTTCACAAACTGAATTCAGCAACTGCCCATTACAAATGTGTCTGCTTTTTCTGTTAGTCCAGGCAAATGTGTTGAAAGTGCTGTCAGTGGCAATAGAGCGTACACACAGCTAGAGATCTGTTCAGCTTTAACTTCTGTGTCTGCACTGGAGTGTCATTTCTGTAATATTCCTCAGTGTCTCTACATCAGAATGCACTGAGTTAGCGAGTAGTGGCAGCAGCCACAGACCTGCCGAGACGAGACAGAGGAGATGGAGAAGGCAGGTGCGGAGAAGCGCCAGATCTGCCACTCTTACCGCTCTCCAGGGAGGAAGAGGAAGAGAAAGAACGGGAGCTGAATTACATGAGGGAGATCCACTTCAGATGGCGGAAAGTTGCAAGTGAACTTATCAATGGCTTGAGCTCGGCATGGGCACGCCGCCTCGGCAAATCGATATGAGTTTCAAATTAAACAGGGAATTAAGTAACACTTCTGAACGATGTGCATGAAACACTTTAAATAATATATTCGAGTCTGACAATGTACCACCATCTGAAACAGTCTCAAAATGACTATGGTAGGGAAATATTTATGGGGTTCAGAGAACTGTTCATGGCCCATTTTCTGTAAGTAGAACAAAGTTTAGATAGTTTAGATAGTACGGCCATAACCAACCAGTACAGTGAGGGAAGTATTCAATGCATTTTTTTATTAAACACATTTCCAATACAGCTATTCATAAAACTGATAACAGACACAGGTATTAACTAAATAAAACTGCACTTCTAAAGAAAACAGAATTTTTCAATCCATTAAAAGTTACGCGCAATAAAGTGCCATGACTTGACCCAGTAAGAAAAAATCACAAAACCAGATGATCCCACTAATTAGTCTGCCTAATTTTGCTAATTAGAATCAACTGGGTTAAAGCATGTTGGTAGGCTAATACTTCCACTCTTTGGAAAAGGTGTACCCACCTTTGTCACCGAGCTGTCACGCAAGTAACATCTCATGATGAGTTTAAAAATAAAGCTCCCCAAGATCTTTACAAGAAGATACAGCAGGTACAGTTGAGACAGCAAACGAAACAGCCAGTACACTCCACCGCCACGGTCTCTTCCAAAAGGCACACGGAACCTTGTTTCAGTTTTGCTCCGGAACATTTGGAGAAGCCTGAAGATTACTGGAAGAATGTAGTGTGGTCAGACATGACAAAAATCAGACTTTTCAGCAACAATGCAATACGTCATGTGTGGAGGAGGAATGGCTCTGCATCTGACCTTAAAAATACCATACCTACAATGAAGTTTAGAGGTGGAAGCATCATGGTGCGGGGCTGAGTCTCTTCTCATGGTACCAGCAGAGAAGAGACACAGCCCCACACTGTCGAAGGACAGGTGAATGGAACCATGTTCAGGGAAATTCAGACACAGCCCCACACTGTCGAAGGACAGGCTAATGGAACCATGTTCAGGGAAATTCAGACACAGCCCCACACTGTCGAAGGACAGGTGAATGGAACCATGTTCAGGGAAATTCAGACACAGCCCCACACTGTCGAAGGACAGGCTAATGGAACCATGTTCAGGGAAATTCAGACACAGCCC
>JBBPCZ010000007.1:3497794-3528471 GCA_037974445.1 Brycinus macrolepidotus
GGAAATCGTGCATTGACAAAAGTTCCCCTTTGCTTGGAATGCAGTGTGATTAAATGCGTTATTTTTTTTTACGCGTTTTTTTTTCAAATTAATTAATCACAATTAACGCGTTAAATTCCCACCCCTAATATTTACTTATTTAGGTGCTGTATCTTGTCCATATTGCTAAAGACGAGGGGTTCCCAGGAGTTCATGGCCCATCCTAATGACTACAGAAATCTTGAGAAGATTGAACTGATTCCTTTTTCAGACACATCTAATGAAATTACTGATGTTTTGCAGCTCAGTGCAAAGCTGAAGTGCAAATGGAGGTCTGGTTCAAGTGGATACATTTAGATGCATGCTCTCTATGTTTAGTCTCCAAGTGAAAAGCTTCATTTGATGAGACCTCCATGCATAAAACACTAAGCTTGTTCTCACATGAAGAAGCCTAGCACTAGGCATTCACTGCTTTGAAAGACCCTGTTTTTAACCTTTTATCTGTGATGGATGAATTTCATCATTTTACACGTACTTGTTCTGAAAATACAAACTAAAAACTACATCTCTTTTTTCAAATTGTATTTGTTGTGAATAGGCCACCGGAAAGCTGCCTTCACCCGATGAACAAAGTCTTTTTTGTAAAATTTATGCATTGAAGTGACAAAATGCTTAAATGTATACCAAAAAGGTTAAAAACCAAAATGCTTCACATCAAGCAGTTGTTGTTACTGACTGCACTGTCACTTTACTAAAGAAAATGATACAAGCTAATATTCATATATACATTGAATCTAAATGATGTGCTCTTTTTATGAATTATGATGAACTACCTTTTTGTTTAGTATTTGTTCAACCCAACTTGCCCTTAGGTTGAAAAGTGATGAAGGTTTGGCCATGGCACAGAAAAGACCATAGTGACCCAAATGTGATATTATGAGGCACTGTAAATACATCAGATCTTGCCAGATGTATCATGATAAATATGTTATTATGAGGTAGTTGGAAATACTCAGTCCTGGTGTACAGCCCAGCTGATGCATTCTACTTACATGGGTCCCTTGCCCTGTTTGGCCCGGCGGCACAGGTACGCAGTCATGGACAGGATGATCACCAAGAGAGCCACGCCAGCAGCAGATGCCATGAGAGCGATGCGGCCAGTTGTTGTTTCATACCATGCGGCATCCTCTGTGAAGCACACAAAGCAAATCAACCTTTCAGTCCTTAACCCCTTAAATACTTTGGTATTTCACTAACGTGGAGCTACAATCGGCCACAACAGTTCAAAACTGTCAATACATTTCATAAAACAAAATAATAAAATACAACCAGAGAGAAAATTCCAGTAGAAATTTTGAGATGGGCCTGCCACACATGCCCCGTGTGAGCTGGTGTTCCTAATAAAGTGTTTAAATTGCTATTATAAATGCCTATAAATGCCATAGACTATGAATGTGCTTCAGACCTAGAAACCATGAGAGAACATGAGTTGGTGTAGGAGGTGGTTGCTATGGTACACAAGGTGGTTGCTAGGGTGTTGCTAGGTGGTTGCTATGGTGCAGGAGGTGGTTGCTAAGTAGTTTCTAGGCAGTTGCTATGGTGTAGGAGGTGGTTGCTAGGGAGTTTCTAGGTAGTTTCTATGATACACAACGTAGTTGCTAGGGAGTTTTTAGGTAGTTGCTTTGGTGTAAGAGGTGGTTGCTAAGTAGTTTCTAGGCAGTTGTTAGTGGGTAGGAGGTGGTTGTTAGGAAGTTTCTAGGCGGATGCTATGGTATACAAGGTGGTTGCTAGGGTGTTGCTAGGTGGTTCCGCAGGTGTAGGAGGTGGTTGCTATGGAGTTTCTAGCTGGTTGCTAATATCTAATGTGGTTGCTAAGGTAAGCCTCCAACATTTAGTGGCAATGGAGAGCAAAAAGGGATGCATGAAAACAAAGGAAAATAGGAGCGCACGGCTTGGATGAGGGGTTGGATATGTGGGGGGACCTGGCGTGAGGTTTCATGTGATGTTTCACTACTGCATTCATGTGAAGTTTCATTAACTGCATTCATCAGAATTGGGTCAAAAATGTATAGAAGTGAATGTGGGAAAAAGGGATCAGCTATAAGCAAAAAAAAAAGATGAGTGCTGGTCATAACTGACCATGTTCGTGTGTTGGGGGAGATGGCCTGAGATATGACATGAAGTCTGGTGGGTCTATGGTATTTTTGCCATCTTTGTTGGCGAATAGCGCTGCCACGGTAACTCAAAACACTAACAAAAGTAATAGTACACCTCGCGCTGTACTATTGCCTGAGCACATGCTACGGGTTGAGCCGCATTAAACGCGATGGAAGAATAATAAATAAAGAAACCGTTTATAGGTGAAGAATAAAATGGGACTGCCATTAAAATGAATGGGAGCCATTTCATATAATGTATTGGCGTGTAGGAGCTCTCTAGCATTGAACTCTTCAGACGTCTGGTTACTACAGGGGCAGCTGGTGGCCTAGTGGTTAGGGAGTTTGCCCTGCGATTAGAAGGTCGTGGGTTCAAACCCCAAGACCGCTAGTGGCACTGCCTCACTTGGTTAAATTCAGAGAATGTTTACGCTGTGTGCTGTGGTGTGTTCACGTATGACAAAATGGTTACTTTACACTATGGTGTCCTGAAAATGGAGTATTTCACATCAATCGACTCTGAAAGACTGTGTTTATGTCTCAAGGATTTAATTACAGACATCTGGTCCTCTGTCTGCTGCTATACAAATGACAACATTTTGCAACAACTTACTATAGCAGTCACCGCAAGAAGTTAACATGTCTGCTGCAACTGATGGAATAATAAACTTTTCACCCCCCACCCTCAGGGCTTCTGCTGCCGCCTACAGACTACCCTGACCTGGCAGCACAGTGATGCTGATGGTGCGTTTCTTGGTGAGGGAGCCCACGGTGGGGTGCTGAGCCGTGCAGGTGTATTTTCCACTGTCCAGGTCCCTCACTTGTGCCAGCTTCAGCTTACTGGAGGGCACGATCCAGTCTTCTCCCTGCAGAGAGGAACAGAGAGTGAAATTGAGGGGATTTTGAAAAGATCTGTACAAAGATGGGGGGGGGGGGGAGAAAAAGATCCACAGAGAGAAGAAAGAAATGCGAGAAAAAGAGGGCAGCACAATGAGAAAGAAAGAGATCGTGACACAAATGAGGTGTTCACGCATGCCATACAAAAGACAGTCTGACATTAGCCGAAACAATTCAGGTTAAAAAAAAATCTCAAATAAATCTTGCAGAGAGGAAACTGGAGCTATTGTAATTAACCTTGATAATGGTATCGGCAGAGATTTATCATAGCAAGTGGGTTGTTAAAAATGGAGAATAATGAGAGTGAGGGCGAGAAACGGGAAGGATGAAAATAACTACGGAATATGAGGAAAATGGAAAAAAGGGAGAGAGAAAGAGAGCCTCTCGAAGCCATACAAATTATTTTGGCATGGGAACAGTTTCTATAGCTTGCCAGAGAAGTCCATTTCATTTTGAATGGAAGTAAATTAAGAGGATTCCCAGCAGACTTAAGTACTGGCTAATGCAGAGCGGCGCATGCTAATCCACTGGCTCAAACCAAAAGTTCTTTTTTTTCGGGCCTCTTTTTTATATTCACAGAAACAATAGTTTGAAGACTATCATGTCAATTTCTGCTTTTCCAGAAAATATCAGCTCCCAGACTATCAGGTTAAATATGGAATGGGGTGACTCCAGTTGAAGAGGGACATTTGGAGAAGACTGACTTTGCATAGCTTAAAAGCTAAGATAGGGGAACAAGCACCTTTCTAACATCATTGCCTATGGAACCAGATGTCTGAAGAGTTTGTTGCTAAAAACTGCAGAAAAGTAGTACCTGAAATGGTTATGGACATTCTGCCTGAAGCCTAAGGCATTGTTTTACGATAGTTTTGCCCTTTAAAATCCATTAATGGCGAGGTGGTACATGCAGGGCAAAGTAGCCCTTCATAGCTTCATAGCAATGGATAGCCATTACAGACAACACCCGAGCTGGTATTCGCGAAGCAGTCATGAATCAGGGGACTGTGAACTAAACAACGCTAACAAGTATGTGTAACCTTAATGAAGATCTGAATGTGGTTTAAGTGAGCAGAGAGAACATTTGGAGGTGTATTTTTACAGAAAATGGCCTGAGCTATTTAGATGACCATTGACTTCTAGTGTTTGACTCAACATTTGGAGTACTGAATCTCTTTAAGGCTAGTTGCTGCATGACGTATTGATGGTTCTAACTAATACATTGTTTTCTCTCGATAAACAGACAACCTCTTTCACTGATCTTTCTAAGCCATCTGACACATTAAATTTCCCTTCCCTACCTCTCTGACAGAATTCAGTGACCACTAATTGAATTCTTGGCTCCTACCAAAGGTGCACTCCAGGGTTCCATTTAATGACTATTATTATTGTCTTTGAATATGAAGAGACAATGGAAAAACTACAGGGGGCTTTTTATTCTCACGGTATTTCACGCCTCTGTTTCCACTGTTAAATAGGTTGTGTTGGACCAAAGTACACTCTTACTGTCTTTGGACACGTACCACAATTCTTCACATTTCACTTGCTGCTGATGGGCTTTCTGGTACATTTCACATTGTACACTGGAGGCAAAAAACAGATTACATAGGCGTTGTCTGCACTGGGGACCACTTTTCAAACTCTTAAACTTTCAAAGTTAGCTAAGGGTTACAGGGTTGGGGATACGTTAGTGGAGGTCTACTTGTGCTGCCCACCTGTGGTAAATCAGAAGATAAAAACCAGAACTATACCATGAATGATCCCTGTGCAGTGAAACAGTTTTGATCAAATGCAACTTAATTAAGTTTTTGAACGAGATTAAGGTAATTATAAGGATTTTTTGGTTCAGTTTGTTAATTAGCGGTTGCAATAAAGAGCTTGTTTCAGGTTTGTTGGGGGCTCCACCTTCATAGTGTCCCCACCACTTCAGAAACTAAAACCATGTCATTGGTATTACTTCATGACCTCCTACTGGCTCCTTATTCCCAGAACAACTCTTACCTCTTTGGACCAGAAGTACTGAGGAGTCTCAGAGGCAGAGGTGGAGCATTCCAGCTCCACATCATCCCGTAGTGGCACACGCAGGTCCTGGAGCGAGGTCAAATAGCGAGTGAACAGGTTCACCTCACCTCTGTACACTGACACCTCTCGCATATCTAAGGGAGAGAAAAGTTACTCATTATTCAAGTTTCACTGGCCCGTCCGTACAGTCCATTTGTGGAAGCTGGCAAAAAAAAGTGTTTTGTATTCATCCTGGTTGTGATGTCACAGCCACAGCCACGTTTCCATATGACTACTCATTTGGCCTACAGAAGTTTAGCTGCCGATTCAAGTTGAAGCGGCAAAGAACATTGTTACTGCAGACAGTCTGTAGCAGAGATACTGGAATGCATAAATAAAAAGTGTTGTGCTTGGCTTTCAAGAAGCAAGTGCCTGGTGTTTATTCTTTCCCAGCATATGAAGACTTCAAACTCGATAGTGTGTTCGGTATGTTTCAGTCTGGACTACTTTTTCCAAATGGGGCATGTCTCATTTCACTTAAGAGGGTGTCGGTAAATCCGACAACAGGTCATTTTTATATTAATCTTAGTCTTAAAAATATGCGTATAAAAACAGCCTGCTTGATTCTAAAGAAGTGGTTTTCAACTTGTGTGCAGTGGTCACTGCTAGGGGAAGTGGCTATCAGTTTGTTTTTTTTTTGTGCAAACTTCATTGTAATGTATAGAAATTTTAACAAACAATGCTAAATATGACAGATAGTATTGTTATTTTTTAGGATTCATTTTAATAAGTCAAATCCTGTGGGAAGCGATAGCTTTTGCTATAGTTTGCGTGAGCTGAGAGTTGCAAAAGATTGGGAGCCACTGCTTCAAAGGATAAAAAAAAAAAAACTACGGTTAGGGTCAAACATGCTTTTGGTATAAGAAGCCACACAAATGTTCGAATTGAACTTCAAGGGAAAATTAAAGAAAAAATGCACTTCGAGAACACTGATTAAACCAGTCACAATTCATATTGGGCTCATCTATAAGTGATAACTCCTGTGGAGCTCAGTGCGCAAGAGGCTCATGGGAGTGCTTTATGGGAGGTTATTTAACACTGACAAATGCAATGCGTTCACGCTCCAATGCCACATTTTCATAGGTTTTTTGATCGCCAGAAGAAGAATCCCAGCCTTACTGCAGACCAGCTCTGAGACTGATCAATAATAATGATTATGGTCTATCAAGTCTTGGCCCACTGTAATGACACAATGTGTGTAATGGTTCATATTCTTTTCACATCTGAGACTATTGACCCGTTCCATAAATCCCTCCATGTTCCCCACTGTGTTTTTCTGATAAGCCACCATTATCGACTCGTTTAAAGGCACGTCATAACCACCGCTCAATATCATGTTCAGTTCTGTCATCTCTGGAGAACAATGAGCTTTCCTCTGCCTCCGCTCTCACAGCCCATATGAGATACACTCATTGCTTCAAAACGTTACATTCAACTTATCCCTCAACCGAGGACAACAGAACCACACAAAACAAGGTGACATTCGAAAGCAACAGCTCTGCTTGGGTTGTGAGATCTATGTAAGCATGCAATTAGAGCATTCTTCATTCAATTTTACAATCTTCCCATAACCCAAATGCGGTCAATCAGCCGAGACATGTCTGAAGTTTGCTTCTTTAGTTCTGCACTGGAGCTATGAGGCTAAAGTAAAGTAACGGGTAATGGCTCACAGCCAAGCAAATGACATGCCTAAAGAGTCACACACTTGTCTCAAACCTCGTCGAGTTAGACTTCAGGCAACAGACCTGTCTGGTGGGTTCTGATACTGTGGAGCCCAATCAGAGTTGGATTAGTTTCAACTAAACCTGCAGAGTCTGTAGCTTTAACAGCTTTCCTAAGTAATAATTCTGGAGCTAATTATCTCCTATAATTTGCCTAACTCGGATTCCCATCGGTAACAGTAGAACTGTTTGAATCACCATCATGGTAATGTAATAAGAAAACTAAGTGATAAAAACGACACCTCTATTCTTGGTAAACAGAGACAAAGCTAAATGGAGCCTGACAGTTATTTTATCCTAAACTTCAACCTGTGGATCATCGTGGTACTGTTAGGGGGAGCAAAACTGCAAAATGCCAATAGACATTTAGCCAATCATAATTTAAAATATGACAAATGGGATCTAAAAAGAGCTAAAATAAAACAAGGTCGCTTTTGTTGAATGGTTGAATGGCAAAATCAGAATCAGAATCAGAAAACTTTATTGATCCCAGAGGATCAAATTAGCTACTGACACTAGTCAGGTAGCTAATAGCAACTTAAGTGCAGGTCAAAGTGCAACGTATCCATCATGAATATATTTGTGTGTTTATTATGCTGCTTGAGTATATTACTTTGATAATTGTGTAAAATTTGTTATTTTAAACTTTTGTGTGGGCCGCAACCAGGAGAAAGTTGGGAACCCCTGCTCTACAACACTTGTGGTGATGTTGTCAAAAGGAGACAGAAAATGAAATATAATTAAAATGTACCCCACACAAGGCACAAACCTAATGCTGTTCTATCTGGCATGTTTGCTTGATTAGACCTGTTTAATTTCAGTCTTTGCTAACGTGAACATCCAGGCTATGGCGTTTTGACCCGGGCCATTTGGGGTAATCAGTAGGAATTCCAAAGAGACTTTATTCTGTCCAAACCAATCAAGTTACTGAACCATCTCTGGTAAAATTAATCCAGTTTCAATAGGGATTATGACATACTGCTATCTACAAATGTGGAGGGGCTTGACTTCTTGAAACCTAAATTTGGTCCTTTTGTCCATAGATATCAAAGTGTCATACAATGTCCCAAACCCCAAAAGCAAGTTCTATTTGAGATTATGCAACTCCCTAACATGGCCTGCGACAGGTGTGTGATGATTTGAACATGCATCATGTATGATGCTTATTGCTGCAGCTACCATTACCCTTTGGCAAGATTAGCCTGGTAGCTCCAGTGCAAAACTGAAGAAGTAAACTTCAGACACCAAACCTGTCTTGGCTGATTGATTACACCTAGGTAAGAGGGGAAATTAGGAAAACTTGTATTCTTTAAACCCTTCTACTATTTAAACTGGGGTCTCCTGGAGGACCAGCACAGTTTGGTGATTTTCCAACTTAAATACACCAAATAAACTTGGTAATGAAAGGGCCCATTGTTAGATCCCTGCCCTGTCTTGACTTTTATTTTGCCCTTGTGTGTGTACACCGGTTTCTAGTTTCTTGTTATTGTTTACAGCTGTCCGGTGTTTAACTTTAAGTGCCTGTCTGTTTCCATTAATTCTGTGTTCTGTTCATGTATGTATTTAGTCTCCCCAGTGGAGGAACCTGAGGTCGGTCCTCCATCATTAATGTGTGGTTTACCCGTCTGTAGTGTGTGGTTTATCCCTTTTTTAGTTACTTGGTATTCTGGCCCTCGCGCCTTTTCTTGAGTTTCCTTGTTTTTCTGTTTGATTTAGTATGTAAACATTGTTTCAAAATGTTCAACCCCTGCCCCTCACAGTCTATATATGAAAACAGGAAGTCCATATATGTTTTCAATTTTGAAACCAGCCCGCTTACATATATTTGCCAATTTAGCCTACGACAGCTAATCTGTGCCCATTCATGATGAAGCTACACAATACAGAGCAAACAATCAGCACAGAAGTAATTTACATATCTTGGTCTTTAAGGTACAGTAACAGAAACAGCCTGTTTAATTGCAATGGTTAAAGAAAAGTGGGAAAATGGTGATGTAACAATTAATTATGACTGTTTTGACACAAACTCGTTTTAAGTGGACCTCAGAAGGAAAAAATACAGACAAATGAGGGTATGAGCTCTTTAAGATCACCAAATCACCAAACTGTGCTGGCTTCCCGCTTTAGGAACACAATAAGTTTCAAGCTGTAGGTTGTGCAGCCAGCCCCAGATGCCAGACCTTTACTTACAGTGCACTGGTATGGTGTAAGACAGGGAAGAGTTTTTCACGTCCTCTGTGGTGTTGTCGGCAACACAGCGGTACGGTCCAGCCGTCCAGGTCTGGATCCTGGGGAGCATGATGAGCAAGCGTCCGTCCTCTCTCCTCACATCCACGTCGTAATAGAAACAGCGGCGGTAGAAATAATTGTACTCATCCATGTCCAGCCGATACCACTTCTTCATGTGCTACAGGATGAAGAAAAAAACATCTATTCCCAAATATCAGGAAACAATAAAACATCCCACAGCCAAAGGTCTGATTACCCCTTACTGTACGTTCACACTAGGAGGTGACGGTGTGACCCGTCATTTCTTACACCGATTTGTAGCTGCGATTTGGAGACATGCAACATTTCCTAAACTTCAAGCAAATAAATTATGACACAATGAAGCAAGGATATTAATGATTGGCTCAAACTAATGCTTCGGGTCGATCGTAGACATGAAGGTCCAGTGACCCTTGGCTTTCACTCTCTGAACTTTTGTTCCTACTGCCATTTTGTTCCAATTCACAATATTATTGCTCAAAAACTTATGAACCTATAGATGGTTCACGTTTTTAAAAAACAGCAATTGTTTATATATTTTGATGCATTCATACATTCTTGTAATACATTTTGAAAAGTTTTCTTGTCCAAAGCTGGATAGATTCCACGGCCATGAGTAACAACATCCACTTTACAATTAGTCCCTATGCTGTGGGGGGGGGGAAAAAAAAAGGAAAAACTCTTTTTCTGTCATTATATTTACTAAAACCCATGTAAGAAAAACAAGTCAGGTGGCACACAGTCTCATTACTGTGTAACCCCTAATATATGCACAACTGTCTGGACACATCTGAATATTAAGGGGGACATGCGCCCCCCCATAATACATTTTATATTACTGCCTTGTGTAGATGTAAATGCTCTAAATGCTCTAAGGAATAAAAAAATGCTCTATGTTTGAGACAGGAGGGCAAAAGAAGGGAGTGGTTCTCCATTCCACTTTCAAGACTGGGGGTTTGGGATAGGAGAGAATGACCAGCGGAGGAAGCCAAACTGGACAAGGAGGCTGATGCGATCACCGAGGGCCACAGCTACACTTCAGCTCAGGATCCAGTTCATGTAGCTCTAAAGCAGGGGCAGTAAAAGGCATTAACCTTATATACGTTTACCTCTCCCAAATTTTTAAAAATGGCAAATGATTGTAAATCTGCTGTTTTTTAATGAAGGCTGAATGCTGAAGGCTGGGGTAATCATATATTTGTTGTACTTCCAAGTACGTTCTTAGTAGAAACAGCTGGCTGACTGCAGAAGAGAATGTATAGCGATCATTTTTTCATGTCGCTTTTACAAAAGCTGGAAGAATGCCTCTAACAAGAACCACTCACTGCATTCTTTAGAACTGAATTTAAAAACAATACAATTAATGATACAACAATGCAATCACCTAATTACACTTAAAACACATAGTAAAGGGCAAGGGTAGCTGGTGTCAATGGGCTAGTAGGCTAGGTCTTCCCATCTTCCCTCCTGATTGGTTGAGATGCTCATGAAACTGCTGTACATCCTTCACACACATATATGTGTGTGTGTGCGTGTGTGTGTGTGTGTGATTATGTTCTTATTAGCCCTCCCATTTAAAATGATGACCAGCTCGTGACTTTAATAATACTTTAATGATAGCTTTAGACTATTATGGGTTTATCAGTAGCAGACCTTCGTGAGACATGATCACTTTATCATTAATCCCTGACACAAACTACAATACGGGGGGGTGAAGGAGGAAACATCTGTCTCAACACCTTTACCACAAATCTGTCTGTAGAAACAATGAACACCGCTTTTCGGCGTCACTGAATTCACAGTGGTGTTTAGCGGCAGATGCCACAAATCCTCCCAAGGCTGCTCGCTGCGACGTGTTAATTAAACAAAGCAATAACAGCTCTCTGTGGCCCACTAAAACACACACCGCATCCTGGCACTCAATCGGGCTGTTATTTTGAACAGGCTTTCAAACTAGCAAAAACCCAGGATCGTTTTTTTTCGTCCAGTTCCAATTTGCAGACTCAACCGCAAGCCTCAGCTGGTGAAACTCTCCACAGTGAACAGGTATACGAGGGACAGATAGTGTTTGCAGCCAGGATGATCAATTAGCATGGTCTGGCCCTGGAGCAAGTTTTCTGTACGTCCAGTGAATCACATTTTCAGTTGAAACTTTAGAATCTATACAAAATAATGGGTATTAGTAAAAGGAATATCAGTATATGGAATTACATGGAAATCACTCTAGTCCATTACATAAAAAATGCTGGATTGGACATTGGAAGTAAAGTCTGATCCAACCTTATAGCAAATCTAGCCTGAGGAAATAGCTTCCAATGAGAAATAGCTTGTTAAAGCTTTTAAAGTTCATTTTTAAAGTTGACATACATTTACATTGACTGATACTTACTATTCTTACTTTATAAGGTTCCTGTATTAGTATTTGAAAGGAAAAAAGAGGTATCGTACCATCTCTACTGAAGACTATATTGACACCAAGCATACTAATGAAATGTATAATGGGTGGGAATTGTTACAAGCCCAACGATCCAATTTTGTTGTGAGTCTCAACACGATTCTGCTGCAATACTGAAGTCTTTGTGATCTGACTTGACAGAAAAAAACAGCACCATCTTGTGGACATCGACAGAAATGCATTTTGTCTAAAAACGTCTGCACATTAAAATAATATTAAAATAATGAAATACAGATACTATTTTTCCGACCCAAAATCTTGTGATATACTTTCTCTATTTTTCCTTCCATCCTAATGGGAAAAACAGCGATATTCTTGCACTAATAAAGAAAAGAGCACATGGGGCAGAACACACTAAAGAGGTTATGTGACATTTGTTGGGATTTTTTACTTGATTTCCTTCCTAATTTTAGTCACGGCCAATTCCACTCACATGCTAGGCTTATGACCACACCAGGGCTAACCCAAGCGCTCTCTGAGTCACATGAAGTACCAGGGCATCTTTTTAAACTGCCATTAACGCAGTGTCACTGGATGCTTATAAGAGAACACTAACCTATTCTGTTCCATCATCTAATAGACACTGTGTTGGCTAGCAAGGGAAAGGGAGCGTCAACCAGAGAGAGCGAGGCCAACTCCCTTGGACTCCCAACCATGGATGGCATCACAGGGGACTCACGGTGATAAACTTGTGCCACTCAGATTTAGCAACTATTTTACTGATACTGACATTCTGATTCCCAGTTTCTCTTCTAGGATTAAGACATAGAAGTTGCTCATTTTGCAGACTTACTAACATCAGTTGAGTGTTGCTTCCTGACTAATCTGCCAACGTAAAGGAGGCAAAATACCAGTTTAGGCCTTTCATAAAAGAAGCAAATTTTCAGTTCTTTCCTTTGAATTTAAAAACCAAATCATGGTAAAGGACAGCTCAGTGGAGGGAACTTCTTCTTATTTATTACTGTTTGTCACTAATCTTACCTTTGACCACTTTTCGAAGTGCACTGAGCTCATGTTGAATTCAGATTGTGAGTCGACACACTCCAGGGTCACTCCCTCCCCCTCCACAACAGGGCCATCTGGACCTTTCACCATCAGAGAAGCTGTGAAACACAAACCAACACACACAGTTTAGTACTGCTGTATTTGTGAGAACATTGCACTGACTTGTGCAATACTGTAGCTCAATTCAATTCAATTTTATTTATATAGCGTTTTTTACAACCAAGTTGCCACAAAGCAGCTTCAGAGTCCAAGGTCGAGCCCCTAGTGAGCCAAAGGTGTCAGAGGCGAGGAAAAACTCCCTAAGCTGAAAGAAGAAACCTCGGGAGGAACCAAGACTCAAAAGGGGAAACCACCCTCCTCTGGTCGACCCGGAGGGAAAAAAAAGAAACTCTAACAAAGATAACTAACAAAGGATGGCCTTCATGAATGAACATATCGACAGATTGGCCATCTACGGCTAACAGAGTTGACACAGTTAAGTTAATAAGGGTAGATTTTGTTGGAAGAGTAGCTGTGAGTCTCCACTCCATAACAACAGGAACAGGAACAACAATCGCAGCCGGATCTTTAAACAGCAGTTGCCCTTGGATGGGGGAGGAGCACGTGGGGAGTCATAGCAGCCAAACCAGTCGAGGACATCTTGGCACAGGGCGCTAGCGATTGCAGACCCGGGAAGGTGGTGACCTGGCGTCCCAATGGTGATCAGTCGGGCTAGACAAATGTGCAACCACACCAAAACCCAAGCCAAACCCTCAGTAAACAAAATGCAGTTCTGCACTTTACCTTAATGCATTTAGCCGACTCTGTTATGACACCACAATTTTATACCGGATACAGATGCAGGTTAATGTAGTGTTGTAGTGTAGTCTAGTGCAGTGGTTTGGTGGAGTGGCAGCTGTGATAACACTTCAGAGTACTTAGTCTTTTTTTTGGTGAAGGTTATCTTTTTTAGTTTTTCCAAAAAAGTTACATTTGTGGTAAAAACCTGCAACCTGTCCCTACTTTCACAGATTTTTCTTTTTTTTTTTATTATTATTAAGAGGTCACTGGGCCTGCACAAACACCTAAATACAAGGCTACACACCACTACCTGCACTACCTGAACGATCTCGGGAAAGTTTTTCTAACTAAACTTGTAATTCCATTTTATATGCAATCTAAAATCATTATTTTCTATAATTAAACTCCAGGCTTTTTTCCACCAAGACCAGCACAACAGCTCATCAGCTTAGATTTGAATGTAGTATGCCAGACTGCCAGTTCATATATTCTGTATTATTAGGTTATATTTCCCCACTAAAATGTGCTGAGACAGTGTTTAAAAAAGGTATTGTTAAAATAACGAAAATTGAAAATAGAAAATTGTTTGTTATGATTACAACTATCTATTCAACGCTAAACATTCATTCATTAGCCTGACTCCCTACATCCATTTTAAACCAGCACCCTCAGGCCCTATGTGTGTTATTCAAGAGAAAATTCAAGGTAACTTCCTGCACTCTGCTTATGCCTCTCAAGTACCTGCAGCACTCAAATAAAAAAGGCCACAGTCATGGGCAAAACTGGTTCTTCAGCTTTTCAGAGATGCCCGATAGTGAACTCAGCAGTGTGAGCAGGAAGTGTTATTGTGTTGCTACATGTTCTTAGCAGGGAGTGTGACTATTGCTAGAGATTGCGATATGCCTTACAGTACTCCAGATCCATGGGTTAATCTGTAATGCCACTTGGTTAAAGAATGGACTGAAAAGCTCATCTGGAAATGTGATTGGCCAGGATGCTCAAAAACACAGTGCTTTGACTGGTTATACAGCTCATCTGCATATTGCATACAAGTATCAGTATTGGAAAGACTAACATTGTACCATTAGTGGTGTGCAGGTTGACCAATAACTGGCAGATTCGGGTTTGCTTTTTAGAAAACTGAGCAAATGCGGGCAGGTCGGGTCAAAAAGTGACAAAGTAGCATTATGACTAAGTTATAAATAACTTGTTGGCTTGGTTGAGTGCGGGCCATAAAAAACCCTGACCCAAGTATCACCACTGACCATATATTGTTTATTACTATTGTTTATTATTATTGTTTATTTATCATCACTTTTGATATGGAAGCCAGGAGGTTATAATCTCCGTTCAACGGGCATTTTGACATTGGTTGTTCCAAAAGTAAGAACTGTATTGGGAAAGAAAGCTTTTAGGTTTTTGGCACCTGCCGCTTGGAACAATCTTCAATCTGAAATTCATTTGCAAAACATAGTATCACTGAATGATTTTAAAGCTCAGGCGAAAACACTGGAGTCCATACTTTCTGTATGCAAGTGTTTTTTATAACTATGTTTTAATGTAATTATTTTTTTCTACTGTGTGACTGTCGGACCGTAACTCTGTTGCTGCTATTTTGGCCAGGTCTGCCTTGCAAAAGAGGGGACAAACCTGGTTAAATAAAGGTTAATAATAATAATATTACAGCCCTCATAGGTTAGCATGTGTAGACTGAAGTGAACAATCCTCTGCATGCCAAAATACATACAGCACGGTGTCACAGTCTTGGACAAGAAAATGATATCTGAAGCTTGTTTATCTGCTCAGAAATGGGCTGATACACAAATGAATATAATATTAATACAATAAGTTGTGATTTAATGAAGAGCAATGTGCTTGCTTAACCATTTCCAAACCTCTAATAGGAAGCCCAGCATTATTTAGAGTTAGAATGTTGGAATACCTGGTTAGGGTGTGGACTGAAGGAATTCATTACATTTCTTGAAAACAACACATCGTTGTTACTTTTGACAGCATTTCTGTGTATTAGTATTAATTCTAATGTATATCGTTTTTATAATGATTTATTTATAACCATTTAACCTACACCTGTCTTTTGAGGTGTCCTTTAGGGATTATTTTTGACTATTTAACAGCATGCATGTAACACAAATGCGTTTAAAATGAGTAATAACAATAAAAATATACATATGATCCCGAAAGCTCATAACTTTAATGCGGGAATTAATTCTTTGGACGTCTGGTTCCATTCGCCACCATTGTGAACAACTCGGTACTGGAGCTTTTGATATTAAACCTGTCTGAAAGACTGCCTTCACATCTCCACGACTGAATTTTGCTGTAATTTTGGAAAACAGGTGGAAATTCCCTTTAAGAGGACTTTGGACTTCGCAAATGCCTTGGGCAACAGAAGACAAAAGACAAAGAGTTTTTTTCCTTGGAAAATCTCGACCTCTGGTTTAATTTATCGGGCTAAATTAAGCCCTACTTTGTGGAGGAAACCGTTGGGACGGTTGAACGGCTCGGTTGTAAACAGGAAACGGCCGCCGTGAGAAACAGGTACACTGAGCTTCACTTACGACGCACAACGTCCTAAACAGACTCTTACGAAACGATTCAGGTGATCAGTGATCACTTTCGTTTCTCTTTTCGAATTGAACTCTGCCTCTGGTTTTCCCCCTTCAGGGAAAACTCCCGGAATGGCGGCTTATTGTTGTTCAAACGGAGCTAATAACACTTTAACGCTTTATTTCAAAACCTGGCTAAAACGTTCCAAACCGTCCCAAAAAAGTTGCCAATGGTCAGTACTTCCTTAACAACACCAATAGTCTCCTAATAATAATAACAGGAAATAAATTCTAAAAAACTATAACAACAATACTAAATGTCCTAAGAGGAAAATGTTTACGGATGCTGTGACTTGTCAGGTGTACATCCTTATTATATTTTAATGATATAAGATATACATATTCAGGATTTATTTGTCTTTTTATTATTATAGGTCTACGCGAAACATGCAGTCAGTCTGGAGTTCTGCAGGCTTTCGATCTGAACGCAGAAAAGGAGAGAAAGATCTGGAAGCAGAGTTTAAAACGAGTCGACACGAGCGGTATATTTACCAGTGCCACTTCTCAGGAAGGCGAATATCACAGTGGTGAGGAAAATGCAGAGCCTCATTGTGATGAACTTGTCTCTCTCTCTCGGTCTCTCTTTTCACCCTCAGCGCTTCAACGTCAAAATGTGCCAAAGCGAAAGTTTGCCTTGCGTATTTATTGTTTACATGCCAGGCCCCGCCCTCCACCACGATAAACAGCCAATGGAGAAGTTCGCTTTCACCGTGGTATGCATAATTCATTAGCTCAGGTAGAAGCGACAGTAGCCCACCAAAAAAAATCGCGTGGAAGTAAAAAGGTCAAAAAAGTCCCCACATATTAACTTTCCTACAGAACTGCAAGTGAAAATTCTTAGTACTGAGCCTTGTCAGGTGCTTTTCTTCTCTGTTTGGTGTAAAATAAAATGCTAAAGCTCCAAAGTTAGAGAACAACAACAAAGCAAAATAAAATTGAACAGAATCTTAAAGAAAATGGCTGGGCAGTAAAGATATATTGCTGGAAATGGAGAAATTACATTAACACTTAAAGGGGCAGCTGGTGGCGAGGGTTTTGCCCTTGTGATCAGAAGGTTGTGGGTTCAAATCCCAGGACTGGCAGTGACACCAATGAGGTACCCTTGAGAGAGTGGGTGGGGGTTATACAGTATGACCTAATTTAGACCTTAGGCTGCCAAATGCACTTCTGGCTTCTTTGCACACACTATTATCCACACTGAGCTTTGTGTGATGTCAAGGAAAACATGGTTAATTATTGAAAAGTCCCAGTCTTGTTCGTTTACAAAGGCTTACATTAATATTTATGGGTCATGCATTTTCATTTCATCAGGATTTAATCTTTCATAGGCCAAACGCTGGCCTGGAAAGTGACCTTTTCCCACCTGTTTGACCTTTCCAAGGACTCGGGAGAGAAGTAGGTCGCGTGAAGTCTTCATCCGTGAGTAGTTTTGGAAAAGCGGGTCAGGGCATGTCAGTCATGAAAAGCGAAAAAATGCCCAGAGAAGCATAAAAAGGAAAGCCATAGTGCCGCTGCACGCTCTCCTTGCTTGACTTGCCTTTATTTAGGCGCGACTGAAACGCTGCGGCCTTTTGCACTCGTGTAGTGTTTCAGGCCTGAAATCTATAGCTTGCACAGCTTAAGGGGTAATAACATTCTCAGGGTCAGGGTCAGGGACTTTAGGGACTGAGGGAGCTAAGTGTTTGGAGAGCAGCTGGCTATAGGACCCGTATCCTACATTTTGGGGTGTTTCAAATCTAATCATTTTTTTTACATGAGTGAAAAAAATTACAACACAGAAGAATGTCAGATTTAGCGTGAGATTTCTTTCTTGCGCGTGAGAGAGTGAGATTGAGGCTGGATGCGTGAGAGTTGGCAACCCTGTATAAGGCTAACACTACTGAGTTGTGTTTCTGCTGTTATTTTTACACTCTAAAGAGAAAATGTACATTTCGGCTGACTCTACACAAGATCCTGGGTAACATTTTGGTAATTATCACTTTCGTAAGCAACATCTAGTTCCAGACAATGCTAGTACTATTAGTATGTATTCCAGCAGCTAGACGAGAGGTTGTTTTGGCTCTTAGGTTTAAACTCTAAAGAGAAAATGTACATTTTGTCATCTGAGGTCACTGCTAAGCTGAAAATTGTCCCACATCCAAATTATACAGGCCAGTTGTGTTCCCTGTCCATTGATGGATGGGTTACACAGAACCGCTAAATTGTGCAGCAACGGATAGTCAGTAACTGCAAACCCATACAGTGCACCAATGTGTACGTATAACCGATAAAATGAGGGAGTGTATTTCATGTGGTGTTTCTCTCTTCTTCTTTTTTTGTAGACCCCCATATAGCCGTAGCATGACTCCAAATCACTTATATAGCAAAACAAAGGCCTCAGCCTGAGTCAGCCACACTCGCAGAATAATGCAGAAATAAAGCCTAAGCCATCCAGTATTGTTTCTTTTGTGTTCATTATTGCATTAATCTTTTTAATAAAAGGTATAAATGAGCGATACAGGGCTCTGAGCAAGGGCACAGAGGGAGCTCCACTCAGAAGAGCTGGACACAGGTCAGCTAAGGCCTCTTAATTATGAAGGAGCGCTTGTTCTTTCATGCTTCACATTGATTTTAATTATTTTCTCAAATTATTTCCTCCACTTTTCTGTAGGTTTTATGCAACTCTGTAACATGACTATGTAATGACTATTAGTCCAAAGTGCTTGAATTCATTCACTTTGTTGCTTCGGTTAGAGACTTCCCGTGTCACGATGCAGTTTTTAAGCCTATGGGGCTGCTCCTGGCTGGACATTTTCGGGTGGCCAACCCCTCTCAAAGTAGCGGCGACATTTTTGAGAATCTGTAACACTCGAATAACATAATCATAGAATCTGGGGGCTACAAGAGACACAATTTTGCTGCAGCTCAACAAAGATGACAATATTGCTTCTGAAATGGAGGTGGCACACTGTTTTGGTTTGAGCTAAATCAGGGGCCTCAGATTTTAATTACTTTAATTACACACAAGTGAGCTCCAAATGGGACAGTTGAAAAAATGCAGGGAAAAAGTTGTCCCGCATGACTTTTTTTCTACATTTGAACACTTTTAGCTGGTACTTTACTAATATTATTAGTAAATAATAATACATAAGCTGTGTTTCTGCTCTTGTTTTCACCCCTTTAAGAGAAAATTAATATTTTGCTCAACTCTGCACAAGATTCTGGGTAAAAGTAGACATGAGTGGGAGTGTGTGTGTGTGTGTGTGTGTGTGTGTGTGTGTGTGTGTGTGTGTGCGCGCGTGTGGGTGTGAATAACAGTCTTAAGTGTCTGACAGAAATGCTACTATGCTAATAAGACTCTGATTTTAATTTAGCTCCAGCTGGCGCAAACATAAATCCCATGTGCTTCACACTCTCAAAAAAGAACATTTCAAGAAAGGCTGGTGCTGCACTGTCTTCGCCAGAACAGCCAATATTGGGGTCTGCTGCTTATTTAGACTGCACCTCCTGCTTATATTGCCCAACACAGCCCTCTCAAATGGTGAGTTGATTTCGCATGCCGACCCTTAATGAGTGGCCAGTAATGGGCCAAACTGAGCAGCAGCCTAAGAGAAAAACCTCATGAATGTGGTGTTTCATTTCATTGCATCGTGAAGTCAAAATGATTGGAACCATTTTCATTTTGTAAAGTGTATAGGTGTTTTTAAATAACACAGCTAATAAAAATGCTGGTCAGAGTTGAACAGGGGCCTACATGAAACAGCACAGCACTCAGGACAAAGGAAACCTAGTCACAGTACTTTAAGATAAATCTTGGGATCATTAATAAATGTCTCTTCAAATTCTAATGGGTTTTCATTGCTAACATCCCTGTTTTTCATTACAGGTTGACAGGTATGGACGCATTAACACCTGAATCATCAACACCTGCAAGACAAATGGCATGCAGGTGATGATGGTCCCGTGGGAACTTGCCTAGTCTTGTGAGTAAATTATTCACTGAATGAAGTAATAGCTGTCTTGTTGCAATCAGGGAAAATTATACAGATACAAAGGTGTGTTCCATATGAACTGGGAGGACAGAATTTCCAAGTTCCTAGAAGGAAATTGTAACTGGCAGGCCCCCCTACATTCAGCCTTATGACTCGGAAAGTCGGAGGACAGAAAAAGCCAAGATGGCTGCTCTGTGCATCAGCAGAGGTGAACTCTATAGCAAACACTGTTTATTAGCACTTCTCTCTTATTAGTGTCTCATTAAATCAGTTGTAAACACAATACAGTCCACCTCCTATCTGTAGACATGTTGCTGCAATGTCTGTATGCACAAAACACTGCGTAATGCATTATAAACCGGTATTGCTAACAAAGGCTAATAATAGCTAACCTGGCTAGAACATGGCTTTCCAAGTCAACTTGGGTATGTTGTCACTCCCAGCTCTTACAAATTTTGCTACTCTTCTACTAAAACTAACCCAGACCCAGTACTGCTGTCATGGGTAGCTGAATGACTACAAGCGTGTATGGAAGGAGAAACAAATGCTGTTGAGGGGATTTCTGAAGGCTGAGGTCCATTGCTTGCCTTCAAAAGCAAAATCAAGCTACAAGCTTCACTAGGATAGAATATCAAACAGCTATTGCTATAGCTATGAGTCTTTTAGGGTCGGTGAAAGTGAATGCATGCTCCAGTTAAGACATGTTAGGGGCTGCTTGAGGATTACAAGTCAGCAGCATTGCCAAACAGCACGCCGTTCGCTGTATCACTTTGACTGTCTGTCAGCTTAGCCTGAATATACTGACAAAATGCAATATATTCAGTCATGCTTTGTAGGTCAAATTTAATGGACCTCGGGGCTTGAGAAGTCTAAGATCATCGTAGGGCTCCGAATGAAATGAACATCAACTGTCACATTTCAAATGTGTACATCATAACAAGCCAGCTGAGGCAGCTGCGATTGAGGGCTGGTGTTTTATTTAGTGCGTTGCTGATTGCCGGAGGCAAGTGAAGGTTAAATGCGAGAATGATTCTATGAAATGAATTCAAAGCTCCCTTTAGGTTGCCAACCAGCAAACCAAGAGGTTATTACTCACAGTACGGCCTCCAGCATCAGTTGAAAGCCAGATGAAGTCAAGCTTGTAATTCACAGACACTAATATATTTATTTAGCTTTATTACCAAAACAGTAAATGGAGACGGAGTGAATGGTCTTTGGACCACCCAGTCAACAGCAGTTACATTGCATTAAGCTCGTTCCTCTTTTGTTGTGGATATCTTTGTGTGTACAATATACAAAGAGAACCGCACCAGAAGAGGAAAGACCTTCAGCTCCAGGTGAGTTACTACGTGTTTTGATGAATTGAGGTCTTAATCAAATCAAACAAAAGTATTTTGGCCAACCTTTAACCATTAAAATTGTAACAAAACCATAAAATTTTTACAAAATTGTAAATATATAATTCATAATTCATTCATACATGACCATTTTCCAACCTCTGTTTATCCCTTAAACAGGCTGTTTTTTGTTACTGTGATAAGAAAAGATCTCTTTTCTGACTGACTGCCCTGTATCCTGATTCCATATAAGTGCATGATACCCCCTGTGGTCTTTTTGGCTATTCTGACACTCTTGGCAAGTTTTGCTGACCCCCATGCAGGTGCTGTGAAAGGCTATGTTGCCTATACCCCTGGTGACCCCGATGACCCCAATGAGAACTGTTATGGAATTTATAGACAGTCCATAATGAATCTGTGTGTTCTGTTTAAATTGCGTCAGTTTCAGATGAAAGCAAGTCATGGCTGACAACACTGACACTGCAACTTGCTCGTTTGAGAAAACCGTGGTGGCTTGATTGATCATTTAGGTCACTGACATCAGGATAATAAATGTTCACATCGTCTCCTCCCATATACCTACTCAGGCTTACAGCAATCAGAAATAACATTAAAACCACCTGCCTGATATTGTGAGCCCCCCCCATGCTGCTAAAACAGCTCTGACCCATCAATGCATGGACTTCTGAAGGTGTGCTGTTTGGCAAAAAGTCATTCTTTCTTGCGAGGCGGGGCCTCCTCCATGGATTGGACTAATTTGTAAGGCACGTCCCACAGATATGTGTTCGGAGTGAGATCTAGGGAATCTGGAAGCCGAATCAACACCTTTCAACTCTTTGTCATGTTCCTTAAACCGTTCCTGAACAGTATTTGCAGTGTGGCGGGGGGCATTATGCAGGTGAAAGAGGCCACTTCTTTTAGGGGATACTGTTGCTATGAAAAGGTGTACTTAGTCTGCAACAATGTTTAGGTAGGTGATACATGACAAAGTGACATCCACATGAATGCAGGACTCAAGGTTTCCCAGCAGAACATTGCCCAGAGCATCACAATGCCTCGCCGGCTTGCCTTCTTCCTATAGTGCATCCTGGTCCTATCTCTTCCCCAGGTAATCGATACATACGCCCAGCCGTCCACATGATGTAAAACACCAGGCCACCTTCTTCCATTGCTTTATGGTCAAGTTCTGATGCTCACATGAAAATCGTAGGCACTTTCGGTGGTGGACAGGGGTCAGCATGGTTGCTCTAAGGCTATGCAGCCCCATGCGCAGCAGAACACTGTGTGGTCTGACACAGTTCTGTTTTAGCCAGCAAGAATTTGTGCTACAGTAGATCTTCTGTGGAATCAGACCTGAAAAGATAGTCTTCGCTCCCCATGCACATAAACAAGCCTCGGGCACCTATGACCCTGCTGCCGCCTCACCTGTTGTCCATCCTTGGACCGTTTTTGGTAAGTACTGACCACATATCAGGAACACCCCACAAGACCTGCTGTTTTGGCCCAGTCATCTGGCCATCACAATTTGGCCCTTGTCATAGTCACTCAGATCCTTACTCTTTCTGCTTCCAGTACATCAACTTTAAGGACTGACTGTTAACTTGCTGCGTAATATATCCCACCTCTCAACAGCTGCCACTGTAACAAGACAATCAATATTATTCACTTTTCCTGTCAGTGGTATTAATGTGGCTGATCAGTGTATATGACTAAAGAACACCACAGGCGAAGCATTTAGAAAAGCTGCTGTAAAACTGTCCATCATTCAAAGTTCAGTAACTGTGACACAAAACATTTAGTCTCCGCTATCACGAGTTCTGCCATGTCTGAGCGATCTCAACACGTAGTAACGACAGGAAGACTTATCAGCACACTTTTAGGAAAGGTCAGAGAACTATATTTAGAGAGAATATTACATAAACCAATATTTTTGACTGACCACTAACTCCAAAAAACCTTACTGTTGTTTTGCCATTCTTATTATAAGTATAACTGCATAATTATTCAATTAATTACACATATTAAGTCACATTTGCATTTGTCTTACATTCTTTGACTAAATGACAAACATATTTTTAAAGCAATACACACAATAATATCAAGTTCAAATCAATAAAATCTTATTAATACAAATGTTGTAATAAAGTAACAGTTTAATCCATCTTTTTTCCATAAGATGTGTTTGGAGTCCAAACTTAGCTTTTTTAGTTTAGTATTGGACCTGCAACGCTAATCGTTCTAACAAACACTAGAAGTCAAAAGTCCCCAAAACCTTTTTCTGTTAATACATCTCCAAAACTGATCTCAGCACACTCAAACCGCATCCAGCTCTTTATAAGGAAAACTTCACAAACAACCTGAGGAGTAGGAGTGCTAATCTTTTTTGTGACAATGGCTGTCATAAATACACCAGAACCTGATCTAAGATCAGTACTTGCAGCTTAGCGAATAATAACCGTGGCGCTGTCTGAAATGGCTGCCTGTATCAGTAAGGTTTATTTCTACAGCTCACTGTAAGTCATACTGTGTCCTAAACCACATCCACAAGTCTTATGTTACCTTAATGAAGAGCGGGAAGAGATGTTGGCAAGCTGAGAGAAGTTTTGAGGATGTATTTACAGAAACAATTTGGGTGACTACTGCCTTCTACTGTTAAGAGTTAATCTTGTAGCTCCAGTTCTAAACTACAAAAATACAAAATTTGGTCGTGTCTTGCCTGCTCAACTACATTTCAGGCCAGTGCAATACTGAGTAATATAGAATTTTGGTTAATCTTTAATTTGAAAGTTTACAATCTGCTAGGGCTACAGTTAGAAATAATGAATATAAAATGATGCCATGCTTTTGTCATCACCAGTGATTTCTAGGTTGATGAAGGTCAGAAAATCATTCTATATTCAATGGATAAGAACTTTTATTTTTATAGGAAAAGTGCAGGCAGAGCACACTGTTACAAGCACAAAAATATGAACAGGGAATAACCTAGTGCAATCCAATAACAGGGAATAGGCTCAATGCATTACTGAAGGTAGTGAAGTGTGGATAGTGGGTAGAACGTGCCAGCTGCTAGATAGCAGCCCAAACCTCTGATACATGATACACTTCTGGAATACGCCTGTCACATTTACTACATCACCTAGTTGCAATTATTTTTCATAGTCGCTAGATTAAACATATTGTGTCAAATATAACAGTCAGGATGTGAATTTGCAATTACACGTTTCAAGAGTAGCACCAAGTAAAATTAGCAACAAAGTTAAGACAGCAAGGAAGCAAGAGAGCATTTCTAATTCAATTTATCCCCTTTAAGTTTTTACTTTAATAGTAGCATACAACAAAAAAGGCCAATTAAACCATTAATCAGCTAAAATTTAATGACTGTGACAGGCATACTCTGAAGGCATACTCATAAGGTACTCCAGGTTACTTCGTTTTCTCCATGGGAAACATGAATGGTGTTCAAAATCTCTTCTATCACGCCCTGTGATACACCATACTAGACCGAAATCAATACACTTTGTCCTGCGTGCATGTTTCCTCATTAAAGCACTGGTTTAATAGCAGTATGAATACTAGCAGTATGAATATTGCTACCTGCAAGCTAACAATGCCAAGAGTGACATCATACAACTGACAATCTCACCAAAATACCCAACGGAAACCATCTAGCTTTGTTAAATGTACATTTGTCTGAAGTGCCCTGTCATTTTATAGCGCTGGTGTTACAACAAAACCTTGCATCTTCAAAAAAGCAATTTTACAGGAGAAGGAAAAATGGTCCCAGCTTTCAATGCAAGCTGGACCATGTTCTGACACAGTATAAATGGCAGCATATTCAAATGACGTAACAAACAGAAGAGACTTCCAAGTGGCACAACTTTCTAAGCGTTGGCATAGAAGTCACTTTCTCTGGGTGGGTAGGTCTCCCTCTTCCCAGTCACTCAGCCTGATGCCAGCCAGCACACTGGGACTTAGCATTCTCCTCCAAGCATACTGAGCTGTCCAATGACGCTGCATTATCCCTTCCCTTTAAGCACCCTTCCAGGGTTGGTGGCGTCACGTGATTGGGGGAGAGCCAGCTAGTGGGTGGAGATACAAGGTTTTGTTACAAGGCCTGTACTTTAAAAGTCGCATTGTTAATGTAAATTGTTAATTGCAATTACTTGACAACAATCAATCATCTCCAGCTAAAATGTCATAATTGTGGCAGGCCTAGTGATCTCACTTCAGTATTACCTTGCTTGTAGCATGTGTGTAGCATCATTCATACTTTCACTATTTAACAACCTTGTAATTCAGAGGAGTCAGTGACAAATCGAACAGGGTCTACAAACAGATATAAATCTTCAGAGGTATATATACACAACCGTTCTCATGAGAGGCACCAGTTTCTGCAGAGATTTTCATCTCTGGCTTTCAAAGCCAGAACACGAGGGGTTAACGAGAGGCAGTTCAGATTCATTTCGAGATTCCCATTAAGATCGACACCATTAAGAATCTGCACCTAATGACATGCTTCAGCATGGCGGCTCCAGTCTCGTGATTTACCTGCTGTACATTACACCTTAGAAATTACCCATGAAGACTGTAATTACATTTAGGGGAATGGAGCCATTAATCAAAACTGTATTAAAAAGTTTGCGCAGGAGCCATTACTACAAGATCAGCTGTTACGAAAAGACATGATGAACATGAAGTATACAGTGTTGGTATATTAGCACTTGAACATGTAATAAATGTAGTCATTCGGCAGATTATTTGGCAAGTTTTCTTCTGTCTGCTATAAAACAAATGTAAATACTACCCTGCCAATTGTATTTGTCATTGAAAAGTGCAATTCCAAAAAAGTTGTTCTTTTAAGGCCACATTAATAAGCATAAAAAGGTGCAAGAGGCTTTGTATCCAAACAAAACGACTAGTAACCAACTGAGAGACCAACTGCTGGTCAGCCCAGGGACAGGCAAAATACTAGCTAGGGCTGTCCTATCAAGGCATATTTCAATACTATGTCAATTCTGATCCTTTCTTAAAGGAATAAGTGCTAACAAACATAAATAGTCACCCAAATCTTTTCTGCAAAACACTCAAAACTGCACCCAGTTCTTCACTGAAGTAGACTTGTGGATGTGGTTTAGAACACAGTATGACTTACTGTGAGGTTTAAGAGGTGCAGCAAGGTCAGTACTCCTTACAACGGTGTTGTCTGAAGTAACTGCCTACAGCTGTGGAGTTCAGTTCATTTATATAGCTCACAGCATGTCACAGCAAGTCTTGGGGAAGTATTTACAACAAAGATTTGGGTGACTACTGACTTCTAGTGCTAGCAAGTTTCGCCTCGCAGCTCCAGTGCAAAGAAGCAAAAAATTTGGGCACCAAAACAATTGTGTCATAGAGGTGTCATAAATGATCTTGACCCATGATTGGTATGAGTTGTCATAACCTAATAGCCTGTATAAATGCCTGCAGTGTGGTCCTTAAAAGCAGAAAGAAATCTAAACTATAGAAGTGAAGTTGTCATGAGATTTTCCCGGAGCCAGAAATCAACATATTGGTCTATCAAATGACAATTCAGCATTAAGGACACCATAAATTGGACATATACATGTATTTAAAAAACAAAACTTAAGCTAATTTGTAAAGAGCGTTCCAGTAAAATAAAAAAGCTGATGCAGAAACATGTCAGATGTGGTCCAACTCTGCTCCTCCACAGAACCCTCAAAGCTGTTTCATGGGCACAAATTCTCCCACAAGTGTTGTATCTTTAGTTGTGAAGTATGTTGCCCATGACAACCATAATCCAGCAAAGTAAAAAGGGAAAATCAGGATAAATATAGCAAACACTGCTTAAAGGTCGCAGATCAGGACTAGGAAATATCTGGGCGTGGCCTTGTATTCAGATAAGAACAGATGATTGACATCCCTCAGACTAACAGTCCCAGCCTGCTAAGCTACTCGTGTTGAACTAAATTCAGCAACGTGGGCAGGAAATGAGAGCAATGTGCAGTACATATGCAGTTCACGTTTCAGACTAAGCCTACCACCCCACATGTCCATGGCTCACTAAAAATATTATCCAGCTTTTATGTACCATGGCTTTAAAGGTGGTAGGGTTCTTATTATCATGGGCAACTTACCTTCGCGGCTGAAGATGTAATTCTTTTGGAACAATTAATGCTCCTTCAAGGGGCATTCAATTTGTCAAAAATGTCCGCATAATTTGGTTCAAGTAACTTTCAGAGTGGTTCCAGGAATGGTGCAATGTAAAGAAACTGGACAGGTACCAGGGTGCTGCGTCTGTAACACAAAGATGGCTGTTCTATTGACTATGCAAAACAACCTGTGAAGCCACACATTTTCTGGGTTTTATATGTAATGTTAAAGACAATTTTGCCTTACAACCCCCCGCATGTACCCCTCCACCACGAATGGATTAAATGCTTTAGGTCAAAACCTTTTAAAAACATAAAACATAAAACAATGATAGAAACAATAAAAAATTCCCATTTATACTGCTTTGATGGTGTTGTTGAGGAGTAGAAATGAACCAGACCACATTCGATGATATAAACATTGATAAAAATGACACAAAAGAATGTGACTGGCACATCCCTAATTTCACCTTTGTCTATTTTGATTGTTGTCAAAATTGTTGTCTCTTTAGACGACTCAAGAGTTTCTAAGTGTGTTCCTTAGCTGCTTCTGCAGGCCTCTCCTCCTGCTCTTCCTCCTCAGTGGAGTAGTGCTGCAGTGCCTGGTGCTTGTTTCTGGAGGGAGCATCCTGAAAACGCATGCCACAGTCCTCGCATGCGTAGGGCAGGGCTCGCCTCTCCTCCCCTTCCTCTAGACCTTCTCTGCTCTGAGAGATCCTATTCTTTCCAGACTGAGCAACAGCCGGCCCAGCGTTGTTAGACTCCGGCTGTCTGGCCTGAGTACGGCGCTCTGGACCAGCAGATGCGGCAGCGCCAGCCAGACTGGGACGTCCAACAGAGTTTGGCTCAGTGACAATCCCGTGCACAGTACGGTGATGGAATCGGATGCCCGAACGATGAGAGAAACCCTTCCCACACAGGCCGCAAACAAAGGGCCTCTCGCCCGTGTGAACACGCATGTGGATCTTCAACGCCCCTGACTGGGTGAAGCACTTGGTGCACTGTGAGCAGTGGTAGGGCTTCTCTCCAGTATGGGTGCGTTGGTGGGCCCTCACGCCAGCCAAGTGGGGGAAGCCGCGTCCACAAAAGTTGCAGGTGTATGGTCGCTCGCCCGTGTGAATGCGCTGGTGGATTTTGAGTGCCCCCGACTGGCTGAAACTCTTGCCACAGTCGGCGCAGATGTAGGGTCGGGCACCTGTGTGCACATTCAGGTGGACACGCAGATTGCTGTGAGAGTTGAAGGCGCGGCCGCACTCGGCACACAGGAAGCCACCAGCCTTGGAGGCATGCTGGGCGCGCTGGTGCTGCAGCAGTTGGGAGGGCCGGGCAAAGGAGGCCGAGCAGTGCATGCACGGATGCCGATGCTGGATGCCTTCTTGCTGGGCATGGCCCTGTTGGTGGCGCAGCAGTTGAGCACAGGTGGGGAAGGTGCGCTGGCAGGACAGACAGGGGAAAAGTGGTGGTGACCTGGCACCAGCACGCAACTGTGGGCACGGCAGGCAAGAGGCAAGGGGGCAGTGGTGATGGTGGTGGTGGTAGTGGTGGTGTGAATGAGTGTGAGCACAATGGGTCTCGGAACCCTGCTGGGGACGCAGTAGGTGGGTGCAAGGCTGGAAGCCACGGTGGCAGCAGAGGCAAGGGAAGGCCTGGATGGCGGGTGGGCACACCTGATGGGCAGAGTTTGGGGCAGGCGTTGGGCTGTGTGTGCTGGTGCCTTTGTCTTGTTGCTCAGGGTGGTTGGGCTCAGGGTTGGATGTGCTGCTGGGTTCGCTGTTCCCCTCTTCTATACAGAGACCCAGGCCAAGACACAAGCCAAAGCTGACCGGCATAGAAGTGGACTCTTTGGACTGCAACTGTGAGGCGGACACAGGGGGAGCTGCTGATTGGTTCTGGGGGAAGGAAGTGTTTCTGGGTTTCAGGCTCTGCAGAGAGGGTGCGGTGGACATGGATGAAAGCGGACAGCCAGGGCAAGTGCAGGTATGTGGCCGAACTGCGTAAGAGAAGGTAAATAAAGGTGAGCAACCACCACAATCTTGTAAACAAATATTCTTTATGTTTAAACCCTGGTCTACCAACTTTTCTGGCTGGGCATAAACTTACATTGTTGGTCACTGAAATCCACAGGCTCCTCACTTCTCTCTCCAGACTGCAAACCAAACCCCACCATGGTTTTCCCCTGGCTCTGTCGGGTTGTGTCGCTCTGACCTGGGTGCGAGGGTTTGGGCGCTGGGGCCTCAGGTCCCATTGTCTCCCAGGCGGAGCGTAGTGACTGCTGGTTATGGTATTTCAGCAGCTGACCAGCTGAGCCCGATGCATTAGAGGCCACAAGGTCACCAATGAAGTTATGCATCTCCAGCCAAGAGCTGGGACCAGACTGAAAAGTACATCATATCAGAAGGCAAAGAATGGCACAAGGCTGATCTGAACGTGCTAATGTGCAAGCCCTGGGATTATACTATTTAGGCAAAAAAAAAATGAACACAGCTGGAAAATAAAATAAGAAAAGGGACATGTTAACCATGTCCCTTTGACAGAGGTAGATATGTCATGTATAGATGTACAGCTTAATAACATGCGAATTACTAAAGACTGTGTCGTTATACCCATACAAACTAAAACAGCCCAAAGTTGAACATGTAAAGATGTTTGATTTGATTTTGAAGGCCGTGTGAGTAATTGGAAAAATTTCAACTCTGACACGTGCCTTAGACCACGCCCTGTTCTGCTCGTACACCACTTATCGATCAGATGATCAGAGGCCGAGTATTGATCATTTAAAAATCGACTTTCGTGGTTGAGTTGCATGTAAGATATGGGGAGAGAGAGTCGGTGGCCTTCAAGATGTGAGTCAGAGAGAAAGCCTGTGACATCACGGCTATGGAGGTCGGAAAGGCATGTCTCATGGTGTGCTGTGGTTTAATCAAAAAATAATCAGCCTGTGAGCTCAGCTATGTGTGCTTTTAGCCGTCCTTATCCATAAATGGCTCTGTAAGAGCCGGCACGTTCACGCCCTCCCTAAGATTTTTTTGTACTTTACTTTCGTAAGTAAAATTAAAAAAAGAAGACGTTTAATTTGACCAGTCAGAAAGTTACCCAAATGTCACCCCTTCACCCAATGATATTTTATATATATGTATACATCTGTACGCATGTATGTAAAATAAAATTTTAAATGTACTTTTGTATTTTACAATATAATTACTAGTGCTGGGAAAGTTAACGCGTTATTATCGCGTTAACGCATGATTTACTTAACGCCGACAATTAATTTATC
>JBBPCZ010000007.1:3528571-3563577 GCA_037974445.1 Brycinus macrolepidotus
TATATATACACACACACACACACACACATCTGGATAAGGGCATCTGCCACTTTACACCATAACAATAAATCCTTTGACAGGTGAAGTAAATAACATTGATTGTCTCATCATAATGTCTATGGAGATATATTAAGCATCAAGTGAACAGTCAGTATTTGAAGTTGATGGGTAAGCATAAAGATCTGAGCCACTTTCTCAAGGGCCAAATTGTGATGGCTAGATAATTGGATCAGAGCATCGCCAAAACAGCAGGTCTTGTGGGCTGTTTCCAGTGTGCAGTGGTCAGTACCTACCAAAAGTGATACAATGAACGGACAATAGGGTCATAGGCTCTCCCAAAACTCATTGAGGTGTGTGGGGGGCAGATGTTAGCCCTTCTGCTTCATTGCAGTTTGCTGTGTATGGAGTTGCATAGCTGCAGACCAGTCAGAGTGCCCATGCTGACCCCTGTCCACTGCCAAAAGTCCCTACAATGGGCACGTGAAGGTCAGAACTGGACCATGGAGCAATGGAAGAAAGTGACCTGGTATATATTTATATATTATATATTTTGTGTTACATCATGTGTATGGCCAGGTGCACGTGTGTCACTTACTTGGGGAAGATATGGCACCAGGATGCACTATGGGAAGAAGGCAAACTAGCTGAGGCAGTGTGATGCTGTGGGAAATGTTCTGCTGGGAAAACTTGAGTGTTGCCATTCATGTAGATGTTACTCTGACACGGATCACCAGCCTAAACATTGTAACAGACCAAGTACACCCATTCATGACGATGGTATTCTCTAATGGCAGTGACCTCTTATTACACCTTGATACTGCAAACTTTGTTCAGGGATGGTTTGAGGAACATGACAGAGATTTCAAGGTGCTGGTTTGGCCTTCAAATTCCTGAAATCTCAGTCTGATCAGGCATCTGGTGGGATTTACTGGACAAACTAGTTCCCACCTCATAACTCACAGGACTTAAAAGATCTGCTACTAACATGCCAGACACCACAACACACCTTTATGGGGTCCATGCTGAGGGGGACCTACACAATATTAGGCAGGTAGTTATAATGTTATGACTGTTCAGTGTATATGAAATAGAAACCAAGGCAGATTAAGGAAGGTAGGAGTAAAGTGAAACCAAAGTGTACAGAGAACAAACAAGGCTGATAGGAAAGGGAATTCTCCAAGCTAGGCACAATGGAGTTTCCATGCTGGTCAAAATTGAGCTGTCTTCCTCTTTTGAATCCTCAGCCATTAGAGTTTGTTCAACTTCAGTGGTTTTCTGAGAAACTGTTACCCCCCCACTGTGAGAACATATGGAAAGCGAAAAGCAACATTCATCTCTAACCCCGTTACGCTCGGTCATGGGTATGTCCCAGTTACAAGAACACATAGGTGACACGATAAAGTTCTTTTTACCTCTTTTGGCTCCCTAAAGTATGCTTCAGAGGATGTTTTGTTTCAGAGAAATTTGTTGTAAACTAAATGTTTTGGTGCAAAGAACCCTTTTTTCAAAATATAAGGGTTTAAAGTCAGTTAAAAGCGACTAGAATTGTCTAAACCTAGAACCATTACATCAGAAGCATCAAACGTAAGTCAGGCCACGTCTAAGACGTCTGAGGATTGGCAGTAGGCTTTTTCACATTGTGAAAATGTCAAAAATTCATTCCCCGTATCTGACATGTTTCTTTTTAACCCATTCAGTTGATTGTATCAGTTATTAGGCCCAGATCATGGAATTTACATATACACACCTAGTCAGCCTACAGGAGTTTAGAGTTTAGCAACTGCCTGCTCCTGGTGACATTATAAAGTGTGTTTCAGCCCAGAATGTCTTTTGAATGAGATGTGAATACAGGGCAGCCAATCAGAGCAGAGCTGTGATACAAACAGTACTGTGCAAAAGTCTTGAGTCATGACTCATTTCTTTATATTTTGCTTTCACTCACCTTGTTGGTGCAAAAATACTATTTTATGCTTGTAAAACTGGTAGATAAAATGAAAGAAATTGAAGTGCCAAAGATACAAGGTGCCTAGATTAAGGAGTTCCAACCACTCAGCATTCAGCACCACCAGTATACTGATCACCGCCTGATCGTCTGGAATCGTCTACACCTGTTTCTTCACTGGTTCAGGCCTTAAGTTAGGTGGCTTTGTTATGCTTGAAGAATTCATACGTAGGTCACTGTGTGGCTTAACAAACAAAAAACATTCCTCTGAAACTGGTGAGGTACAGAGACTGGACTGCACATGAGAACCTTTAAAAGTCCTTCAGGAAGCCTGGAGAACTGTTCCTCAAGACTACATAAAAAATACAAGAAAGTCTATCTCTTTGGAAGCTAAATGTGAAGAAATGAGCGCTGGCTCAAGACTTTTGCACAGCACTGTATATCATTTATATATACAGACACAGTAGCCAAAACAACCTGTTAAATTCTAAAGGTGTAAAAAGAGGTTCCAAGAGTTTGGAAAATAATTATTTAGAAAATGAGATCTAAATTTTTTGCATAAAACTACACTAGTATCATTAAAGGACATGGGCTTTTTAAGATTATGTAGTAGCTACTATGATCTATAGAACTGAAGCGTGGTACCACACAAAGACCCTAAGTTTAATTGGTTTAAACGGTTCGAATTCAGATGTCTACCAGCCAAAGTACAGCTTCAGACCACGGTAAACACTCAGAGAGCTCAGTCTGACTGTGCGAGCCCCTGCTGAGCCTGGTTTCTGCATACGTCACAGGAAGATGTGGTTGGCTGCGGGAGCGTAACGGAGCAAAGGAAACAGAAAAAAAGCGACATCCTCCACAGCCGTGCACATTTCTGTCGAGGACACACAGGTAGACGTGACCTCACCGCCCATCTTCCTAATGGAATACCTTCCTCAGTGTTTGATGTGACGCACGTGACGCTCCTCCAGCGGAAACTTCAGCCATATCTCGCGCTCATGGCTGAGACTTTGAAGAACATGGAGAAAAAAAAGAAAAAACTTTCCTCCATCTGCTCCAGAAAATATGATGACCACTGGAAACCCTCTGATATTTGCAATTTTCATTTTTTCTTTTGCTTTTTCTTGTTCTTTCCTTTGATGACTAATGAAAGCATGATAACAGATGGCAAAAAAGGGAAAGCACAGGGCTGGGAGAAACAACACCACAACATGTACATGGAACACTTTAGTGTTGCGATGTCTGGATGGATGGAATTACTAATCGAGGGTGATATCATGTCATTTCTGTCATTTGATTTTTGTGCTGTTTTGGGTCTTCAGTTTGAAGGGCGAAGTCAGGATGGTACCATTTGTTGTATGTAAATGAGAGAACCTTTTAAAGTCATAAAGAACCTTCACATACAGGAAAGGTTCTTTACTGGTTTGAGGGTTCTTCCCAGAACCTTTCAGTTGTTTGGAGGTTCTTGATACCTTTAAAAGCTTCATACTCACACATCTCATTTACAACGATTCTCTGAAGAACCATGCAAAAATGGTTCTTCTATGGCATCACCCATTCTGGCGCCCTTATTCTAAAGAGAGTAAGGTCTAGGTGATGTACCATTTAGCCAGTAGGTCCAGCTAATGTTAAAAGTTTGAAGAAAATCTAATTTACTTGATTTTTCCTCTTGCCCTTCAGTTAGCCACAGTTAATTGAAATGTCTTAAGCTTCCTTCTTCAGTTTTGTGCTGCAGCTATGAAGCTAATATAGTGGCAGTTCATGTTAGTCAAAAAGATTTTGTAAGGTTCAAACACTCACTTGTCTGTTTTAAATAATATTTAATGTTTCTGCTCTCCAGTGGTAAAAAAAATCTTATCATCGACAATTTATTAAAGAAATACTAGAACTAGAGAGCTAAAGTTCATGAACGAACCAGTTGATAATGCATGTTGAAATGAATCATGTTGAAAATGTTTTAAAATGTTAAAACACAGGTCGTTGCTAGGACATTGCCAGACAGTTATTAGATGGTTGCTAGGTGGTGGCTAAGATGTTTTTAAGTGGTTATTATGATATTCCAGGTGGTCACTAGGGTGTTGTTGGGTGGTTGGTTGTTGCCACGGGATCATTATGGTATCTCTAGTAATGTGTGTGTGTGTGTGTGTGTGTGTGTGTGTGTGTGTGTTTGGTGTACAAGTATTAGCATTAGCATTAGCAAGTTTAAGTCATTTTGGGGGGGCTGTATCTAGCGTCTTGAAACATATTATTTATAATGTAGGAAATGCACTACATTAAAGCCTCTATTTATTGATTTTAAAACAGTATACATTGTTTTAAATGTTTATTTCAGTCTAAATAAAAAATAAAGCATTTTAGGTTCACATTTTATTTCACATTTTAAAAAACCAAAACTTATATAAGAAGGTTCCTGCCCATTTCCACCTTTGTATGTGACTTTCACTGTGAAAATACAAAGGTAAACGTGTTTTACCACATTACTAGAGGTCACTTTCACCTTCACTTGCCTCTGAGAGTTCCTGGACGTTTGTGTCTGCAGCGCCGAAGGAGAAGTCGTGTTACAGTCTGCCCACAGTGAAGAAACTCCTGGAGCAGAAGAGAAAGAGAGAGACTTCCTCAGCACCTCCGGCCTGTGCTGCTGCAAACAGTACTGCTGGTGCCGTTGCACCCGTCCCAGTGAGTACACACAGGCCTTGGTGTGGTCAAGGCTTGGGCAGCATATTGCGTGTTAATCGTTATTGTGATATTTGGCTTTGTGATTCTGATGTGGCAGATGCCTGCAGTAAGTAAATGCTCACTGACCAGTCATGAACTGTCCTATCCAATTAACGTGAACCACTTTGGTTAGAATTATGCAGACCAGTCACACAATTATGTTTTATAACATGCAGTCATACACAAAGACCCCAAACTTTAACTTAGACCTCAGAAAACTTAGAAAATCAAAAATTTGACCAGGGGAGCCCAAACTTTTGCATAGGACTGTATTGAAAAGCGTATCGTAAACATAGTATAATGCACCTTTTATTTGCTGTTTGCTTCTTTATTATTGGTTTAATTTTGTCCCAATTTAAATTTGTTCATTCAGGCTTTTTAATGGAGCAAACTGTAAAGCAATGTAGGTTATAGTGCCATGAAAAAGAAATGTCTGCCCCCACCTACCAAAAACATGTTCCACAGTCCATGAGTCAGTAGTATTTACTTTGAGTTGAAGGTTACTGTGTATTTATGCCTGCTCAGACTTTACAAGAAACCTTCTATTTGTTTTACCTGACTGAGCTCATCTAATTAATGACACATTTCCCTAACTTGATGACAAATAATACATTTTTCCCCAATAGGTGTCAACATCAGCTCCCTCTGCCAGTAAGTGACCTTTTCATCCAGAAATTGCTACATAATAAAACATTTTTGAAAACAGTTCAACAGTTTTATATGTATTTTTGTTATTAAAAATGGTCAAAAGTTTATTTCAGTATTTCAGCCTGATCTCAACCTGCCGCATCTCTAATGTCAATAATTATAAAATGAAAAAGAACATAAATCCCACTGTTTCAGAGTTAATAAAAGCCAATGGGTAGGTGATGAATTCCTTGACTAAAATTTTAGAAATAAATGACTGCACAGTTTTGAATTTAACATAGTGGGAAAAACGTAACATGTAGCATTTGCTAACATTATGGTACATTATAAATTTTATGTTTTATATTTTAGTGCAGAATAATGTCATATTTACATGTTCCTTATAGAGTGTGCACTTATTTTCACTTAATCTACAGAATGTGATTTAACTGAGGATGTTTAGATGTTTAAAGTCATGCTCACATACATTAGTCATCAAGAAGGTTTGAATCACTTTTTATACACTTTTGCATACAATAATATGTATATAACGTAGATTAACTAATGTTGGACAAGAAGGCCTGGCTCATGATTGACATTCCAGTTGGATTGAAGTCAGGGCTCTGTGCAGGCCAGTGGAGTTCTTCAACATTAATCTCATCAAACCATGCTTTTATGGAGCTCACTTTGTATACAGTAATGCCTGACCAGAAAAGGGCATTCCCCATGTTCTACAGTGTTCTCCTGGCATGTGCATCACTCCTCATGCCCAGTTCTTGTGCTGATGTTTCTGCCAAAGGGGACTTTAAACTCTGTAGCAAGTGATGCAACAGGGGATCCCCACTACAGACTTCGCTGAGACTGGGCGGTCTACAGCTTTGTGGCTGAGCTGTCATTGCTCCTAGATACATAATTCTAGACATATCTAAAATTACTTTTTATTTACATCTCACTAATGTCCTACTAATCATTTGCACTGGACTGGTGTATTAAAATAATTGTAAATCATAAAATCCTTTTATACATCAGACTTTTACGTTTACTGACAGAATTCAGCAACTACCCACAGGCTACTATTGTAAAAATTGTCCATTGTAATTGTCTGTATGATGCAGATGCGTCAGATAGAGATTTGTCAGATAAAGCTGAAGTGTTTCCTTGAAGCTGGAAGTCTCTTTCTCTACAGGCACCAGCAGTAGCTACTTAGACATGGCAGCAACGAGATTTGAACGGTGGGATCCTTCTACGAGCTTGCAGCAGCGTGGCCTGCTCTCTGCTGTGGGGCTCAGTTACAACACCTCAACCGCTCTCAGCTTTCCACCTGCTCAAGTCTACACTCACAACCTGGCCCCCAACGAGCCACAGGCTTCCAGCTACAGCTCACATCCGGCTCAGGACTGTCTGGACGGAACACTCTCGCAGCACTTCGTAAGAGCCTAGCAAATCACACTTCAGAGCCACATTCTACCAGTCTATCAGTGTTTTGCTGCAAGAGGTGCACACATTAATCTGGAGGTGCCAATTCAGCTACATCAACTTTGGAATGTTAGATTTCTTTATAATCGTAATCATAATTATTTTAATTAAAAGTTTACGCTATTTTTGACCACAATAAAGATAAAAGTAAAAATAAGAAAAAAACATAAAAGAAATATTTATTGTTTATATTTCATTATAGTGTAAATAATTCCTGACTCATATTTCTGTATTCAGTGTATTTTTCAAATTATTCTGAATCATACAACACACAATTCAATAACACTGCATCCCTAATTGAATCAAGTCTTCATGAGATTAAACACTTACACATTTAGTATCTTCATGACTATTTACACATCAGACCCATATCCTATATTCTTCTTGAATTTTATTTTTACCTCCCAAGGTGCACTTATAAAACATGTTTATATGTGAATGGTACATTTTGAAAGTTTGGTAACATTTACATTTGGTAACTTTCATTTTAAATAAAGATTTATTATTTTTTTCCTAATATGACCCTTAAATGCTTAGATCAGTAATAAACAAAAGTGAAAACAGTCACATTAGCTTGAGCAATAGGGAAGAGTGGAAGTTTCATTCTAGAGATGTGACAGTATGGAAATTGGCCAATTTTATCATTGATGTTGGTGTGATTTTGTTAAAATATACAGAAAAGTAAAAAAATTCTAAAAACCACTAATGCACAAATCACAAGATGAATATATCAATAAACTAGTTTGTTATCTTTTTCCTCCATGTTTTTTCATAAACTAGCAAGTTACCAAGCACACACTGCTTACTGCATCTGCCCTGTCCTGGCATAGGGTTTAATTACTGGTACTAATTACTAATTAAAAACCTGTAACCACTCCATCCTTAATTTGTTCTTTATTATTCCTTCCTCCATGTAGCCTGGCGTGGAGTGTCCTGTGACAGCAGGTTTGGCTGATGTCAGTGCTGTGACTGGTCAGAGCCCCTGTTATTCTTGGTCCTCGGGACCCAGGGCCCAGGCCCCGCTCCACTTCAGACCCCAGATGGACATAGTCAAGTTAGAGGAAGCTCGAGGGTTCCTGCAGGGCATGGACTACAGCAGAACCACCTGGCAGGATGATGATGGGGACACGTGAGTCCTTTTTTCTGTTTCAGTTTAGTTCTTTTGCATAGTAGTAGTGTTCACTATGTTGTTGTAACACTCTCTATCCTAAAGGTGTAACCTTTCACTCATATACAAAATAAATATACACTACAGGCCAGAAGTTTGGTCCCACACTTGGATGTTTAAAAAAATAAATGATACACTGTTCTTTCAAAATTTTATTACAAGAAAGCACTAAAAAGACTTAAAACAAATGTCATTGACTTGTTTTGAAGTCTAATGTAACAACATACACTGTAAGTGCAATTAATGGATGAGAAAGCTTATGTACGAGTTTCATCAGAATAACCACCCATTGCCTTTATCATAGCAGCACAAATTTGCAGTTTTCCTCTCCAGCAATATTTGAAAAGGACTGGGGATGCCGAGGCATAACTCTCAAAACATTTTGCTTTTCTTTGGACTGGATATATTTTTGGCACAATTTTGAAGAACGCATAGGATCATTATCTTGAAGAATGAAATTTTGTCCAATAATACGTAAAGCAGAAGGAATTTTTCATATTTTACTTTTTATTAATAACAGTGATTTGTGAAATTAACATGTTTAATGTATAAAATATACATTACTCTTTCTTCAGTATTTCTTATATAGCTTTTTGATTTATGTGATTCATAAGACTTAATGTGCTGTAGGCTGTTTAACACATCAAGTCAAATTCTTAGGAAGTGGAATTTTGTGGAATTTATTTGAATTCAATTCTGTCTCCTGACATTCTAATTCAATTACAATTCCACTTCCCTTCAGCTGCATGCAATTCTAATTCCAATTCTAATTCTAGGACATGAATTATAATTTACTATGCATTCTCAGTTCAATCCATTAATGGCCCTAACCCTGGTACAGACTATAAAATATTTCACCAGTAACACACTGAATCAGCAACTCTAACTGTGATAGCATTTTCATGAATACACTTAATGACTCTTTGTCCCATAACATTTGGCATATCAGTTAAATTTCTGGTAATTAACCCTATTGTGACCATCCGATAGACTCAAATAGCCAGTGTAGAGACCCAGCATGATGGCAGAGCTTTGCTTTCCTTAGAAGAATATTTATTATATACTTTCATGCCTCTGTTAGGATTCTGCACATCTACACTGCCAAGGGCCAGAGAGAGTATGCTTTCGCTGCAGCAGAGAAGTTGCAAGAGCTCGGCAGGTTGGACTCCAAGGAGCACAAGGGCAAGGTGAAGTACAAGAAGTGAAAATATATGAGAGTCCCTGGTCTGTGTATTCGTAGGCTTTGCTTTTGTGTGGTGCCAATTTTTTTACCCTAAAATGTGAAAAAGTACATAAAGGTGGTTAATTGAAATCATACTAGAATTCTAAATTGTCATAAAACAATTTTCTGTAGATTGAGAGCACTGAAGGTAACTGTATAAACTGCTCGTAACTGCTAGTAATTGTATAAACCACTCAGCAACTAGGTGCTGATTTGATGTCTGCCCATTATGCCAATCTTGTCTTATTTATTTATTTTTTTACCAATAATTTGAGCTGTATGCTCCATACAATTTTTGTTTATTGTTTTCTGTTGCTTCATGTGCTCAGTGTATTCACTCTTCCCTCCACTGTATCCCAGACCGCTTTGCTGGTGGCAGTGACAGCCAATCAGCCGGACATAGTCCAGGACCTGCTCACTCTGGGAGCAGATATCAGCATCTGTGACAACAAAGGTCAGACTGCACTGCACCTGGCAGCCACATACGGCTTCCCTCAGGTCATGCAGGTAAGTGAGAGTCTATTTGAATGACTTTTTTGAGTCATTTAATTTGTATCAAATAAATAAATAAATAAACATATCCGTCCATACACAGGTACTACTGTCTATGGATCATGGACTGGACATGGAGGCGCGCAATTTTGAAGGTAAAGCATTGCACGTTGTCTCATGTCACCCCTTGACAAGTAAATTAAAAGGGGCCAATAGCAATTATCATATTAATTTTCTTTTTTCAAACGCCTTATAATCTGATGTTTGTGTGGTTTTATGTTCCATTCAATGACCATTTTCCAACCTCTCTTTATCCCTTAAAATTAAACAGGCTGTTTTTGTTACTGTGACTTTAAGACTGATATATATGTAAATGATCAAATGGGCTACCGTTTATTTATGCCTTAAAGGCACCGTGGCAAACACAGCCTGTTTAGTTCTTAATAATATAGTAATAGAAAAATGAATTTAAATGACAACACGCTTAATTGCTCTCTCTCTCTCTCTCTCTCTCTCTCTCTTACGCTCTCTCTGTCTCTCACTTTCAGGACTCACCCCACTTCACTGTGCAGTGATTTCCCATAGTGCCACTATGAAGGCCCTTGCTGCCTCCGCATCCTCCACCTGGCTACAGGATGGCAGTCTGCAGTCTCAGGCTGATAATAAGTTATTCTGTCTACAACTGCTGCTTGAGGCAGGGGCTTCCCCTCTCAGCCAGGTGATTACTATAACTAATATATTTTGCAATAACTGGAGTGCTCTTAGGGGAGCTTGATTATTGTTCCTTGCATTCCTTGCACTAGAACCATGTTCCTAGACTCTTTGTCCCATAACATTTGGCATATCAGTTAAATTTCTGGTAATTAACCCTATTGTGACCATCCGATAGACTCAAATAGCCAGTGTAGAGACCCAGCATGATGGCAAAAAAAAATATATATATATATGTGTGTGTGTGTGTGTGTGTGTGTGTGTGTGTGTATCATAGTAATATGTATCATTGTAATATGTAACTGTACATAGACACACACTGTAATAAAGGTGCCAGAAAGGGTTCTCTGTGTACTTGTGGTTCTCCAAAGAACCTTTCAGTGGACAGTTCTTTAGGAACCGTTTTTGTGAATGACACATGTACATGTGAAGAACCTTAAATAATCTTTTAGAAAGTTTTTAGAAAGAACTCTTAAATTGGTATAAAACCTTTATATTATGTGGATGTTCTTTAAACACTCACATATCAGTTTTCTTTTCTATGTTCTTCAGGGCAGCAGTTCTCACACTCTTTTTTAGTTTATGGTCCCCCCCGTAGATATGTTAGTGTGGATGTACACCTGTAAAAGAGGTTACAGAATGGTATCACTCAGAGAACCCTTCATGGCACCATGTGTTTCCTGCCGACATAAAGAAAGTGAAAGGTCTTTTTATACTTCTGAAGTTTCAAACTGAGCATACACATGCAAGGTCAGCTCGTACTTTCTCACGCTCACTTCAGTTTCACTTTGTCAAATTGCGTGTCCGTGTGGTTCTCAGGAAATCAAAAGCAACAAAACTGCATTGCATTTGGCTGTGAAGGAGGGGAATGTCCAGCTGGTGCATTTTTTCCTGAAACTCCAGCTGCCTGACATACAGGCCTTTATCAACATGAAGGTAATAATGTGCAGTTTAAGAAGTAATTTCATTTACACACACATTAAATTATGAAGCAAAGCTGATATATTACAGACACTATAGAAAAGTGTTTATATATACATAAGCTTGGAAATCTGACATTTCTGTTTGAGGATTCAGTTTACTGCACCATTGAAAATGATAATAATAATAATAATAACAATAACAATAATAATAATAATAATAATAATAAGCTGGCCCCAAGATAATGAGTTTACGAGGAGAATTTTGAGGTAGAAAAACACCCAGATTTTCAGAGACTCTCATCATGGGCTTGCTTGTTTACTTTTTAATAAACTTCATGCAGAATAATGAGCTATGCACAAAGTACTTTATTTACTCCAGACTGAATTGAGAGCTTTACTTTGAGCTATAAAACAGGTCACCAAACACTAATTAAGAAAGTAATCCTTTGTTTATGAAAATCTGCTTATTTGATGTGCCTAATTAACCCACAGTCACTCTTATAGTTAATAATACATCTTAAAATGAACATTCGCACTCTTCAGGAATATTTTCTTCAATGTTTTCCTTGACATCTGTATTGGTTCTTGACAGCATTAACTATTTTAGCTACACCAGCATTACAAGTAATAGAGCATGAGTGAGGCTTTTGTTATAGAATGAATTCCATTTACATTTAATTTACACTCATCAGCTGGTTTGAGCCTTGACTTTTAAACTATTTTCAAATAATAACAAAAATATAAAAAAATAAAGTTACCATTGGAACAACACTTTGCACTTTACATAACTTGAAAATAATAGTCGCCCTTTGCACTTAAAATTTCATGCTGAGCAGACCAATAGAAATGCTCCAAAATTACTTAGGAAATTATTGTGTAATATTAACTTACATTGACAGTTCTGGGTTTTTTTTTTATTCTCCAGTGAAGTTGCTATTCTGGAGATAAAAGGTTTAGAAAATGGCACTTTTGACAGAATGTCTCCTCTTGTTTCAGGAGTGAGAAACAAATTTAATGTAAGAAGAGTCATGTTAAGGAGGAGTTAAATTTTAGCTCTTAAGGTGCTCTTCTCTTATGGCAGAGCTGTCATTTCTGAAGTGGTAGAATAATTATGTTGGTGTCGTGTTACATCAGGCCCACGGGCACACAGCCTTGCACATGGCGGCAGGGCTGCACAGCAGCCCCCATCAGGAGGAGCTCATTCGGCTGCTGCTGAGCAGGGGCGCAGACCCCAGCATTCGCAACCTGGAGAACGACCAGCCTGCCCACCTGCTGCAGAGCGGACAGCAAGGAGAAAAGGTGAGGAGACCCGCTTACTGTTCATCTTCTTAAAACATTTCAACAAACATGACATAATTTGTTAATGAAACACAGTTACATGAAGCAAGATTACTGCAGATGATTGGTTAATAAAAAGCCCCATTATGAGTCATCTGGTTGTTTGTAGCACATAATTAACTCCTTCAACCCAAAGAAATTATTTAGGGTTTCTTATGTGAGCCCACGCTTACTCTCATAATGTGGGATCACTCTCATAACTAAATTACTAACATAATACTTGTTATCATGTTAATTATGTCATTCTTATAATAGGTAATAATATAGATGAAGATTCACATTTAAACTATTCTACAATGTTCTCCCCTATTCAGGTCTTGGAAGAGTGGTGTCTAGTACAGTTTGGTGATTTCCCTGCTCAAACTAACTCACTTGAGTTTACCAGGTGAGTTGAACCAGGTTTGTTTGAGCAGGGAAATCACCTGACTGCGCTGGACACTGACCCACCAGGACCAGATTTGGGTACCCCTGAATGCTCTCTTCTCATTCACACTGGCTGATCTGCCTCGTCTGTCACAGTTTAAAGTCAACTTCCAATAAATTAGAACATTGTAATGATCTTGCTTTATAAGGTTATCCGTTTTTTTTTTAATTAGCTACACATTGTTTTTACATTAATGGTTTGCATAATGTTCTGTTGTCCTTTAACCAATTAAACATTTGAGGTTCACTAACGGGTTAATACATCATGATCTTAAGTCTATTTCTGCTCTTATGTACCACCTGTTACAAGGTTTGACAAGCTTTATGGTAGGCTGGTATTCAAAGAAATGATTTTGTTTTTCTAATCAGAGCACTACAGTTTAAAATTCTATGAGATCTTGTGTCTATTTAAAGCTAAGCAAGCGATAAAGTTGAATTTGCAAGCACAATAACATCACACAACAAAAAAACTGCATGCGCGTGACCATCCACTTGCAAATATCATTTAAAATTAATAACTCAAACTGAAAACACTGTTTGCTACAATTTATTATCAATGGTATTTTTACTGTAAAGTAAAGTGTATTTTGTGGGCAGGACATGGTTACGTCATTTCATTGGAGAAAAGGATCCTACTGACAGAGTTGTTTCTTTGAATTTCCAGCTCAAGCTCATCTTGAAGAAGAGAAATGCCTCCTCTAGGCGGCGTATAGCATCCTTACAGGACCAAGAGTGACCAGGACTGCTTCCAGTCCCACCGTATCTCCCTTTACTTCTCGTAGGGACATCAATGCCTGCATTCATTCAAGGGGACAACTTAGAAGCACATTCGTTCTTCAGAGCAAAAAAAAAGTGAATGACTTTTCTTGAAACATGCCAAAAGAGAAAATCATATTTGTTACTCGGGGTGGGCGATATGACTTCAAAAAACACTTCACAATAAGACTACCTTTATAAAGGGTGGTAATATTTAAAGCCAGCTACATAACATTAACATAAATATGCATATCATGCTTGCGTTTATGTTAGATGCTAATGCTAAGTTAATGGCAGCATGACACTTTTATAGTAATGGACCTAATCTGATACGACATCTGCCATGTTAATTATAGTGTGGTTATGCAAGTGTTATGTAGCAAGGTAAAGTGTGTCCTAAAGGGTATACACTAGGGTATTTAATTGGGTCATAAACACTTTATTTGTAAGTTTAATGTATAAATTAATAAGCAGTTATAAAAAGGGCAGCAATGACCTGTTGCTTGCCTTCGAGCTTCAATACATTCATCAGATGTAACAGCACACTATTGCATTTGTTATTTATGTTAAAAACTACTTATTAATTATTTTAGGGTGCTTATGACCTAATTAATGGCATACAACTTTTGAATAATTCATAAGCCCTTACTGTAAATTTGTACTAACAAATATACTATCATGATATAATAATATATATCATTTCGCCCACCCTTGGTAGGCTGCAAGGTTATGAATTTGAACATTTGCTTAAAGGTGCCCCCAAATTCTAATTGGTTTCCCCTTGACTGAATTCAGATCTTCAGAGTATCCTCTTATGAGGGTGTTCTCTCATTGTTTCTCTAAATTCTTGTAGAGGGTCATAAGACTTTTTTTTTCACACATACTTTCACTGGCTCATAAGCAACTGCCCTCATATTGCTCATTCATTGAATGAGTGTGCCTACAGCCTAGAGTACGTGTCAGAGAAATGGAGGTCTTTGGGACTCCCATTCTGAAGAAACGATTTCTGTGAAATCATCTACAACACGGCGGGGTTCACTAGATGAATTTTCTGCCATTTCTTATAAAAAAAAGCCATATTGGTTTGAAGAGGGGGCTGTTTTCAGCCTCTTTCCTCTGTACGCTGCATCAGTGTGTAATATTCACATTTATTTATTTTTTGGGGTGGATTTTAATGTGTTGTGCTGTAATAAATTTTTTTAAACATCTCTGGCATAACAGTGCTCTCAGATCCAGCATCCCTAATGTCAGTGTGATGTCATTTTTGTTTGTTTCAGATGGCCAATTTGCCACAAGGCATGGCTCTGATGGCAGCAGCATTTTACTCATATTTATATCCAGCAGTACAAAAGACCACAGCGACCTATGAGAGCAAGAGAGCACATATGGGGAATCTGTGGCAGAGGTGTCATCGCTCAAGTGTGAGCACATTCTGATGAGTCATTTGAATGTCAACCTCTAAGGCTTTAAATGTCAACCTCTAAGGTGACTTCAGCTTCAAAACATAGCTGCGTCCCCACAAATCCCCAATGACCTACTGAATGCTCACTTACATAGGCTGTGTCTCAATACAACCACATAAATGTATAGTTTTGAGGCACCAAGGTGTGAGATTTTGTTGATCTATTTTTGGGAATAAGATAACACAAAAAAAGGAATGACCAAGGGATTTATCACCTGTGAATCACCGCCAGGCCTGAAGTTCACTGGTAATTCAAATGAGGGGGGAGAAACCATATGCTGTCACTTCCCTTTAAGGCGAAATGAAATGATTGTCTATTTATGAGAACTGGTCAAGCTCTTCCTGTAACTAGAAAGCAATGTCAAATGACAATAACCTTCTTCACCCTGTAATGAATGTAATGCAATGACTGACTGAATTGTCTCAAGCTTCAGCAATGGCATTAAAATTGGCTAATAAAGTAGCGTGTTCTTTTTTCTCTGTGTAATCTTTTTCATATTAAGATCTTTGTTTATTTGATGCTCATCAAAACCATGGGGGTAGGGATACCTGAGTACTATGCTTAAATATTATACTTGTTACTTTGGAAGACTTGTACTTCACAGGTATTAATGAAAACAAATAGTAGTATATGCACTCAATTACATTACCAAGAGAGAAAAAACCCATACTTTTTATCCTCTACATTCTCATTTAGACCTGCAAGGTAGTCATTTCAAATCAAATCAAAGTAGCCTCCATATTTCACTACATTGTACATTGATATTTGGTGTACATGAAAGAACACGTGTTCATTGGCTAAAACAATCTCAGATCTTCCCGAGAAAATGCATAATGCATATTTCAAGATGGGATCAGATACCAAAGCTAAAAGAGAACAAGAGCACATCTTGAGTTGAAAAGTTTTTATTTTTTACAGCTGTTGACATACACTGCTGCTCAAAAGTTTGTAATCCTGTTATTTCATTCAATAAAGTATACACTGTAGACTGAAATACTAAAAGACACTGAAGGTATTTTCTGGCCATTTTTTAATAAAACAGCTTTCTCAGCCTTCACAGAGAAAGGTCTGTTCAGGTCTGTTCAGCTTACTGGGCATGTTGAAAATGTCTTATTTCTATTATTTTAAACATGTATAGGATTTTATATTAATGAAGATAGTGACTCCAAACTTTTGAACGGTTCTGTTATTTCCCTTAGCGCGACATTACACCACTGTCATGAAGGTTTAAAAACTAGGGCTGGTATCGCAGACATGGATTAAGCCAAGTCTTAAGACTAAACTGCAATGCTAAAGGTGTTTCAGCATTCAAAATTCATTTTAGTCTATGCTTAGACTTCATCCATGACTGACAAACCAGCCCTAAAGGTACCAAATGTAGTCAAGGCACCCGAGGTCCTGACATGCCCCTGTGTAATATTTCACATGCAAATCGTAAGCATTAGGAGCCTGTGGCAGAAGCATCGGTTGTGTGTGAAGCATTTGTGTAGTCATACATTCAAAAATGATGGACACTGCTAGGATAAGCAATGGCAATACATAATCCATACCGCTGAAGAGATCATTGAGCGAATGACAGTACGTTCACGCTTGAAGGAGGCAGGTCACTAACATCACCCCAGGTTGACACTGACCAGTCAAAACATTCAAATTTCTCGCCACAGTTTTTCTAAAGAATCCCTATTTACATTTTTTTTTCAGCTTTAATCGCTTTGAACTGTAAACAAATGGTAATTTGCCAACATCCAGCTCTTTTCTTGCCATCCACTGCTTTACTCTTTAATAACAAACTATAATAATTCAGAAAATGAATAATATTTGAATAATTCAATGAATAATGATCGTATTTTGGTGTGCACGTAAATGCACTCATAAACTCAGCCCATTGATGCATCCATAGTGCAGCAGAGGCAGGAGGAGCTCATAAACTAGCCACTGAGTGAAAAGACAGTAACAGGGAATGGTGTGTGTACAGTCTCAGGTGAAATAAATGACCCAAGGCTACGGCAACACTCTGCAAACATAAAGGCCCGACCGAACTGGATGACATCCTAAAAAAAAATGGAACGAGGAATCCAGTGGGATCCAGTGTAAGAAAAAAAGTAGACGTGCAATTCAGCCCCATGTTCTTAGGTCTTGTGTTTATCAACTTTTCTTTTCTCTGCACTGGCTCCTGCCTTGGTAGATGGACATCTCTATACTGTCTGAGGAGGCACTGGATGGAGAAGAGGGTTAAACAGGGTCCAGTTAGAGATCTATACGATGATGCAAGATCATAACAATGATATCATCATGTACTCTTCTGAGTAGTGAAGAACAGGGCACAACCTAACACATGTTTATTACTAAATCTTTCACTGAAAACATAAACGCCAGCACTCCAGGTCAAGGGGGTGGGATTAGATGTAACAGACTCGGGGGCTAGATGAAGTCACCAAAAAGTCTAGTCAGCTGATATGGAGGAATAAGTAGATATGGAGATCTCCCATTGTTCACTTTCATGGTACAGAAACAGTGTAAATCTTAAGAAATATATGTCATATTGCAGTGAAAATCCATAGATGATGTAACTATGGGAATATTATTTTTTTGTCTAAATTTGACGTTCCCACATTTTTGAAGAGAACTGCTTTGTCTGACTATAAGCTGTCATGTATAACAGATTTACGTTGTAGTGTGCTCCACAAATCCTATGGCACATTGAATGTTATCATTCAGAAATCTGAAGTATTCCACAGTATTTTTCTGCTATTGCTTATGAACTGAATCATTTTTGAAAAAAATGATGACTTCTGGGACAGTCCTGCTACTGAAGTCAACATGTTCATGTTGTCCCTCCGAGGCTTTACATAACACAAGATCTTCAAGGTGGCATGCCAAGGCCAAGCTGACGGGGGTATGTCCAAATGGAAATAGAAATAGATATGGAGATCTCCAATTGTTCAGTTTTATGGTACAGAAGCAGGGTAAATCTTAAGAAATATATGACATATTGCAGTGAAAATCCATAGAAGATGTAACTATGGGAATACAAGATAACTAGAAACATGTTACACCTTACCTTACCCACCCCCCATGAGATAAAACTGACTTTTTGATTTTTTTTTTACCTTCTGTCTTTGGTGCCTGAGGGACTTCCACTGGACTTGAGCTGCAGGAAAGAGATGGAAGGCAAAACAGTTATCATGCCCTGAACAACTACCAGAGGAACTCACTAAAACATTGCCAAAAACTTGCATGCAGCTCCATAGTCATCTTTAACCATTCTGCAGTGCAGGAACTTTAGAGTAGTGCCTGTTAGCTTGTAGATCATTCCCACTACTATCAAACCACCACCACTGCTAAAACATAAGGTAGCACTTACAGTCATATCCAAGCGTTTGAAAGTATGTATCCTCTAGAGAGAACACACTTTTGCACATTTTAATACAGCTACTGTTCATTTGCTCTATTTAACATGGGGGAGGGGGGATCATGTTTTGTTTTTTTTTTGTGGGGGGAGGTGGTGTGGGGTTGGGGTGCTGGGGGTAAACATGTTCAACATGTTCAATTTAAGTGTGCTCTGCTTATTTTCAGTTAGAAAAATTTAAAACCATGTCATTTGATCAAACTTTTGCATACGACTGTGGTTAAAGAGAAGGTTAGGCCAAGGTCTGCTTTTGAAAATTTGTTAATGTGCCCCCATCAGCTTTGACTCACCCATGTTACGCAAGTGGCCCAGGGAAGGGGGGCAGCAAGAAATCAAATATTTCAACTGGGCTAGATTAGCCAGCCATGCAAACTTTGCAATGCTAATTTTTTGTCTGAATGCAATGTACCTACATTTTTAAGAAGAATTGCTTTGTCTGACTATAAGCTGTCATGTATAACAGAGTTATGTCCTAGTTTGCTCCACAAATGTCATGGCACATTGAACGTTATCATTCAGAAATATGAAGTATTCCACAGTACTTTACTGGTATTGCTTATGAACTGAATCATTTTTGAAAAAAAAAAAAAGACTTCAGGGCCAGTCCTGCTATTGAAGTCAACACGTTCGCTTTGTCACTTCGAGGCCTTACACAACGCAAGGTGGCGTCGGGGATTTCGGGGGGAAAATGGTGAGGCCAAGCTGACGAGAGCACGTCAAAATGGAACGGTTGGCGAATTTTCTTCATTTCCCCCTTACCTCAAATCAGCCAAGACATGATAGGTGTGTGAACTTTGCTAGCCATTAGCATTCTGTAGTGAATCAGGCAAGATATGTTTGAAGTCCAAATTTTGCTTCTTTAGTCTAGAGCTGGAGCAACAAGGCTAATGTTGCTAACACTAGAAGTCACCACCTTATTGAAGAGCTGTATGGGGTCTGAGTGGGTTCAATACATTTGGGGGATGTATTTGTAGAAAAGATTTTGGTGACTATTGACTTCTTGCGTTTGTTAGCCACATTAGCTTCATCGCTGCAGTTTCAAACAAAAGAAGCAAAAGTTGGCCTTCAAACATGTCTTGGCTGATTGACAACATCAGCATGGTTTGGGGCAAGTTTGTGACAGTTTACTTGTTAGCAATGTTAGCATCCCAGACTCGTAGCTGACCTACAACAATAAGGTAGATTTCTGAACTTCAGCCACTTAACATGTCTTGGCTAACCCACCATATCGGAGGCAAGGGGGACATTGTGTAAATTTAATTTTTGGCCACACCTTCATTGTAGAGAGAACTGTGAGTGGCAGCTGTGGGCCACTGTATCTGCAGAGGGAACCACATGCTCTGCATTTCAGCAATACCTCACACTGCCCATCCATATAAAGAGATCTTAAACTGTTGATGCTACTTTACAGGCACCAGGATTTTTTGTTCCTGGGCAAACAGATCAAACTTGCACAAACGTTTTTTTCCCCAAGGCTCCTAAGTGTATCCTTCTTTTTTCTCTCTGTAACTTATCATTGTAACACAGTGGTCTCTGTTTAGATGGATAGACATTGTTTCTCAGTGTAGGGAAGCGTGTTATACTGTCTGGCAAGCCTTAAACCCATGGGCTGCATTTGAACACGTTTTTTTTTTTTTTTTTTGCTTTGAAGAGTCTTCTTGGAGAAGGTCCTTTCTCTCCTTATGTCTCCTCATCTTTACTTCCAACTCATTCCCCATGCACAGAGCAGGCTTCATTCTCGTGCATGTGGTCTTACTTGGCCGACTTAGAGCATTTGAACTTTTTACCTGTTTAAGACAAGAAGACATAAAGAAAGAGAACAAGGTTAAAGAAAGGAGTGGCATGAGTGTAAATATCACTGATGGGTTGGGTTGGTTCATGTGTATTCTATTCTATGTCCAGAAGCATCCAGACGCCCCATGTAATAGGTGCATCCACATAATTTAAGGTGCCTGAGACACGCACACACAGCTATACTCTCCATAGAAAAGCACTGCCAACAGAATGAGATGCTCATGAGCCTGTCACCATGGACAATGCCAGTCATCGGCTAGAGGGGTACAAAGCTCCCACCGTTGGGCTATGGAGCAGTGGAGTGAGGTATTCTATCCAGTACCTTTGGGATGAGTTGGAGTAGAGCTGGCCTGACTTCAGTAAGGCTGAACACAATCAAATTACCACAAACAGTGTTCCCAGGCTTAGGCTTAATTTGGATCTGAGAAACCAGCCTTTAAACTACCAGTGATTTAGGCTGTGCTAGGGTGGCTATGAATTTCCATTGCTACTACTGCAAATACAGCAAGACTTCACGTATTGATCAGAGTAAATACAACAAGCATCTACCACTGTCTTTAGCCATATATCCGATTTGCTTCATGCCAGTGGATTTGCTATAAGACTGTCATCTAACAGAATGATTAAGGTTAGAATAATTGCAGTGTAGGCATGCTAACAGTCTTTACCACTGCTTATTCATACATAATACATATATACATCTGGCTGACAGTCTTATCATTAACTCAATAATTTTACAAACATAGGCAAATGTAGGATATTTTAGGTAGAAAATATTGGTCTTGGGCAAGGCTTGGGCTGATGTGAGTTTGAGGAGTGGGTGAACATGCCCCTCAGTGAAACCATTATTGCAAGTACCCCAGTGAGGCTAACTAGGGGGGATGCTGCTCTCTGTCAGTTCCACCAATATACACTGATAATAAATGCTGCTAGTGTGTTACAGATAGGTAAAACAGTAGTTTATTCCAGGAGAACACTTTCAGTCAATCAGCTCAAGTGCTTAGTATCTAATTAATGCTTCAGGGTTTCGAACTAAAGGGTTCAGGTTTCAAGGGTAGCTCTTGAAACTGCAGGTATAGATCGGTTCGGGCTTCAGTTACCCATGCAGACTTTAAGTTGGGAGTCTTGCCTAAAGACTGTTATTGGTATAGTGTAGTGGGCCTGCCTACATGGAGGACAGCAGTGTTACCCACCATGCTATACCAACCACTTCGCTAACAAGCCTATGGAAACACCCAAATCCACGGGCAAGTTGAACAAGATGGCAACTAACCTCTCTATGCTCCACCCACAAATGCATTATTTCATTGCACAATGCACTGCTAGAAAACTTGTTGACTTGCTACATAACATGCCTAGTTTGAAATCGCCTTGTTGCTAAGTGAAATAAGGCTGATGGAAAACCTGCTCACGTTTGATCTATGACACTGTTAGTGTTTACATGCATGGAAAATAAATGTCATTTGAATCAGTTCATTTTAAAGTATTGCAAAAAAGGTAAGTGGCTTATTTTATTGAGCAAGACAGGAGCTGGATGGCCATGAGGACATGGACCGTCTGCACAGTGTGGGAAGCCTGTAGACGAATGAACTTACTCAGGGCTATGAGAATCCCGGCCACAAACATTACCACTGCCAGAATGACCCCTGTGGTTCGCAACGTCTCGTAATCTGGAGAATAATTGTTTCCAAGAACAGTTTGCTGGTCAGTCACATCAACTGAAGCTGGTAAACATTGGATTCTTTAGTCTAAGTAGAACCAAAACAACTAACCATTTAGATGTTTAAGCTTCTGAGAAACCTTGGAAATATAAATCTATAACACACCAAAAGGTTCAAAATACCCTTTCCTGGGACGATATAACCCTTTTTTGCAAAGTGAGTACACAATTCAGTTTATTTGACAGTAGTATAGTAATTACTGAAAATTCATAGAAGTCTCATAATGAGGCCTGTCTTGAGTCTCCAACAGCATTATAACACATCATCTTCATTGTGTTTAATAATTTTTCACTTGTAGCTCCTTAAAACTAGCAGAGAAAGTATTTCATAATTGTAGACTCCAACCTTTCATAACTAAAAGAAGATTTATTCTATATTTATACTATTCTACATTTCTTGACATTGAAACAAAAGTTAGAATTCCAACAGTACAGAATCTAAATGTAACAAAAATGGAAATAAATTATGTACTACAAGTTGAATGCATATATATATATATATATATATATATAAAATAAGCTTGGTTAAATAATAAGCTTGATGTCTAATGTTAATGCTTCTGTGCTTTGGTACTTACCATAGTTGAAGGCACTTTGGTCCTCCCAAATCGATTCTGTGAAGACAGTGTATTAATCAGCTCTGGGAAAGAACAAACACTAAAGTTGAAATATGACAATGTTCTTTTTCATAAGACATTTTTGAGTCTGGGATCCTCATAATGGGTGTTCCTAACACTCTTATGGAGTTTCTCCTTTTGAGTCTTGGTTCCTCTCAGTGGTTCCTTCTTATGCTTTTAGGAAGTTTTTCACTTTTGAGTCTGGGATCCTCTTAGGTGTTCATCCTTGGGCTCTGAAGGGGTTCTTATGAGTCTTGGTTCCACTCAGTATTTCCTTGGGGAGTTTCTCCTCAGTGGTCCACTCAGTGGTTCTTCCTCATGTTCTAGAGGTTTTTCCTTCAATGATGTTTACTAGGGATCTGTAATGCTGCTTTGGAACGATGAGTGGTGTAGGAGGCACCTTCAACACCATGAGCATAAAATGGATTTAAAAGTCTCCATTACAAATGGTAGGTTGTAAAGATCTTCATTATAATTGGTAGGTGTTACAGAGCTCTATTATAAACGGTGGGTTCCATGAAATAAAAACATGTCAAATTTTCCTACAATTTAGTTTGATTCTTTTAGCAAAAATACAAGAACTGCAAGAACTGTTAACACAGTAGAATATATAAAACAATTAAACTGTTTTGTCCAAGTTTGAAAATAGCCCTTAATTTCTGGCCAGCAAAAGAGTGCATACTTAACTGAAGGCTATCATAATTGAGCGTAACAGTGTAATTATTGATACCCTATGTATTCACTCTTAATATAAATGGGTTATTAGTACTCACTTTCAGACATTGTGTAATAGAGAGCTGCAAGTAAGGGAAGCAGGGTGCAGGGCTTGGTCACTCTATTATTAAACTGTAACTCCAATCAGCATTACCATCCTGTGCGTACAACCCGGTTTTCAGCAGTTTGGCAGATCAATGGACTGCAGAGTCCAGGGGGAATTGCCAGCTCAGCAAAAAGGAGGGTTGCAGTGCACTCTGCAGTGGCTTCACACAAAAGGAATGAAAGACAAATCTGCCTGTGAACATTCACTGATCCGCTGTAAGTGTGATTAACTAGTGACCTTACAGAGTTCAAGTAAATGGAGATCAGTAATGGAAAGCATGTCTTAAAAAGGGTCCACAATAGAGAGAACTGGAACATCTGCAGAACAATGTCCAGTTCTGTTCACTCCATGACTGCTTTTTGCTGACCTTTACATTTTAATGAGCTTGGTTGCAGGAGCCCAGCCCAAAACCTTTCCTCTAGAATACAGAGCAAGCTACAAATTCATGAGTTAGATTTAGATTTAGAGTTAAAGTTAGATTTCAAAGCACATCCAGCACTTTGGAATCCATTAAGCAAAAGAAAGGTGTGGGTCAAGAAAATGGTATTTGTAAGGATTCTTTAATGTCATACTTAAAGCCTAAATGCCCTGGCATGCACAAACTGGGTGAAAAACAGGCACAGTTTATAACACATTCAGAGAGTGAATAATTAGAGACTTTAGTGTGTACAAACCTGCTGAAGTTGCCATATCTGCAGTGCTCTATCTGAGATGAGATTTTCTTCTGCTGCCCTCCTGTGCGAGTCAGTGTTGTCTATTGAGTGCACTGGAGAAAAAGAGCAGATGCTCTTCATAGGGAATCCAAGTCCAACGCTCGACTGCGTCCTCTAGCGGCACAAAGCATGTCATTGAGAGAGAGCTTCCCTGCCTCTAAGAGCAGTCCAACATTTTTAGTCAAGAAATATATATATATATATATATATATATATATTTTTTTTTTTTTAATCAGGGTACCTCTTAAAAGCTTTGATGGAGTAAACTTGTTTTTTAAAAAAATCACATACTACTGAACTATATAGTAAACTACAGTAAGTGCTCCAGGTTGTTACAGAAATTGCTGTAATATGGTAAATCAGATTTTTATGTTGTTCATTTTTTACATAATAACCTTGGCTTGTTTTGTTTTCCACTATTTCTGATTTTGGAAGTCTGCATTTTGAGGCCAGGGACAACTATTGGTGTCTTTCAGCTGTCGGCAGTTTGATACTGTGCCGCCAGAGGGCGCTCTGTACCCGCTCGTCTGGAGGAGCGCTTCAGAGGCGATCAGTCAATACCAGCACAGGAGGCGGGGCATGTCGGAATAGATGTGGGAATCAAAACAGGGAGCGGGACCTGCCGAAATACGGGTGGTAATAAATCCAGGAGGCGGAGCCTATCGGAATGTGGATGGGAGTAAAAAAAAGCAGCTGAGCTGCTTGTGCCAAAAGCGCCCCTTGAGAAAAGAGAGGGAAACCCCGTAGCTCATTCTGCTGTGGACACATGTTGCGGCACTTCAGCAGAAACTCAGAATTTTGTAGTCTCTTAATATTCTTAGACTATATGGTTAGTGTAAGGCTGCTATACAAATGATACAGAAGCTGCTGTAATATTGTAACTATTCACAAGTAATCACATTTTCTGTAAACCCACACATGACAACTGGTGGGTATTAAAAACACAGCAGGGCTCCTCAGTTAGTCGGACTGTAGTGACAGGAACCAGGGGCCATGATTATTGGCTTTTTTTCCCTATCTTTCAAGTTTTTAAATATGTTCATAATGGTAATTTACCAAAAAAAAAAAAAGAACAGCTTTAGGCCAAAACCTTCTCAAAACTATTATAAAACTGTCTCAAGCACCAAACATATATGTATTGACTTTTTGTGAGGGAGCTTTTAGAGGCATTATACGCTTAAGACATCTGGTTCCATTCACTGCTACTATGAACAATTTTGACTTCATAAGTTTCTTTAGAACAGGTCATTTCACACCAAACCATTGTGTTTACATCTGAACCATTTAATTATCTTGTTTGTTTGTTTTGGGATAGGTGGAACTCACCTTAAACTTCCATCCACAACCTAAGGTTAAGGACCAGTCTTAGGAGATGGTAGATCTTCAGCTCTGAGTAGTTGTGCTAGTTTCTTTCCCTCAATTTGCTTTAAAACAATTGGGTCAAATTACTTGATAGCAGATGAAGAATAAGCCCTTACACTACATTACATTACATTAAACATAAAATTATAGTAAACACTATAAATGGAGCAGCATTCATAGCTAATGGCCTAAATCTCTAGGCTAGTATACTTTTAAGGCTTGTAATTTGATGTGTCATTTGGTGTAGTCTGAGCTTTCAGACTGTTAGTTCCAGTGATGCTTTTAAATTTTAGTATAGATTATTACTTTCACAATGAGACCACAATAAACCACATATTCCATCTAAAGATAGTTTATTCAATTAAAAAAAAAGAAAAGAAAAGAAACAACTACAAAAAAAAAAGCCAGTCAGTCATGTTTTATCTAAACATAATGAACAGTGAATCATTGCTTTACAAACAATGAAAAGACTTTACAAAATGTATAAAATGCTACAATTAAAAAGGAGTTCTGCTTGAACATTCTGCTTGTTACAGAAGTCAGAGTTTTGTACAAAGCCATTTTGCTACGATCACTACCATCATCTTAACTAAACCTTGCTAATGAGATCTTGCACACATGGCAGAAGAAAGAAGAAATGGTGGAGTCTGAAGGTAAAAAGGCAAACATCAAAGTGGGAAACTAAAGAAGCAGCGATTCATTATAGCTTTCAGGTTATCCTGCTGCTGAGCACAAGGGGGTGCCGATGTTCTCTCCTTCTGGTGGCACTGCATGCTGCACACACAAATGATATGAATTCATGAAATGTTTCCGTAAAAGCGACTCTCCGGATAAGAGCATCTGTCAAATGTTATAAATGTAAATTCAAACATTAAAACAACAACTATGCAGTGTCAAGTTAGATTGTATACACAGTGTAATGTTGAGTTTCTAAGGAAAAGGTGTGCGCTGCTCTCTATGTCTCGGCTGTGGTCCGTGACGTAAAAAAGAGGGGGGGGGGGAATGATTTTGAAAAGTGGGGGGTTCCGGCGCCCATGCATATCCTACACCTCTCTATATCCATTACACTGTCTGTCCATTAGGCTGCTTTGGTCACGGTAACTCAGACGCCTCACCGACACTATAATTGAGCAGATTTGCCCCTTCTAAAAATTGCAAATGGTACATTATGTAATAAATACTGAATTACTCACCTGCTCATCTGTTTTCGGCAAGCTTCAGCTGATTTCTACCTAAAATAAAGGAATCGCATGAAATTGTATATCAGTATGTATCAATCAAATGAGTTTGGGCAAATTAAAATAGTCATATCAAAACTGACATTTCTCAATTACTACTTGTTTTACACAATTTAAACATGCCACCTGCTTTTTACATTGCATGAACATTTCATGATGAACTGATCAATAGAAATGGTTCACAATGTTTCGAAATTAAAGCTTGTCATATTAGTACATATGCCGTCACATTAACATACAAGTTAAAGTGGAATTCCACAGTGTGAGATGGTTAAGGATGCAAACGTCACTTAGAGCGGTCTGATGTGAAATGCTCTGTTCTAGGGAAACTGACAGGAACTGTTCACATTGGTGGTGAATGGAACCAGATGTCTAAAGAGTTTAATGTCTCTAGAAACTCCTTCACAGAAATTTCTTAGATGAAATGGTTAAGAAAACACTGCCTGATGCCTTAGACAGCACTATGCAATAGTTTTGAAAAGGTTTTGGCTTTAAACAAATTTCTTGGTAGAGGGATACATGCAGGGAGCTTTGAGGCAAAAAAGTAACCAGAGAAAACATGCATAACAATGCATATAAAACATTACATCTAAATCATCAGAAGACACGTGTCTATACTGTCTATATCTGGACCCCCAGGTCACCATCACCCCCCACTGTGAAGAACTGAAGTGAGTAAACGTCTGTACAACCCAGTTTCACATCAGACTCACCCTGAATGACTTTGTTTACATATCAGAAATCAAATTATGCAGAAATAAAACAAAAAAAATCCTCTTATAAAGTTTCTTCTCACTGGGTAAAAAGAAACAAGACATTGACAAATTCCTGTTGGATCTGATTTCAGCCCGGCTACAGCCAGGCAATAAAGAATATTGCTCTTAAAAAGCATACAAGCCATGTACTTCACACTGCCTCATGGTATATGCACGAGAGAAGAAAAGCTGCTTTTCTTCCTCAACTCACTTTGCAGCCTGGCTTCCTCTGCAGCGGCACTTTCGGCCTACAGGAAACACAAGGGTGAGAGTCAGCAGGATGACAAGACAATAAAACCTGACACAGTATATACAATAGTATTTGTATGTATCTACACAAATACTGAAAATCTGCTTAGAGTTTGGATTCAAAACAAAGTTCCTTTAACACACACACACACACACACACACACACATATATATATACATATATACACACACATACACACAATATACATTTTATAAATATATATAGATAGATAGATAGATAAATATATTCATATTTATATTTATATACATATAATATAAATCTATAGGCCTTCACAGTCTTAATAAATTACTAGATTGAAATTCTGAAACACAAATGTTCTTTTGACTGGCAGACTATATGGTGGCATCAAAAAGTAATTCGGGCAGATTTTAAAATGTACTAAGTTCTTTATTTTATGAAACAAAATGTCAAACCAAGTGCCATTCATTTTCAACAGACCATTCCAAGATGTGTCAACGCCAGCTGTACTTCTTTTGAGCAATTTCTTTACAGACTTCTGCATCCAAAATGCCTTCACGATCCCAATCAATAAAGCTCACATATGCGAGTGTGAGAAAAACAGGCCTAGACTGTGATGGTTTCCCCTCTGTGTTCTACAGTAAATATTAGGGGTGGCACGATACCAATTTTTCATGTCTGATACCGTGATACCGATACTGATCCCACAACCTTGAGTATGTGCTGATAATACCAAACCGAAACTGTCTTGATCCCTCTCTTCAACAACTAATTATAATAATAACTGTTAATAATCCATTTGTCTGAATCTGAAATGGCTCCCTACTACCTCTAGAGTGCGCTATGAAAGTTCTAACATACAAGTTTCTATGCACATAGCAGGCCATACATGGCTGAAACGCCAATGGATCATTTTTTCTTTATTATACATGATTTAGGTGCAGGAGCATGTATTTTAATTCCTACATAGTGCACAATGGGAGTAGGGAGACTTAAGACACAGCCTTGCTGCTTGTCTGTGTTCCTTGTGTCCTCATCTGTGCATCTCTTTTTATGACATATTGCTTAATTTTGTGTGTTCAGGCCATTCCTGATATCCAATCCAGAGAGTTTGGCCTCTATCGGACAGGTACCGATGCAGCGTGTCGGATCAACACACCCCAAGTAAGTACCCTAAGTGCAGTCTGATAGGAATTCTTCTCACAAATAGTCCACCAGAAAGAACTATTTTTTCCCCCCAGAAAGAATTATTTTTTTTAATTATCATTTTGTTAAACTTTTAATGAAGTAACATTAAGAAGTTTGCCAATAGTTTAAGAGTTCAAATACTTTTTGAGGTCCTTGTGTCCTGATGTGCTCCAGGGTTCCACATTGCACTCCAAACTACAAGCGTTATTCAATTACCAGACAGAGAAAGCTAATACTAAGTGGAGCTCGGGTGCCTGGGACTTAAACAAGACCCATCAGTGCATGGGACCTTTTGCCTTGGGTCTCTTTACTGGCAATGCCTGCTGAGCCCGTTCCCCATGACTAATTTATGGCCTGGTGTGGGTTTCAGGGTTTGGCCAGCAGTGGTTAAGGCCTCCTTAGTTAAGCACCATAAGTGGGACATGGGTCTCGTAAGGAGGGGTGTGGTGTTGGGTATCATAAGAGGGTGAAGTTGAAGCACTGCAAAAGACTATCTTACAGTCCAGCTATTCCAAAGCCTGCATGTGATCTTGTTTTTCTCAACTGGAGGCACACATGGCATAGCCCTGCATAAGGATAAATGGCCATAATAATGCCAGTGCATATAAACCGGATATAAAATTTAGCATCACGTTTTCCCAAAATACCACATCATCATGGTACATACATAAAAACTAAATAAATAGTGTTGCCACCTGTATAATGGTAACTATACCATGCTGTGTTTCCCACAGATGTAAAATATACTTTGGTGTTGAGGTGCAGTTGGAAGGGGGGAGGAGCTTTTTGTAAAAGAAATATTTATATTTATGCACAAATATTAATATCAGGATATTTACTTAAACGAATGACACTGCATGCCTGGTTCCCAAATATTTAATCCCAAATAATGAATTCATAAATTAATGCTGATGCAGAAAATGAGCTAATTGTAGACAGCTTTGCTTGTGATCGCATTGAACTAAGTAGTTCTGAAGTGTTAACGCAGACTTATAGGGTAAGTGATGTTTAGCAAGCAAACCAATAGAAATAAAGTCCAACAATCAGAAGAATATCTGACTTGGTCCTACAGGTTACATAGGTTCTGTCTCCTCAGTTTCCCACTCCTGATTCCCTCCTGATGTTAGGAGATGAAACAATACATTTTAAACATAAAACAATACATTTAGTCTGGACTAATGTATGTGTCCAATCACATGATACCTCCAATGCTGGGTGAGGGCTAGCACATGCTTTTTCCGATTCATGTGACGCACTACCACATCATTATAAACAGCCGCTAATGCATCCTTGGACAGCTCAACACACTTGGTTGGGGGAGAAAGTAACTGTCAATTCTGTTATGTCAGCTAACAGCGAACACACTGGCTAGTCTCGTGTTGAGTGATGGAGAGATCTTCCACCCAGCGAAAGACAGCAAGGCTTGTATGCTCTCACGGACCCCGGTAATGGCTTTGATTGAAGCCAATACATTTGGCCAAAGATTAAATTCGCCATCTTCTGATGACCCTTCATTTCAATCAAATTACAGTACAAGACCTCAGCTCCATTTGCTGTTTACCACAGGTTCCCCTCTAGCCTAGTTTAACCCCTGTGGTAAGCCCAGCATAACACTGATGGTGGAATCTTTGTGAAGAAAAGGCCTGGGAAGGATTTCCAACCAGGCTTCCCTAAGGCTGCTGTAAAAAGTTGGAAACATCACAGTCTGGGACTGTTTTCAGGACAGTTCCCACAGAACTTATGGCAGGGGTTCCAAATCTTACCGACAAAGGGCCAGTATGACTGTAGATGTTAATTCTAAACAAGCAGGAAATCACCTGATCACCTGTCTGAAGACTGTGGAATCAGGTGTGCTCCAGATTGGTTAGAGCAAAAACTCACAGCCACGTCAACATTTGGACAACACTGCTGTCTTATAGGATAATGAACTTCAGAGGGTACAAAGGCATTTTGGATGCAAAACTGCAGGAGAAACCGGTCAAACGTACATACACCAGACGTTAATGAAGTCTGAAACACACCAGATGCACCTTTTGCAAAATTATTTTCCTAAGAAGTTTAAAAAAAAAAAAAAAAAAAAAAAAAAAGTTACAAAAATTTATATATTTTCACCATTTCACTATTTTCAGTTCCTCACGTTCATAACTGCTGAAGACAGTTGCTGAACAATGTATAATTACTATAGTTCCTGACACATAATAATAATAATAATAAATAAAAAAAAAAGATTAACTCTTTACTGCTTATGGGTTTGTTGGTTTTGGAATGGGGTAACAAATGTGATCAATTTATTTGATCAAATTTGATTTTAAATGGCTATGAATAGGGACATAAACACTTAAAACTATGTTTCTTGCCAAATAGTAAGCCACATTCATCTACATTGTTAAACCTGTTGAACTAATTTTAACCTATCCATAAGAGTAGTGTCATTGTGTAGTGGTACCAGTCATGCTCAGTTGGAGTTTTGATGTAATCTAAGCAGAATGGCCCAATTCAAGTGTACTGGGGCAGAATGTCTTGGTTACACATTAATTATCTACTCATATTTTTCACAAAAGACTTCCCAGCCCAGTGATCCAACAAACACTCACTGATAACAATAAAGATCCCCATGAGGAAGAGCACAGCAGCGAAGATCAAACCCCCAATCCTGACAGATTCATAGTCTGAAAGAAGCAGACAGAGCACTACATCAACGAGGCTACAGGAAAATGCATGGGAAAAGTTCTGTATATGGGAATTGTGCAATGACGTGTGTCTGGCCTAGGTGTTCTGGCATGAACCTTACAGCAAAATGCAAATGAGTCAGTGGTGGGAGAAATTCTAAGAAAGAAGGAAGGGGGGCATCTAGCCACTGACTAGATAGAAATAAGAGAGTTAAAACAGTGATATTTATTATTGTACAGTAGAAGAAAAAAAAGAAAGAACGTGAACTTCTAGTCTTCTTGTTTTGTGTTAGTCCTTGTTGCCAAATGACTACATCAGAATTGGTATGTCAGTGTTTGCTGGTTAACAAGAAGCAGCTTCTGTCGCAGACTGTGCTAGCAATTTTTCCTAACATTCACCTTGTAACAATAAAGCAAAATATTGTTTTAGCTTGCCAAGTAACTAATTCTGCTAAGTTTCATAGTAATGTCGCGGCAATGTCAGCTTACTATGAACAGTGAACGTTCAGTGTCTACTTGTGTCAGGAATGCCCATGTTCCCAGGGGCCTTTGGCCCCCGGGACCTATGTTTCCTAGGGATTTGTACTCCCTTGCCCTATGTTCTCAGCGCCTCATGTTCCTAGAGCCCTAAGTTCCACTGGGCCTTAAGTTTCTAGAGCCCTATGTTCCCAGGACATTATGTTCCTAGAGCTCCATGTTTCTAGGGTTCTTTGTAACTGGGACCTTATGTTCCTTGGGCTCTATGTTCTCAAGGCCCTTATTTGTTACTACATTCCCAAGGTACTATGTTCCCAGGGCTGCACATTCTCTAAGCTTTTTATAAATACTGTAAACCTCGATAGGATACATCAAGGAAATCTATGAAAGGGTTCCTAACCTTGTGGTTAGGCTCCTGGTGTAACCAAGAGACTTACAGGAGACAACAAGTATAGAGGTTTTCAACAGGAATGTGTTTGCCCCTAGGTAGGATAGCCTCAGTGAGCTAATTAAATAGCAAAAAAAAAAAAACTTGTAACTTTGTCAGAGAGTAGTGTACAAAAAAGTTGGGATCTTAGGACTTACAGGGAATATAGGAACATAGGGTCTTGGGAACATAAGGATGATCCCCGTGAGTCCACCATTCACTATTTTTACAGGAAAACTAAGCTGTCCCTTGTTTTAGCATGCTGTTATAGGCTACATAATGATTTCCCCTCCATCATAACTGTTTGCAATGCAAGTCTGACATAATGAGCCAGTTAATGTTAGGTATACTAAGCTGATGTTGTCCAGAGTGCTCTCTCATTTTGGGAGTGTACAGTTAATAAGACATGGCCTCCATAGCTTAGTGTCTGAGGTACGCTATGACATACAGCTCCTGCTGTAGTTGTTTTGAGTGGTGGTGATTATACACTGATGAACCCAAATGTTATGACCAGTTGTTTAACACTAGTTCTCTACATGCTGCCAAAACAGCTGAGGCCTGTATTTTGCAAGACATCTGAGGGAGTCTTGTTGTATTTGGCACACAGACGTTTGCTACAGATCATTTTCGTCCTGACCCAGACCAGACAACCTTCTCACTGAACTAGACGACCTTCTTCCATTATCATCACTATCATCCTTCGTCTTTGAGGATAATTACTAGTTCAACCTCTGTCTGGTGAATCTACCTCAGGTGTCACTACATATTACACTACATATCACATATTTGCTGAGAGCACATATTTGCTGAGAGCACATTTTCACAGGACTGAATTGAAGCAACTTATCTTGACCTCACTGGTTTACACCTGTTAATGATTATATGTATATACATATATATTTTTAAATATCAACAAGCTTAATATGTAAACAACTGCCATAATTGACAATAATGAATTCTCACTCATACCTCACTAAAACACATGCAGAGAGTCTATCATAGGAGCTGATTCATTACGTAACTAACTGTGTAACTGATAAAGTAACTGCACAAAAATAAGCTTGTAATGTAAACTAAATAAACAAGCAATACTCTAGACCTTTTTTTAATGGAATGCTGGGGAGATCACGTGAGGAGGCATGCTCCAACAGGACAAATCTTACACATATAGAGAAACTAATAACTCCTTTCCAAACATAGAGAGTAACTTGATCCCCATACAGTTTCTGCTTAATTTTATAAGTAAACAAAACTGATGTCTCAATTTTTTCTGTTTTGTCATTTTTACAATGAAGTAGGAGCATTATAATGAAATTAAAATAATAACATTCTTTGTGCTGTCCTTTTATTTTCAATTAAAACTTTTTTTCAATTAACACATATGACACACACTGTAAAATGATACATTCTGAAGATGCCAAATTGATGCTGGGGCTTCTGAGCCCAGATTGGGGGAGTGACTGCGACTCCAGTTTTCCTCTTACTGTGTGTTGGTCTATGCATCATTATCCTATACATGGTAAACTCAGGCAGTAAATGGACAATGTTGGGGGAGCATTTTCCTTGATTATGTATGTATGAAATAATACATACGAATAATACATACGAATAATGGTTCATTTGTTAACTTTTTCCCACCTTTTTCTGCTCAATAAAATCATAGCAAAATTGAAACCAATAATCAGTTGTAAATGACACTGAAATACAACAAAATGCGTCATAAATATTAACGTATCAAAACAGAACTGAATATATTATGGAGTTTGAATTTCATAAACAAGACGGTACATAAGCATGGTCCTTGGGGGAGCGTTTTCCATCTATTTCAAGAAAACAGAGGGAAAACACAAACCTTAACTGACCTCTCCAGATGTTTCCTGAGAAGGATCCTTCACCACAACCTCCACATCATTTCTCAATTCAGTGATTACAGTGTCCATACAGAGTTTATGCATCACATTCATTCATGAAGCTCATTTAGAAACAAAAAACAGTAGAAGGATTGAGAGAACTGCGCTGAAATTGTGTGGCTCAATCCTTTTCTTCGTTGCCCTCAGTCCAGTTTTCCCTGTGCATCAAAAGAGGGAATTTTCTCTTTCCCTGTACCTGAACATTCACTAAATGGATGTAATTTACCCCCACTTACCATAATGAAATGGGCTGTCGTACTCTGGTGGGAAAGAGAAACGAATAAAAATACTTGAGTCTAAACTCTGTGATCCCAGACCGTATTCACATGGCTAAAAGCAAGCTGACGTCACACACACACACACACACACACACACACACACACACACACACACACACACACACACACACACACACACACACA